>QRFJ01000576.1:624334-670060 GCA_006176705.1 Cocos nucifera
AGCCCCCCTCGACGCCCCACCCCTGGCGGCCCCACAAGCACCTGTGGTGCCGGCCCTCCACCTCCCACCACCAACGGCCTCCATCAAGGTCGTCAATCGCCATGCATGGCAACAAGCACCCACCATCTACGGTCAGCATCCATCACCGACCACCGCACGACAACACGCACGTCACTGGCTCCTAGATCGAAAGAATAATTAAAAAAAATAAAATTTAATCTACGGTCGGTAAGTATTTACCTTCATTGATGATCGATCGATCGAAAATGCACAGCGGTGAGGGCAATGATGGTAACAATGGCGGCGGCAACGGTGGCAACAATGACAATGGAAATGAGCCAGCCGATGGAGGCCCGAGGAGGAGGGGGAGAGAGCGGTTGAGGGGAAGAGAGAGGGAGATGAGCTGAAGTGGATTTTATGGGAGTGGGTTGGAATATTTAAAGGTTATTAGCGATGAAATTATTGGCGATGAAACTTTCATCACTAAAAATATTATTTATGATGAAAATTAATAATTTATCATTAATATTAATTATTTGCAATGAAATTTATCATCGCAAATAATTTCATCGCTAATAATTTCTGCCAAATATTTTACTAAATTTTTTTCTCTCTACAAAAAATAATAAAATAAATTATTTATGATGAAAATAATATTTCATCGCTAATAGTTAATTATTTATGGTGGAAATAATTATTTATCTCAAATAACTAATTTTTAGTGACTTATTATTTTCATCACTAATAATTCATCGCAAATAACTAATTCTTTTTTTAAAAATATGGACTATTTTGAAAACCAAAAAAAGAAAAAAAATGCCATATTTTACTAATGCGATGGGGTTATGGGTGCGAGCACATTCACTATTAAATACCCCATAAGCAAATTAATTTTTTTTCTATTTTTGAAAGAATTAGTATCATTTTAAAATTTAATTCTTTTTTTTGAATATTACATGCGATTTTGAATTTTAATGTCCATCTTCATCATTTATTATTTAAGTAATTATCATGAAAGCATCATCACAAAATATCCCCTCGATCAGGTTGCACTAGCTATGCAGATCGATAAAAAATAATTTCGATAGTCATGAATGATTGTATGATGATCTAATAGATAGAAATTATCGATTAGTTCAAAAATTTATACTGATGATCTCTGTGATATTTCTAGCATACTAGCAAAATTTTACTTTAATCGAATATAATTATAATAGTCAATTTAGCATGGGATGATGGTTTGAACCGTTAAATAAAAAATGAGCGATTAAAATGCCAATTGGCATGTGATTATTAGATTATTTTTTAAGATAAATAATCTTTGCTAATAGTTTGATCATTTTTATGGTGGTGATCATAAAATACAAATCACATGTATATAAACTATCTAAAACTACACGTCTCTTGATATGCATTCTTAAGGTTTCTAAGCAATTATACTTATGTTGTTGTAAAATGTACGTAACATGGATGATTCATATACACGAAGTTTAGATTTTATGATCACTACCATATAGATAATTCAAATATTAGCAAAGATCATTTATCAATAAATTATCTTATAATCCAACGTCATTGGGCCTTTTGATCACTCATATTTTAATTAATGGTCTAAATCATCCCATGATAAATTGACTATCATAATTATATCTGATTGAAGTAAAATTTTGATAGCATTCTAAAAATATCATAGAGATCATCGTTGCAAGTTTTCGATCCCATTGGTTATTTCTATCTATCAGATCATCATACGATCGCTCGTAACCATTGAAATTAAATTTTATCAATCTACATAGCTAGAGCTACCATATCGAGGTGATATTTTGTGACGGTGCTTACACGATAACTACTTAAATAATGAATGATGAAGATGAGATTTAAATTATAAAATTATATAATATTCAAAAAATAATAATTTTTTTAAAAGAATAATAACTTTTAAAAAATTATAAACAATATACTTATTTTACTTGTGGGTGAGTTAACGATGGATGCAGTCGGACTCCTTGAACCCATCGCATCAGCCCTGCATGTCATATTTTTTGATATTTGATTTTTAAAGGAGTTCATAATTCTTTTAATTTAAAACTCTAATTGACTTATTTGCAATGAAATATTAGCGATGAAAATTTTTTGCCATTAATATTATTATTTATGACATAAATAGAATTTACATCACAAATAATCTACTATTTTATTTTTTAAAAAAATTATTAAAGATAGTTTATTAGCGATGGATATTTTTCGTCGCTAATAATCAATTATTTGCGACATAAAAGATAGTTACGTCATAAATAATTGATTATTAGTGATAAAAAATTTTCATCGCTAATAATCTATCATTTAATTTTTTTTAAAAAATATTTATTAATAAAAGATTATTAGCGACATAAATTTTTTATCGCTAATAATCAATTATTTACGACATAACTATCTTTTACGTCGCAAATAATTGATTATTAGCGATGAAAAATTTTCATCGCTAATAATCTATCATTTATTTTTTAAAAAATATTTATTAATGGATGATTATTAGTGGTGAAAATTTTTTATCGCTAATAATCAATTATTTATGACACAACTATCTTTTCATCATAAATAATTGATTACTAGTGATTAAAATTTTGCATCGCTAATAATCTATTATTTATTTTTTAAAAAAATATTTATTAATAAAAGATCATTAGCGATAAAAATTTTTCATCGTTAATAATAATTATTTGCAACATAACTATCTTCTCCATCGCAAATGATTGATTATTAGCGACGAAAAGTTTTCGTCGCTACTAATCTATCATTTATTTTTTAAAAAATATTTATTAATGAAAGATTATTAGCAACAAAAATTTTTTATTGCTAATAATCAATCATTTGCAATGTAACTATCTTTTCCACTATAAATAATTGATTATTAGCGACAAAAAGTTTTCGTTGCTAATAATCTATCATTTAATTTTTAAGAAAAAAATTATTAAAGGTCGTTTATTAATGACGAAAATTTTTCATCGTTAATAATCAATTATTTATAACATAAATTATTTCATATTTACAACATAAATTATTTCATCATAAATATTTTCATCGCTAAAAATCTATTTTGTTGTAGTGCAAGAAAAAAGAAAGTAAGGCAATGAAAGGCTAGGAGAGGGAGAGCAAGGCTAAGGAAAGATTCTGCCCAAATAAATTTAATTCTTGCTATAAGAATTAAATTGAAGGAATCTAATTTTATTGTGTTAGTGGCTTGATCAAGTCTTCATATGGATCAATATTGGAGGGTGAACACGTAGGCACCTGATGGAATCCCTGACGGACTGCTTCCGACGATCAGGATCAAATTAGGGTTAAGCGATCAGAGGTATATTCTAATATCCTAATTTATATTATAAATATATATTATATGATTTAAATTCTAATAAGATGGTCCTAGAGTTTGGATTTGATTTTATGATTTCATAATTTTGCTTTGAAATCCATGCTTCCACCCTGTATACCAAACCCTATAGTGGTATCAGAGCAAACATTATTAGGTTAAATTATATATTGTTATACTTATAGTTTAATGAAAATATTGTAAATATGATATGATCATGTTTGATATGATTAGCATGTTATTAATATGATGTGATTATATTTAATTAATCATAATTAAATTATGATGTATATCATTCTGTGAGGTTGCCCTGGCATAGTAGCGAATATCTACCATGTGATGATAGTTGTCCTAGAATAATATTACATGCTAATATATTTTATATGTCATGATTGATATAATCAATTCATGTGTATTGTTTGATTAAAATTAGAATGTGCATAGAGACCAATTAAAATCCTCTATAAAATTATATTAAGTTGTAGTGTAATTAACCAATAGCAGAATCAGTCTTGATGTCTAATTGATCGATCGATGTCTAGAAAAGTGGTTCATGATTGGTAAAGAGAACGTGTTTCTAATTTTCGCCATGTTGATCAAATGACTGTTATTCATCTTTGCAACTTTTATAGAAATATTTATGCAAAGAGGTTGTTTAAAAAAGATGTGAAAAAAATGAAGGCAAGGATGGTGACTATATTATGTGATCTGGAGAAGATATTTTCATCATCATTTTTCATGATTATGATGTATCTCACCATGCACCTTGCAGAAGAAGTTGCACTTAGAGGCCTAGTGTTCTGCCAATGGATGTATCCTATTGAGAGAAATATTCAAACTTTGAAATCTTATGTAAGAAATATGAATCGTCCAGAGGAATCTATAGTAGAAGGTTATTTGGATCAAGAGTATATGAATTTTTATACCATACACTTAAACAAGCTTGAGACACATTATAATCGACAAATAAGGAATTGAGATGATCAGTATGAGCCAATTGAGCCTGTATTTGAGTCCATTCATAGCCAAGTAGATTTTTCACTTCATACTATCTCACTGATTTGAGCATTGAAGAAAGGGATAAGTCGCATCGCTACATGCTTTTCAATTTTGATGTCATTGAGACATACATAAAGTGAGTCACTCAGTCTTATTTATTTTATAATAATTAAAAAAATATTAAATTATACCTAAATTTATTCTTTATGCATACAGCAAATACAAGAAGGTCATAAAAGTAAAATACGATGCTCTAAATATGTAGGAGAAAGAGAAAATGTACAACAAAGAATTTTTTGAATAGTTCAAAGATCCTGTAAATGATTATATATTCTTGCCTTATGCAACTTATTTGAACATATTTACTAATTAGGTATCATCTCCTTAATTAGGTGTGGAGATTATTGCTCGATGATATGAGCCCTAAAGTGCGTACTCTTTTAATGGATCCTAATCATACCGTGCATAAGTATAACAACTCGTCATTAACGGCTATAGGTTTAATATTAATAGTAGGTCCGTAAATATGGCAACATAAAATAGTGGCATGATGTTGAACGCTATTATTGGATGTTATGTTGCTCAAGGGATTCACAGCCTCATATAGAGGATTTAAACTATTATAGCATGGTGGAAAAGATAGTCATCTTAGACTATTATTCTAAAAAAAGATTGCGTTGATGAAGTATGATTGATTTGATATCTTATCACAGTCAGGGATGAAGATTGATGAGTATGATTTTACTCTCATTAACATGCAATGGCATCTCCACACTAAAGAACTATATATACTTGCCTCCTAAGCTAGTCATGTCTTCTACGTTAGTGATCCCTTGGAGCCTCAATGGGATGTTGTTGTGAGGATAGTGCCTAGGCATATATTTGATGATATTGAAATTGATGACGATGTTGGATCATGCATGCAAAGTACTCCTCTAGGATAAAACTTACCTCGTACTGTCAAGGTCCCAGATATATTTGTCAGGAGTGATGGTGATGTCCATATTATAGATGCCACTAGGCGATGACTTCAATATTTTGGTATAAATATTAGAGTCTATTTATTGATGCCATACTAATATTATTGTTCAATATGTTATATTGGTTAATGTTCATTAACGTTGTAAGTTACGATGGCACCGAAACACCATCTAGCTTTTACCCCTGCCTCTCGATGGGTTACGTGCATGGAGCTCGACATCTGAGGAGTAGTCAGAGCATACTCCATCTACCTCCGCATCGACTGCTTAGGGATCATTGGCATCTACTCCACTGGTATCTGAGCCTCCACCATCAGCTACATCTCCAACACATACTCCGACACTGGCATCTAAGTGTATGTTTTATTATATTATTTATTTATTTATTTATTTGTATAGTATTTATACACTTATATATTTACATAATGTATTTTTATTATAGGTGCATCATCCAGTAGGATATTTTATGATTCCACATGCATGCCACATATATGGAACCATCAGTATCAAATAATGGTGCAGTATGATGTGGAGGGAAGGCCAGTAGAGGAGATTGCGCAGGAGATGCATTTCATTTTTGGAGTGCTTGTGAGGTGGTTCGACATCATTCTAGTATTGTCCATAGATTGACGATTGATGGATGCTGGTATCAGAAACTGGATGTGGGAGGAGATATGGATAGATGTATCTTAATTATATATATGCATTTGATATGTTTATACTTTATTTGATTAGAATAATTTGGTAATTAACTTTTATAACTTTATGCAAAAAAGGTACAACTTTCCAAATCATGAGAGGGCTCGAGATGCTCAATTGAAGAAGATTGAAAAGTTGTGCTGGGGCTACAAGGTCAAACTCTACAGAGGATGGCTCGAGCATCGATGAGATACTCTGAAGGAGTTTGTTCCTTGGATACAGGACTATCTCTTGAGTCAGTGGGAGGGGATGGTTAGACATTGAAGAAGCCAGGAGTTTGAGATAAAATTTTTAATTTTTAAATTTTTTAATATATTTAAAATTATATTTAAATATTTTTTAAATACTTATTATTTATTTGAATACTTGTTAGACTACCTTCCGTCAGAATCGGATAGCCCAGGAGTACACGCACTATAACATTCCGAACCAGCAAAATAATAAATTAAAAAATTTGTGTTCATGTATGTGTGGCATAGTAATTTATTTATGATATATTTAGGCTATTTAAGCATCAATTATGACTTTCTATCATTTCGGATCCTGAAAATTTTTTAAATTTAAAAGCTAGCACCTATATAGGGAGCTATATAAAATATAAATTTTTTAAAATAAAATTGATAGTAATTGATCCTTAGATGTTGGTGAATCATAGAGTGATTTTTAATGAACTTTTAGACCCTTTAATCCATTCGTTCTGAAGCGAGAAAGTTTTAAAAATTTTGGATTTCAGAAAATTTGAACTAGAACCCAAAATTTGGAATTCTATTCTTATGGATTTTGATTTTTCTAATATTTTTATTGTATCCAAATAGGAGGGTATTTCTTATTTACATTTATGTTTTAAAATTATGGAGAGTAAAATAAATGAGGACATTAACTTCTATAATGATGGGTGTTCTATTTTTTTGAGAGAGCCAGCTCAGTTTGAGTTCGAGCCGACCCGATTGATATTCGAGCTGATCTGATTTGAGGCCAAGCCAGCTTGATCAGCAGGAACAGAAAAGCGGTGCTGGCCGTGGGGTTTTAAAAAGGATTTTAAAATAGTTTCTTTTGGAAATAACTTAATAGCTAGCTTTCTTAGAGTATGCCACGTAATCGAAGAGAGAGACATGTGTATTGACTTTCTAGAGGGATGACACCTAGCAAATCTTCTTCTTAATTTATTCTATTTTCAGAATAAAAACCACATGTTCTTTTGCTGTTATTTGGGGATGCTAAGTTAAACAGAAAGATTAGGGGAGAGAAGAGAGCTGGGAGAGGAAGCTTCTTAGATAAAAATTAAAGAGAAATCAGCTGGTAAAAAAAAAATTAAGTGATAAATTGGATTGAGGAGAAGAAAGTTGCTGAAATAGAGAAGGAAAATCTGGATAGTAGATTTCTAATTACTTGAGTTGGGAGAATTGAGATAGAACAAAAAAGAAGGCAGAAGTTCTCAAAGGAATGCTTTGCAGAAATCAAGTACTAAAGTGGAACAATAATAAGCTAGCTGGAGGTGAGTGAATTCCATCTATCCATAGTGTTTTTCAAAGTATTTTGCTATGTATAAAGATTTATTTGAAAAGCAAGATACTCTCTTGGTACTTTGCAGCTTATGTTGGTTTCATATACATAGTTTGAGAGCTATCAAGATAAGCAATAGTTTCTTACTAGCTTTTGCATATTTCATAAACCAGTACATATACACGTAATTTTAATAGCATGGCTTTGATAATTTTAAATGAGCAGTACCGTGATATCTTATATGATTTTATCTCTTATATGGTTTACTTTGTTTATATGCCATAGGGCTTATTGATGTTTGTAATATTTTGTGACTGCTCATTTGAGAGTGTGTTATGGTAGGGGCTACCCATATGAGAGAGTATCCTGGGACTGCTCATATATGACTGTGAATGTGGTATTGGTTATCCGTATGAGAGAGTATCTTGGAACTACTCATATGTAATTTTGAATGTGGTATTAGTTATTCATATGAGAGAGTGTCTTGGGACTACTCATATGTGATTGTGATTGTGGTATTGGTTACCCATATGAGAGAGTATCTTGGGACTGCTTACATGTGATTTTGAATGTGGTATTGGTTATCTGTATGAGAGAGTATCTTGGGACTGCTCATATATGATTGTGAATGTGGTATTGGTTACCCATATAAGAGAGTATCTTGAGACTGCTCATATGTAATTATGAATATGGTATTGGTTACCCATATGAGAGTATGTCATGGAACTGCTCACATGTTGATGAAATTATGGTATGGTTTGTATGCTTGTTGCTCTATGTGAGAGTGTGTCATGAGACTGCTCACGTGTTGATAAAATTATGGTATGGTTTGTATGCTGGTTGCTCTATGTGATATTGTGTCATAGGACTGCTCACATGTGGATGCACTTATAGTATGGTTATCCATATGTGGCTGTGGTACAGATACTCCTATGGAATCCTATGGAAACATATTACTGTGGTATCATCAGTGATAAGCAAAGGTATATGTTCTTTTAAAAAAAAGTTGTTATGTAATTTATTTATATTGGTATGCATATATTTGAAAATTTATTAGTAGCAAGTTATGCATGATGTTATAAGAATTATAATCAACCTATTTTACTCATTGATAGTTGGATACACTTATTGAGACTTTTCCAAGTCTCACCCCTCACTCTTTCTACTTGCAGTTTTAGAGTAGTTGTGGTTGGGAGTATGTTTCAGTTTGTTTATCGGTATCTCGAGAGGAGAAAATATTTTTGTGATCATTATTTATAAAAAAAATGTAGCTTGAGAAATATTGTATAGCTGAGATAATAAAGTTAGAAACTATTATTTATATATATTGTAGTTGTTACAAAAAAATTCATGTATATGAAGGATAGTTTAATAGTTGAAAGCTTGAGTTTGATTATACGAGTTGTTAAGTAATGACATTTGTTTTGGCAAGTTGAGAAGAGAAGGTTGAAATGCCTGTGTTGTTGATTAATTGATTGTTCAACTTAACTGAAAGTAGATTACTGAATGATATTGCAGCTTAGTTATGATTTAGAAATCCTCTTAATCTTTAGATAAGGATGGGGTGTAGCACTATCACCAAGATTTAGGGGGTGGGGTGTTACATGCACACTCTAGGTCGTGAGTCTATGGCCAATCATGTGCATAGAAAGATAATAAATTTTGAATCTTACTAGATAAATTAAATTAATATTTTTTTTCATATTTCTAATAAATTGATCCATTGTTGTAACTGATGAGAGATGGAGTGATGCTCAGTCGTAGCGAGATCTTCCGATTCAGCCGTACGGACAAGAAAGGCAAGCTGATGAATGCCGCGATCAAAAAATTTTTATAAATAATAAATATATTAGTATATATTATCAGTATTATAGCATTTTTTATAAAATTTTATTTAAATTTATAATTATAGGAGCAATTAGATATGCTCGCGAGCGAGGGCCCGGACATCTCTGGCCCCCATGACCATCTATCTCAGATCTTGGAGCCTGAGCACTCTTGGACGATCTGATGCTGGTCCGGACATACGCTGATGAGCTACTAGTCTGAGGTGAGCATCTTTTCACATACTTTTGATGTCGTCAGTCGGAAGCAGCTTGAGGAGGCATTAGCGTAAGCAGCTCAGGCTATGGTGTGAGTAGATCAGGCTACGACACGGGCTTCTCATGTTGAGGAGCACACATCTCATTTAGAGGGCATTCTGAGCACCAAGGTAACGAGGCTCAACGCGCATTGTGGAGTAGACTTCGCAGGCTTTGAGGATATGTTGATCGATGTTCTAGCTTTAGTCCCTCTAGCTCCAGCTCCTCTAACTCGTGCTCCATCTTCCGGTGACGATAACGATGTAGATTTAGGAAACTTTTGATGTATTTTTTTAAAAAATATTGTAATAATTTTTATTCGACAATAAAATTTGAGTATTTTGAAAATATTTTTATATTTATAATATTTTCTTATATTTTTTGTTGTATTATATATATCTGTATTTATCAAATAAAATATATAAAAAAATTAAAAAATTTATATTTTTTTTATTATTCAAAAGCTACGATAGTGATTGCAAAACCGCTGCTGTAGGCATACCAAGCGAGGCCGCAAGTTACGTTCTAACCACTGCTATTAACCTATGACAGTGGTTATGAAATCACTACATTAGACCTATGGCAGCGGTTCTTTAACTATTGTAATAGATAAAGCTATGGCAACGGTTAGAAAACCGCTGCCATAGGTTGTGTATGGCAGCGGTTATGATAACCAGTGTCATAGACCTACGACGACGGTTACAGTGACAGTAGTTAGCTGGCAGCGGTTAGCTAATTACTGTTATAGCCTATGACAATGATTTTTTAGGCTACGACAGTGGTTACAAATTGCTATCGTAGTTCTGTTCTGTAGTAGTAAGATCGGATAGAAATTGATAATGATTGTTGTCTCCACTTACAGTGCAAGTGGCCTAATCAGCATCATTGTTGTGATTGTCAAATGTATTTTGAACGATAATCTCCGAGAATCGTGGTCTAGATGGACTCCACAGCAGCGATACAGTCTGATTCTTTTTCGGTGGTTATAATGTTGGAGTTGCATGCCTTTTCAAAACAGATGGAGGAAATATGAAATGGTTTCAAAAGCATGCATTGAGACAATTAATACATGAGTGCAAGTTTATTGAGTCTGCACTGACATTAATTATGTTAGTTGTGTTATTTATTTTAGTCATATCAGATCAATGCATGTTCAAGAAAATATCACATCGATGAAGATTTTCGAGGACTGCACTACCAACCCCGAGCTAGTGAGGTTTATCTCCAACTTAAAGGCATTGTTCCTTCCGAATACTTCAGCATATATCAACCAATTGATCAAAAAGTATTAAGTTCAACTGAAACAATAGAGATGGAAGGTCGTGATAGAGGGAGAGGTCGAGGTATCGAAAGAGGAAGGCCTGGCAGCTCCCCAACCCTGTCAATGAAGTTTCTTTTTTTCAGAGGAAGAAGAAGAAGTAGATGATGATGATGAGGGAAGAGAGGTGCAAAAGCCACGCAGCTTTAAATCCCACTCTCCGACCGGTTGCTGTTTATTTCCAGTTTACCACTCAGGGGGGCCGCTCTTAAGTTTCCACAAATTGTGGGAAAAAATAAGAGTGTTCTTATTAATTGTATTCATCGTTGCAATTTGCGATGAACTCCCTTACAGCTCTAGTGCAAATTGCAGTTCTTTGTCGGTTTTTTGATATTTAAGCTAGTTTTAAAGCAGCCAATGTAGAGAAGATTTTATTTTCTAAATCGAGATGAACGACTAAGGAAAATTGAAACTACCAGATATAGAGATGCTTTGACTTGCTAATAATAATTGACATATCAAAAAGATAACAAATATAGCAGGCACAAAATCAAAACTAGCATATAACATGCACAATGTGCAGATATAAATTTTTTATTTATTTTTAAATTATTTTTATAGTATAATAAAATAATATAATAAATTATATTTAAAATATTATGTACGTCACGATATCATTATGATATTATAATACATGCTACTTGAAACCATGGAGTAAATGATAGAGTATGAATTATAAAAAAATCTAAAATAATATATATGTCGATTGACTTGAATTTGAATTAAAACTAGATCATGAACATATTATTGTCATATAATATTTCATATATTTTTATAATAAATTCGAAATATTTTATTTATATATTTTACTTTATTACATATATTTTCATATTATATTAAAGAAATTATGATTTTTTTATCTATGTTCAAATTATTTTTGAATATAACAAAATAATATAATAAATTATATTTAAAATGCTGCTTGAAACCATGGAGTGAAATGACATATGTGCAAGTTAGAGTATAGATTATAATAAATTTCAAAGACATAGATGTGTCAATTGATTTAAGTTTGAGTTAAAATTAAATCATGAAGATGTAATTATTATATAATATTTAATATATTTTTATAATAAATTTAAAATATATTTATTTTGTATATTTTTTTTACATTATGTTAAATAAATTTTGAATTTTAGATATATTTATTTTAATTATTATATAATTTTTTATAATTATTATAATATTTAGTATCAGCTCGTTTGTTCCATTGATTTAATTAACACATGACTTTCTCTTCATTAATAATAATATGAAATATAAAAAGGATTTACATCTCATCACTAATATTAGTATTTACTGATTAAAAAATATTATTCTATAAATTGCAATTAATTAATATATGATTTCACTTCATTAATGATAAGGAAGATTTGATTCTTGCCATTAATAATAATGTCTATTTGGTAAGCAGAGAGTTTAGAGCAAGTAGAGCCTTCATTTATATACACATAATGGATGGATCAGGATATATATTAATCCATCACAAGTGAGATGAAAAGTTGATTAACTTTTATCCTCAGAGATACCTTGATATGTTGACTGACATCTAACAGTCAAGATATTCAAAAATAAGTAAATCTATATTAATCATCCTGTCTATTCTAATATTCCATAATTTTGGTTAAACCAGGTGCCAATGTTGGTAAACACTGAGAAGAAAAAGGTAATTTTAACTAACATTCTCAAACTCAAGCATATCATGAGAAGTAATTACATAATGAGTTGTTGGAAACTATAAAAATGCTTGAAATGGTTAAAAGATTTGAAAATAGTGAGTCAAGCCACATCAGATAAAATTACATCCTAGACTAACATTTGATGCATTACTAATCCAAGTTGTAAATTAAATTACAATACTCATCTACAAGCTAATAAAGTAATAGGGTTGGTATATAATGTTTCAGGTCAAGTACATGTAACGCAAAGACAATGAAGCTAATGCAATTTAGGTGGTTGGAATAGATATAGTTTGTGGTTAATTAGACAATTATGGGTTAGATAAGGTGGACTTGTGTGCAAGGTAATAATCTAACACAATTTAGAAAGCCAATTTTAGCACCACTATTGATGCATGCCTATAGTTTAAAAAAATCTCATATAAAAGGAGTGCTAAGAAAAAAAAATTATAATTAAAAACCAGTAGAAAACATGCACTTGAGCGGCAGAATATTGCGGTCGGCGTGCGCGTCCCTAGCGCAGCCCACTGAAAGCGAGGAGAGCGCGTCTTCCCGGACGTCAAGAACATATTTTCAGTAGAGTTTATTAGGGAGCCACCCGGCCCACCTCTTTATATCTAAATTCTAAAAAAATTTCAGAAAAACCTTACGATATATATGGTCCCATTTTTTTCCCCCGCTTGGGGATGTCAATTTTCCTTTGGGATATAAAAGCCCCCACCGACGTTTGAAAGCAAGAGCCTCACCCATCCATCCCGCGCGAACCCTCGCCGAGAGATTACGGAAGGAGAAGCAAGAGAGCGAGCCGCAAGAAGAGAGGAAGAGTACTACAAGTACCAGGAGAAGGAGGAGGAGAAGTCGTGGCAAATGTACGTCGACGATCATCTGATGTGCGAGATCGAGGGCCAGCACCCCACGGCCGCCGCCATCGTCTGGGCACACTGCGAAAACTTCCCTCAGGTATCTTCATCTCGATTCCAACCAATTCTTTGTTATATGGGATTTGATTCCGTTCGCCACCGTCTCCTAATTCCCCTCTCTTGAGCGGTTTGTTACTTTCCTTTTTTTCTCCTGTTCTTTTCATGGTTTCTTGATCTGATACGCTGATCTTGTTGGTGTTTTTTTTCCTCTTCGTGCTTGATTTTGGTGAGGCAGGGGAAGATGGTTCTTGATCTCAGTCGGTGGTATTTGAGGCACCGTCCGAGATCAATATTTCCTTTTTGATGTATTATTTTTTCTGGATTCATCTCAGGATTTGTCGTAGGATCTGGTCGAGTTTCTTGGAATGCTTTTATGCTGTTGATATTTGACTCGAAGGTATGGAGGGCTTTCAAGAAATTATCGTTGGTTGTTTTTCTTGAACAGCTGCTTTTTCTTCTTGCGAGATGTATTGTAGCAGGGGGCACAATTGAATAATCAATTGTTTTATGCTCATATATTGGCGTTTTTTGTGTTTGTTGTTGTTGCTGTTTGTTTTTAAATCTCGCATTACCTATAATAACCATGAGGTCTTTTGATGCCAAAATCTTGGCTTCAAGATCGTGTGACAGATCTTGGATGATCTTCTATGGTGGTGGTGTGATTATTATAGTTTTCATATTTCTGTGCTTTTCCTAACACTTGATTTTGATAAGAAACTTTACTACTAGTGAATCATGCTTTGATTGCCTCACTCTGAGATTATAATGCTGGAACTCTGAATATAATGGTACATAAATTGGTAATCTGTCTGTCTGTTCATTGTGCACGTAAATGATTACTTTGAGATGTCTTACAGGCTTCAGCATGGATGTATTCAGAGCGTTCAATTCATGCTTTTAGAAGTCTATTTGTGTTAGCAGGAGCTTTTTGGTTTTGCTCCTGATTGCTGTTATCAAGGATCTGTGACAAGGCCGTTTAGTTATATGTTATGAATCATAAAATAATATGTTGCTGTTGCATTGTAGATGTTTTTTTACTTACATTGTATATAGGATGTTTGTTGAGTTCTCTAGATGGCATGTGTGTGTATATATATATATATATTTTTTTTTTTTCCTTTTGCATTTGTTGTCATCAGCAGGGGAATTTTGAACATCCCTTCAGATAGTTTCTTAGTTGGATAAATGCACTGCATGGAACAACAGAGAAAATGAAATTATCCAGATCATTAAACAGTGGAGGGAAAAACACACTTATAAGCCTCAGATATTCACCTTCACCTAGAGTTCAGCATGTGCTATAATAATT
Source organism: Cocos nucifera (assembly GCA_006176705.1). Lineage (NCBI taxonomy): Eukaryota > Viridiplantae > Streptophyta > Magnoliopsida > Arecales > Arecaceae > Cocos > Cocos nucifera. The sequence goes on from QRFJ01000576.1 coordinate 639,193, forward strand.
TTGGGATTTGAGAATGGTCAGAAAGCAAAAAACCATTGAGATTTGAGAGATCGTGATTGGATTGACTGGATTCCAGGTGCTTTCTACATTCTATAATAGGTCTTTAAAGGATTGTTGTATTTTTTGAAACTAAAAAACATTTCTCCTTTTTTGGGTTGTGTTGGAATTCAAAGAAGGGCAATTTAGACATAAAAGCTTGAGCTACTTAGAGATATTTAGGTCACAAAGAAAAATCTGGTCATAAAAAATCCTCTTATTATGGTAGTAGATATAAGATTAGTGTTGTATATGAAGACCTCAATGTGTGCATGCATGCATGCATTATTTTTCCTTGTTTTTTTGAGTGGGGTGGAGGGTCTTTAAAGGCTTTCATATTCTATCATGCTTTTATTCCCATTCAGTTTAAATTTCATGCAATACAAGGATCATATTATATCATGCTTTTATTCCCATTCAGTTTAAATATCATGCAATTATGTGTTTCTGAACAAGGAAAAATAAGACATTCAAAATAAGCACCTTTTATTTGAAGTGCAACTTCAACTTATAAGGATTGCTTTTTTTTTAAAAAAAAAAATTTCAGAAAGTAATTTAACCTCTTCTTTTTTTTTTTCTTTCAAACTATCATGGTTAACAATTTAACTTTTGACTTGATCTACTTCGATCGGTTTGCACATATAATCAACCTGGATAATGTGAGGTTTATACCATTTGGTTAAAAGCCAGTTAACAAAATACCTAAAATAATGAGAAATAGGACCTGGCCCCTTCTTTTTGCAAAATTATTATTCAAAAATCTGGTTTACGACCAAAAAGATGATATGCAAACAATGAGATGTTATGTCCTTGTTCACATGCAACTTTTAGCTTTCAGGGTCATATTATCTATATGGCTGTCTTTCTTGTTTCTTATGAGTTCTATTTTTTCCTGATGATGCAGTTAAAGCCTGAGGAGATCACTGCCATTTTGAATGACTTTAATGAGCCTGGATCCCTTGCACCAACTGGTTTGTACCTTGGTGGCACAAAGTACATGGTGATCCAGGGCGAGCCAGGAGTTGTTATTCGAGCGAAGAAGGTTAGGACACCATGTGCTATCTATCACCTAAAAACATTTGCATTTTATCCGATGATTCTGATAAGCAATGATATTTGTCTGGATCCTTTTAGGCCATTTGAAGTGGTCATAGACATTCACATTTAGTGCTATTCGGGCAAATTTTTTGGTGCAATTGATCTTAGTTTAGTCTTAATTGCATTTTAGAAATCATGTTTTTTTTTTCATTTATTTAGCAAAAAAAGACACCTAACAATTGAAATGTTGTTGATGATCTTTAGCATTATTAGTTAATTTGTTTTCGCAAGTCATATTTTTTATGTTATTTTACTTTACTAAAAAATAATAAACTCATGGTTTTATAACATGCGAACAATATCAAGCTATTATATATCCAGAAGACTATTAATAGATTTATGCTCACAACCCATAGTTTGAAGAACAAAAATAGGATTGAAACCTATGGTAACTAGCTAGTGATGCACGTCCACGTCTAGTAAGAAGAATTTTCACTTTACATTCCTGTCCTCATTGTAGTGATAATGAAACAATGGAGATAAAAATGGGGAGGCCCAATGCATGAGGCTCCCGCCATTGTGGGGTTTGGGGAGAGTCATATGTGTATCACTTTACCCCCGCATGTGGAGAGGTTATTTCCATCTTTTGAACCCATGACCTTCGGGTCACAGTGGAGATGTCAACGAAAATACTATATAGACAAGGCCATTACTTAGTTATGTTCTCGATGGTCTGGAGTCTTGGGAGGGTACCACAGACAGGCCTAACCTTTGGCTCCTTTTTTTTTTCTTTTTTTTTTTTTGGTGCCAAAGTGGCTACCTCAGGATTTAAACATGCACCATTGTGCAGCTGTGCTTGAAAGCCTATGCCTTACATCTAGCAATCGCTCCTAATGGAAATACCATATGCAGGTGTAAGTTTGACAACACTAATGGAGGATTAGAAAATATGAAGTCTACAAAGGCTGAATTCATACTAATATATTGGAAAAACTGTATTACTAAAAGAATACTCTGCCTCCTTATGAGCCAATAAATTGTTACCATGAGTTATTATATAATCTTCTTGTGAGCAGAACCCAGTTAAGCATTAATTAAGATAGTGCTATTAGCATCTACTTCTGAGTAGTAATTAGTCATCTAAATTTTATGCATGAAGAAGATCAAGAACAAGTGTCTGGAAGTGCTTGAACTTGGAATTTATGGTTAAAGGCTGTGGTTAGAAAGTAGATATATGTCATCACACTGGTTAGAAAATTAAGCAGGCAAAGGTATACAGTCATCAACAATATAGACAGCAGCAGTCCTACAATGTGAAACACTAAAACCTAGGAGTCAAGTAGACTCATTTTACATTGAGGAGTTGATGCACTGGATGTAGAATTGATTGGAAGGCAGTTCTGAGGTACACATGGCATGAAGAAGCTTTTGGGTTGCTATATGCAATTCAATCTATCAGAATGCTGATAAAAGATTGGATTCTTTTCTGATATGAGATCTTAATATTATCGGTTTTCAATTGAAACTTATGAAGATTTTAAAGAATATAAAACAAAAACATGATAGGCTTTTATAAGGTCATCAAACCTGTGAAAGTTTAACACCATTTTGTTCTATTCTTGATTCCTTTTTGTACTTATTTGCTAAAATAAAAATTCAAATTACAACTTTTCCTACGATAACAATTTAAAGTGCATACTTTCAGGGATGTTGGAATCCATGAAAGAAAAGGAAAAGAAAAGAAAAAGTAAGCAAAGCAACATTTTGACAACCATATGGTGCTTGTTACTTAATAAGCGCCAGACAAAATTGTCAAAGCTTCTGTTAGAAAAAAATTGTACCACATTCTCGTAAAATTGATTCCTCTTTTTGTAATCCTAAGTTAGCTGGAACTTCCTACAGACTGCTGGAGCTTCTGTGAACATTCAGCAGTAAGCCTTTCATCTGCTTTTATGAATACAGTAGGTCACTACAATGTCAGCAGGGATCTAATCTGTCTATGATCCATCAAAATACCAAATAGATTCCATGAACCATAGAAATGTGCAAATCTAGCTTGTGAACCACCTTACTAACTTGCGGACATCTTGACCTCATGCTGCAGGCAGGAGAAAAAAAACTTATCCAAGAAAAGGAAAAGGCCTTTTGCACCCATTTTGGTGTCTTTATTTCATGAATAATGATATGTTATGTGTGGGATCGACTTTTTATTCCATAAATAACCTTTCTTTCTTTGGTATCTTAGCTGTCAATAGCTGTTTCGAAATCAATCTAGGACTCTTATCTCCATCTTGGATCTGTAAATGGATGCATGTAAATTGTTGAATACCTAGATTATTGATTTTAAATTTTATTTCAGTTGTTTAGGGCTTAATTCTCAGTTTTAGCACTTTTTTATTTGTAAAGTGAATATTAGATGATCTAGTTATTTTGAGGGTTTAAATTAGTCAAAACAGTGTGGCAACTTAAGTTGCCAGGCAACTTAAGTTGCCAGATCATTAGTTTATTTAGTTCTGTGTTGTAAGGCAGGGCTGGCCTATAGAGAAGAAGATGGAAACATAGAGGAAGCCATGCCCCTTTTCTCTATATTTGGTGTCTGAACACCCTCTTCCACCTGTCCCTCCCTTCTTTCCCTAGAATTCTCCTGGGTGGCCACCTCTTGGTGTACTTTTGGGATTGTGTCTGGGTTTCACCATTTTTGGGCCTCTAGTATTCAAAGTTTCAGACCTCTCAAATAAATAAATAAATAAAAATAATCTGCGAGTCCTATCTTGTTCCAATGCTCTTCCATTTAATTTATTTTCCCTGTTTCTCAGGGTAGTCTTGCTATCATTTACCACACAAACAATTTCAGTTCAAATCATCTCTTGTACTATCAAAATGAGATTCCTCTCATGAATGTTTCCATCTTTATTTCCAAAAAGGCCCTCTGTCATCTTAGGTTGCCTTGAACCCTGTGTTCGAGGTTTTAAGAAGAGGCAGTGTGGAATTTGAATACCTTCACGCATGCTCATGAGAGGTGGCAAATTTAATAATTTATATGATGGCAATCATGCTGTGTAGTGTTGCAAGACCATTGCATCATGAAAAAAGTCATTTACGGCCATTATGTTTCGTATTTGAATTTGTTATTCAATGAGACATATTGGTGAACCTGACAAATCATGAAATAATGGATCATCTTCCTGCCACTATGACAAATGAGAAGGACAATGCAGATTGCTTAACATTTAAGTTATGCGAAGATTGTTCTTGGGTAAATCTTTGGATCTTTTATTTTTTCCTTGCCCTTGGTAGTTCTCCTTGCAAATCTAAGATTCTGCTATAGATGTCATCTTCGTTTTTTTTGGTGGTTTTGTCTGGAGTTGTATATGAATCCTGCATCTTCTTCGGTATTGAAACTACTTTGTCCAACCATTTTCTTATATCATCCAACTTCTTGCTCCATGGTTACATCTCATCAGCTTGCAACAATTGAGCTTCTAATGCAAATCAAAAGCCTAAGATTCTGCTAAGGTTCTAAAAAGCAGCTGAAGAGATTGTTATTGTTTGAAATGTCACAATGCATAATTTAGATGGTAAGATCTGGATCATTTTTTTATCTCAAATAAATCTTGTTCTTGTGCCTATATGGTTTATATTTTCTGGATCCATACTATGGATCATGCAATCCTATGAATCATATGACCCATCCATCTTGTTCTTTTCATATTCGATAATGAGGTAGTCAATTTTCTATCATTCGTTTGACTATATGCCTTTTAGAATTACTTATTTATCAGTTATTTGCCTGGAGCATACAAAATTAACAATTTATTACAGTTTTTGACTTTCAAGAATATTTTTTTAAAAAACCTGTAAGTTCATGGAAAATCAAGGGACTTTCTTTTGCATCCATATGTTAAAATCTAGCCCTTTTTCCCCTTAAGATATCCTACTTAAGGGTAATTTGATTGATAAGTAGTATATTGAAGTATGGAATAACTGTAATAGGTATGCTTTATATGGGTTTATGATGGTGGAAACCAGCCTTCTTATATTGGCTTTTTTTCTTTTATTTGCATGAGATTAACTCACTTTTTTTTTTTCTCCCAAATTTCACTTCTATGTTATATATTATTTTTTAGAAGAAATCAGGAAAGAACATTACATGATTTGTCCATGCCCTGATCTCATTAACTCTTCCTGCAATATTTGGCTCGACTTTGGTCCTGACAACATTAGCTAAGGGGATATATGGGTGACTGGGATACTGTACGGCATATTGTATAACTCATATGTGGTATGTGGGTACATATTTGGGTGCAGATGCATTTGATGTTTTTAAAAGAAAAAAATTGTAAAATACATATAGACAGGTAGAAAATTAGAACTAAATATGCAAAGTTCAGAAAAACAGAAAATGAAATTAATTATAGTATGAGATGTCCCCCTTCATCCATCCCAAGAAAGAAAGAAAAGGAAAAGATCAAGTTTCAATTATTCAGCAGTGCTTTGGCTGTCTATGTTGGCCGTCTTGGTCTATGATAGTGCTTTACAGACTGCTGTGTGGATTGGCTGTATATGGTGGACCATGTTGAACCTATAGGGTGCAGTCATCAGACTTTATGCACACGAGCGTTATATGGATTACATTTTAGAATGGAGCTTTCTGATCATGATTCACATTTATTGGCATGTTGGTGTAGCTAGACATTACCAGTCTGTATTTTGGCTGTAAGCAACTTGTTTCTCTATTGCAAATGTGATTTTCTCTTGATGAGATTGCATCTTTAAGTGATTCAAAATGCAATATATGATTGGATTTGGAATAAAAATAGGGCTCAAGAGAAATTCAGGCATATGGAAGGTAAATTACGAGGGTCAACCATGGCACAACTGAGGAAAGGATTATTTTCACTGGTTTCTGCAGAATAGAGCATAAAGCAATAAACAAGTTTTTCTTCCTCGGATGTGGAGAAATCAAACTCTTTCCCTAGTTCAGTGGGACTCCCATTTTTCTTCGTTTCACATAAAGAACTAATATTGCGAGGTCTTTAATGATGTGGGAATGAGTCAAATTTATGTTTGGGCAGCCAATAGCTGTTCTTCTTAATGTTTATCCAACCAAACTACCAACTTGTTCTGAGATTTTAAGAAAATATTATAAGGATTTTTCTTCTCTGAAAAGTGGACTACCGATTTTCCTTCCAAGTAACTGCATTAAAGCTGTTTCAGTTCACTCTTCATCAATATCAGATGATGAATAGAGCCAAATTAGCTTCTCTACCCAAACTTCAGTTTTATACCTACAACACACCATGGTAGAACAATGCAGTGTAAGGAGGAATACATAAAATGAAATTATACTTAGTTTCCTATCTTAATATCAAGATCTTGATAAAATCAAATTGTATTCACTTCCCGATCTTATTTATAAAGAACATTGGTTTTACTGTTCAAGCTCCATATATCCAAGGCTATTATGGTATGCTCAGAGGTAGAGGGCTTGAAAGAAGAGAAGGAATATGAAGTGGTGACTGCAGCTGGTAAGGCAAGAATCTGTCAGCTTGTGCATTCGGGTAGTTTCTTATTTATATGCATACCTTTATTAAGTGTATTTGTATTGTCAAGCAATCAAAGTTAAGGAGCAGCAAGCAGAATTGTTTGCATACAGAAGGTATAAGATCAACAACAATGTACCATAGCAAGGGTTTAAACTTGGCTCTATAAAGAATGACCATTAAAAGCTTAAAAATAGGCAAACAATTTAAAATGCAAAAATAATTTGAGAGAGGAAGTACACAAAAGGTTGTTCAAATCAAATGCAAGGTAATGATTATAAAATTGTCTTTATTGATCTAATAAGAGGGTGAAAGGGGTGAATTCTCTCTAGCCTTCTGAAATCATGCAAGAATTGTTAGTTCTGTTGTAGCTCTTGTTGGTGGAATTGCACCATTTTATTCAGAATAGAACAGTTTCCAAAACAAACTGTAGGACATAAAGTTTGGTTGTAGTAATCAGAAATCAGCCTTCCCCTTTGGGGTATACTGCAGCTTTTAGATCATTGAAAAGTTAAATTTGATGCTCAGTTTGCATTAAATATAATTTGATTGAGATTGAGGGTGCCACATGCCAACTTACAAACCACACAATGTCATTTTTGCTCCAATACTTTGTCAACCTACGTATGCCTGTTTTTTGAATTCTTTAGATACATAAAGCAGTTCACTATTAGGAAAATAATTTACTCATATTTCCCAACTTCGTACAACTGGCCTGTTTCTGCTCTGCACTTTCATTTGTTTCTGTTTATTCTCATGTCTTTAGCATTTGTGTTTTATAACAAGTTTAGTCGATGTGGTTGTTTTTGGTCCACTGTTCTATGGAGCTCTAGTTCCTGTCTAATTTTTTCTCCTATTACTTCTTGGAATCTGGCTCAATAATGATATCTTAGGTTAAATGCAGAGCAGAAATGCTGCTTTGACATCCATGTCTAAGTTATGAAAATGCAGTTTAGGCAGCGGCATATGAATCCATAAAGGTTAATGGAGCTCACTGACAACATCTCAGTGATCCTGTGGTTCCCATATGCCACCTATTTGTATGGACTGCTAGTTTAAGCCCATGTAGCAGCAAATGGGTCTTAGTGCATATGGATTTTTGATGATGATGATGGATTATTTTCTGATAAAAGATTGGTTTTTGAGTTTTTATGAAGATTATAGGTTCTTTCAGCTAAATTATGAGCCATGCAACAGCTTGGACCTTGATTGTTCATCATTTGATGTTTGGTAGATTTGTTTGTTGTATTAGTATTTGATTGTTCATAATCTTTTTTCTCATTTAATGTTCATAATTAATTTTCATGTTTTGAATTCTTTACTTATTTGTCATTTATTTTTGCTCATTTTTCTTTTCTTATAAATGTTATTTAATTTTTAGAAATGTCTATAATACGAACTGCATATATACCACCCTAGTCATTCCATATTGTGCCTGCATTTTAGAACTTCACCTTTAACTTATTTTAATCATCTCAACTTGTTTTTACCTGGTTACAAATTGCTAAGGTTACAAATTGTTAAGCTTCTCTCGTAACTTCTGGGTGTAGCCACCAAATTAACATCACCTTTGCCTAGTGCCCTTTCCAACAGTCAGAGAATTTTTTTCATTTTGAAAAGTTAATCATGCTTTATAGGGATAAACCATGAAGGATTAAGCAAAACAAGGATGTGTTTTCCATTGCACCTTGATTTACTTGTATGCGTGAAAATTAAGAAAACTGAAAGAAGCATATTTATTAGTAGCACAGAAATATCAGTGGTATATTTTAGAGTGCTTGTCCCTTAGAGTTGGATGTAAAATGTTGCTTTTTTTGAATATTAATTTATTTGCATGTAATTATTCAAGATTGTAGAAGTTTTAGCTACTCATACATAAATCTCAACTTGCATTGAAGCATCTGAAAAGTCTACTACAATTATTTTGTGAGCAAAGTATCCCTTTATCACCCACATGCATTCTGATATACTGAAGAACGTTTATAAGAAACTGTAAGGTGATGAGTGGACTTGAAATAGAGTGTATCGTTCATGGGCAGCAATATGGAGCTGCCATATTCCATTTCACCTCTTTATTTGAATTATTTAATTCGTGGTTGACATTTTTCCTATTTTTCTTTTAACAAAAACTTTTAGGGTTCTGGTGTGTTGATCAAGGTTTTTTGAATTTGGTTGTTTGGGGCTTTATTTTGTTGATCTGAATCTTCGACACATGAGCATACTTTTTGTGGGAGCATCAGGTTGTCAGTCCGATTGTCCCTACCATTAAATTTTATTATCTATAAAAATTTATAATGAGATTTTAAGAATGAAATTCTAAATGCTTTTATAATATTATTATTTTTCAAAAATTTTATTTAATATAATTATAAAATTTTAAAAAATTATTTATAAAATAAGAATCAAGATAAAATAATATTTTTTTTATTATAAATTTTATATATATTAATTTATTATATATAAACTATATTTGATTATATATGAATCCGACTTGATCCAAATGATTTAATGAGATAAATTTTTTTGACCATTAATATGGTCCAATCCAACTAGGATCCTTGCCTGATCAGTCTTTAAATTCGGTATGACCGAAAGGAGCTTTTGAATTTTATCTGGCTTGCGTGCAACATTTTCCCCTTCAAGGATGATGTACCACCATAACTAAAATATAGTTAAGATGAAATGACTGGCCCATTGATCTTCTATCGAAAATAAATATCCTGCAAAATTGCAGTTTTGTGCCAAACAAATTCTCCCTTTTTCTAAGAGGTGTTTGATTCATAACTAAAATCAAATTCAAAATAAATTGGAATCAGAATTGAAATTAAATTATTCATATTTTTTTCTAAAATTTGAATGAAAGTTATCTATTTTTATTTTAATTACAGATAGACAGCTTTACAGATGAGCTTTCTTAGACGGCTTTGTTACGAAATATAAAAACCTACCGTCTAAAGACGTGAATGCCAAAAATGCTTCTAGCAGTCCAGTGTTGAATTTCAAATTGTAGTTATTTTGCAGTGAAGGTGCAACCATGGATCCGTAATCCTGCACCATAAAGTGATGACCTTACAACAACAAACAGTTCCTAGAAATTAATTTGAGGGTGCTCGCAGAAACTAATTTATTAGGGCGTTTAGTTGAGGGAGTTGGAAAGATAACTCCCATTCCTGTGATTTGATTGAAAGATAATCCAATTCCCCTAAAATTCAATCTCTACTTTGGATTCAAATCTCCATTGTTGATTCCGATTTTAATCTTGTTTTCAAACCAAACACTTCAAAAAAAATATAATCATTTTCCATTCCAACCTTCTGATGAACCAAACACCCCTTGTCTTCAACACCCACTTGAATTAACTATAATTTTCATGTGCCAAAAGAACCAACTGGAATAATCGGCAGGTTGTTGATTGCACTGAAGTCCCAATATATGAGCAATCTAAATCACAAGCAAATGACAGACTCTACCAGAAGTCACGTGATCGCACCTAGTTCTTGATCAAACTTTGTTTTGGACTCTAGCGTCCTTAATCTATGTCAACAACATTACCTTGTACTTATTGATGGAAATGATTATGCTTAGCATTATGAGTTAATAGCCACTCTTGGTTTCACGTGCATAGGGGAATCAGCCGGCTAATTATGTAGCAGGATGGCTTGCTCTCTTCAACACGAGGTCATCTTCCGACTGGCTATTTCAGCTTTATAACAATGAGCAAGCAAATGGCCGGGAAATGGGGTGTGTATTGAGTTACGCGGAACCAACCTCCAACCTCCTATCGGGTATAACAATAATATAGTATTGATACGGGATCCGGAAAGGTTAGGGGGGTATGTTTGTGTTTTCCTTTTCCCCCAGGCATAAAGTTGTCTCCATACCATAATAATTAGCATCAGACTTATGACATATCTCGCCAACATCAGACTTATGACATATCTCGCCAACCTGAAGGGTTTTGACAAGCAAAACAAGATATTTCAAGTAATAAATTGAAGAAGATAGTTAACATGTGACAACTTAATGGATGTGACTCCTGGAGTGCTTTAGAACAGAGAACAATTAGCTAACAAATTATAAATTCACGCAAAATTACAAACTAGATGCAGTACACTTATAACAGAACAATTTCAACTGGCATAATAGGGTTTTTTTTTTTTTTTTTTTTGACTGAATGCATAGACGAGGTACAGATCTTTGTACTGAAAATGAATTGTACTGGAAAGATATTTATCTTATATTACTATACTAGAAATGTGAAATGAGATGCCAATCACTTGAACATAAGCGAAAAGTCAATTAGCAAGAGAGAACATGATACAATAAAATGCATAATGATACCTAAATAACTTTGCTCTAGGTATTGCATTATAAAGATCACAAACATGCAAATTAAGCTCAAATATTGAATCCAATTACACTAGGTTCATGCTGTGTGCACCATCGACCATTCCATATAACCCTTTTAGCATACTTAGTGAATGACATCGTGAGACCAAAACGTTTCTCTTTTTTTTTCTTTTTTTTTTTTTTGAGGAGAGAAAATAATACATATTATAGAGAACCCATTTTTAAAGGTGAAAGATCAACTCTGCTACTGTATTAACCAAAGCCATGACCCACTAATCACCTTTATTTTAAACCCATGTCTCAACTCTAATAAACCAAATTGTCCATGCAACACGAATAAACTTGGAAGCATAATAAAGTAATATGGAATAACTGTGGATAGGCAAAATGACATCATAAGAAAGAATCCACATGTAAACAATATAAAAAGTCATACTCCAGCTTGCTGAGAGAGACTTTCAGGTTCTGGATGTATACTATTGAGGTTCTGAACGGCCAAATAAGTTCTTAGGCTGCCTTTCTTTCTCTCCTCCAGTCATTCTTGCAGCTCAGCATTGCTAAGAATTTCAATGACTTCATTATTAATTCGATGTATGAACCAAGAATTCTAGAGAAACAATGCAACACACTAGAAAGCAAAAGAGGGTCGAATCGTACCCCATAAGCCAGCATATCTTAATCCACAGATGGATTCTAAAGCCCATTATACCACGCATGCAAACACTTGAAGTCCTTTTAATGTCCAATCTCCTAAGCATCCATTCCATACCATTCATACCCAACATCCGTGCTTAGACAACTATAGTTGAAAACTTTGTGCTATTGTTAACTTTGTGAGATTTGCTAGTATTTGATATACAATATGTAAAATATTGGACCTTATTGACAGCAAGGAAAAAAAAAAAAGAAGAGGGCTGCTAATAAACGGTTTTATAACTAGGTGACAAGGAACCACATTTGCTGCAAGTGACACTCTTTGTCAAACTAAATCATTCCATGTAATTTGAAAGATGAGCTTACAAGGGAGGTTATTAGATTAAAAATGTTAGAGAAATGATGACATACGGTATCCTGTATTCATGCATCATGTGTAGCATCCATAGACTATAATTAAGATGTTTTAAATAGTTCCCATTCCTTCAACTAATTCTGCATACAGCTCATTACTGTCACATTATATGATAGCTGCAGAGGCTTCGTCCTTTCTAACTTGTATAAAAGATTAGCCTGCATTTTCATCTTTTGAAATCATACCTTTCTTCTATAGTCCTTGAAAGACTATAATATCTCATGCATCAATTCACCTCATCATTACTCTACATGCAAACTTTTTATCAATACAAATACCATCTTGATGAGACACATGCATTGGATTTCAAATGAATGGATGGATATTTCATTCCTGAAGTATCATTTTTTTCTGAACAAGTTTTTAAGAAATAAACTTAAGGAGACTTGATTTATTGATATTGCTTCAGTGAGACGCTGAATAAATGCAATGAAGCTTTTCAAATTCAGATTCATCATACTTGTATATTAAAAAGATTAAAATTGGATTTGATCAATTAGCAACTGGTGCCATGGTAACAGGAATCTCATACAAAGGGAGTTGGTGCAGCTCTTCTATTGCTCCTTTTTTAGTGGTCACAAAGGGCTGCCATCAGCTATTTAACTTCCTTGTCTGAGACTTGCATGTTGGGAAAGAATTATTTTTGATGAATTAATGTGTTTTATGAATTGACTTACCAAACCAAATTCTCCTACCAGATCTTGACTCTGCACTATCCAAGAATTCCAAATCACTGTGAGCCAATCCTTGGCAATTTAAGCACAGAGTTGGTCATCTCAGTAACGGGCTGGCCAGTAAATCTTGCTTGGTGAGGTACAGATGCAAATGCCCTGACCTCAAACCACAGAAGTTTCTTCAAACACAGGATACACTAGGGACATCTACCATCTTGACTGTTGTGACATGGGGCATACCATTCCACGGAAAAACTGGAACGGTCCTATCATGCAGTATTTTAAAACCTTGGACTATGCAATCATTAGGAAATAAATTTAGTATAAAGTAACTTCATCATTCACATCATGATGATTGGAGATTTGTGGATCAAAAATCTTAGAAGTGACGATCCTTCACATCACGATGAGTCAGTTGAAGATGCATGACTCCTAGAAAGCCTAGTTGAGGAGACTGAGAGTTCAAAGATGTAGTTCCAAATCAATTTATAATTGATAAAGGCATAAAGATCTGACGATGGAGCATAAAAATGGAAAACATCAAACAGATCTTGGGGATGAGATCCATAGAACAAAAGCATGTGATGAAGTCAAGGGTCAAGATCATGTGACAAGTTTCCTATTATGATGATTTAAGCCCTCATCCAACTGCTAGGAATGTCAACAGAACATATCAAAGCATCAAAGTTATCTAGTGGTCCAGATTGGATCATAAATAAGTTTGTTATTGATGGATGGATGTTAATTTGGATGCCCAAATCTTCTGGATTTACTAAGGCATGCCTTAGCATGCACCTATGCTCCTGCACTTTGGAAACGACATGCAACTTAAATGCCTATCCAGCACTTAATTGTAACAACCCAATACCTCACCCCAAAAGACTAGCCAGAAGATATTCGAGTTCTTTGGCATTATATAAGTATCTAAGCTCTACCAAACTCATAGCCTATATGAGACTAACCACATGTCCATATAGGTCCTCACATACTTAAATTTAGTTTATTAGTTGTTATCTTTTGTGATGAGAGAGTAAGATATTTAGCTTGTTATTGGAAATATTTAGATGATAGCCATCTACCTTAATAGGTAAAATGTTAATGAGAGATGAAAAACCAAGTAGGTTAGAGCCAAATGTAGATGAGCATAAGATTTGATTGGTAATTGTTTGATGATTCAGCTAAGAAAATTTACTCTTCATCTAAGTAACCAATGCAGGATAAGTTTCACAGTTTTTGTTATGAGTATGTGATGTAGGATAGCAAGGGGTTAGGGCTGCCTACATGGTTTGGTAGTCCAAAGTTGAAGGATTAGAGTTACAAAGGACTTTATTGCTGGTTGTCCAGGATGTGAGATTATAAAACTCAATAAGAAAACTTGAAATTTAGAGCAATGACTATTTAAAATATTGAGGGTGCTCTATATGTGGGAAGATTAACCAAATCACAATCTAGAGCTCTCTTACACAATCAAATATAAATCTGTAATCAGATTAGATCAAATAATAAATGCAGAAATCTATAGACAGCAATATGATCTATTCAAAGCTCAAAACAAGCAGAGGGATAAACAACAGATTATGAAATAACGAAGAAGCTTAAAAGAAAGCAAGCAAAGAGAGGAACAAATAGCAGAAAATACAAAGAGGAGGAGAAGAGGGGAAGGGAGAGGGAGGAAACAAGAACGTAGCCTCAAATATTCAATTTCATTCACGATTCAAAAAATAAAATAAAAATAAAAATAAAAACAGCATACAATTCTTTTACTCGACCCACTTTATAAAAACTCTCAAACTTGATCCACAAGTTAATGTTTTTTAATCTTTCCAGGACTCTTCAAAAGATGGAAACAAACCCCTAAAAAGTTTCCAAAATAGACTAGTTATAGACTCCTAACAACCCACAGGTACTGTAGCATTACTATTTGTTGGGGATAAACTCCGCTCCTGCCGAAGTCCAGTCTGATGCTTAGCCCAACACAACCGGTGATCACGGAAGAGCTTCAGTGGTCAAACCTTAGCCGAACTCCTTCAGCCGGCCGAACTCCCCAGCGGTCGAGTCTTAGCCGAATCCCTTCAGCCGGCCGAACTTCTCAGCAGCCGAGCTCCAGTCGGACTACTATGGGAGCCAAACTCCCTCCGTCCTCCTTCAGTCGGACGTCTACAGAAGTTGAACTCCTTCCGAGCTTCTCCTCTAGTCGGACGCCTATGGAAGCCAAACTCCTTCCGGATTGCTCCTGCAGTCGGACTCCTACGAGAGCCGAACTCCCTCCGCACTCCTCCAGTCGGACGCCTATGGAAGCCGAACTCCTTCGGAGCTTCTCCTCCAGTTGGACGCTTACGGAAGCCGAACTTCTTTCGAACTTCTCCCTCAGTCGGATTCCTTCAGCAGATTACTCTCGGATAATCCCCTCCAGATGTATTCCCTTCAGGAGTTCGAACTCTTCTGGAATTGATATATGCCGAAGTCCACCAACCAACGCCTGCTTTCTCAGAGCTACGGCTATTAAATCTCGACGAACGGTCGCCATTAGTCTGCCACAGGCGACGCTACCGGACGGTATGGCTGTCACCATCAGCTTGACGACACCTTTCCCTCCATACCGAACTCCACCAGGTCTTGAGCGGTCCGCTGCCAGACAGCTGCAGCTGTCACCATCAATTAAGCTTTACTTATAAAAAGGGACCCTCCAGATACGTTTTCTCTAAGCTCTAAGCTCACTTTTCTTTGCTGAGCATTCCATTTCTGTTGACCAGAAGAGCTGACTTGATCATTGGAGGATCCTGCCGGAGCCGCCACCATCACCGACTTCGGGCGGGACTTTATTTTGCAGGCCACCGACGTCGACCAGATTTTGCACCAATAGAATTGGCGCTAGAGGAAGGGTCTGTGTCTCTAAGGTACCCTTGTTCTTAAAGAAGTGCTTGGTCAACCCTACCGACCTTCTTCTCCAGGGGTCACCTCTGAAAGGAATATGCCCTCAAGCCAATCTATTTTTGGGCTATTCTTTATCTTCCAAACTCATGTAATGACATTTTTAAATAAATAAAGGCATATTTCATCATATGCAGTGTCTTATTATTTATTTAAGATTATGATGAACCCCATAAATTAAGGCTATAGTTTTAAAATTATGATGAGATCGTACCAATGAGATCTAAAACCTTAATACCCTAATTTAAACATTCCTGATCAATGGAACATTGAGTTGGGGATCAATGTTTCCGATAAGGCTAGCACATCTTTTGTATGCTCAATTAAGAGGATAATTGATCAAACAATCACTTGTGACTAATAAAAAGATGTGGGTGCTCATTAGAGAATGAGTTCACTGAATTGATCCAAGTTGAGAATATCTAATGGAGTCTTATCTACATGTCAATAGATGGTTCTCATAGTAGAATTGTACATATAATCCTTTGACCTGAAACTACCATGGAATCTTATATATATGAATCCATATTTTGGTTCATACTCATTCGTAACTCGATCATGTACGGGATGATTTGGATATGGTAGATTATATATGAAGGTTGTGAGTAGGTTAACATGGAATCGATCACTCCTGGTAAGAGGAAATAGCATCCTACCTACTTCAAATGATGATTCAGGAAGACTTTGATCAAAGTATGATGAAAATTAGAAATGGTTTCTAATGTTTCATTAAATGAATCATTATCATAAGACTGAAAGAGAAATGAATATGATATTGGGATTTACATATTTCTATACCTAAAGACATATTCAAGATGCAGGAAGATTGAAGGATCTAGTTACATGATAATTTTCATTGAAAGATATTTTTGGTATTTTCATCAAAATTCTATATCTTTCAGGTAGACATGATAGGTAGACATGATACGTTGCTAGACGTCAATCTTGTTTTGTGGATTCGATCGAATTAAAAAAGTTTAATTTGATCGTTAATTAGAAAGTATTCTAATTGGTCAAAATCGGGTTAGCTAGTTTTGACCTAAATCAGTTTGGTTGAGTTATAACCAAATTAGGTCAAATCGCACCCAGATCCACTGCTGACTAGATATGGAACCCAATGGATCACACACAAAGAAAATTGATCAAAAGTCTAATCAGATTAGACCATGTTTGCAAGTTGAACATGCTAGCACATGTTGCAAACCCTAGCACCTAGATTCAAATCAGATTCGAATCGGATTCCGATTTGGGCTAATTTTGATTCAAATTTGGGTCAAATCAGATTTGATCTTGAATTGGATGAAGCCTAAATTTATTAACCTAGTTTTGGGCGTCACTTACCTGAGTCCCACGTGCCAGAGACTCTTGCGTGTGGGAAAATATTTTATGCGTTAGGGACTTCTTAACACATGGTTGGCGCCAACCTCCTTTGACTTTTCCACCATTTATTTTACATAAGTTTTGTTACAAAATATTCAGATTTAAGAAGGGGTACAGAAGAGTCCTTCTGCAGGTGAAATCCCTTCGTAGATAATTTAAAGTTTGGATAAAATAAGGACTCCTTGCCTCCTACTCTACCTTGGCGCCCCTTGGACCAAGTCAAAACCCATGGGGTTTTGACTTTTCCACTCTTATTTCCATGCCTCCCCTCATATGTGGCGTCCCCATTAAGGGCCATTAGATGGCCATCTAATCTAATCCAAGCCCTTGAATTATGGCGCCATATACTTATGCATCGCGACTCTTTGTAAAAAAATTACGTAGAATTAATCCGAAGAGTCCTTCTGTTTTAAGGCACCTCTTGGACTAAGTCTACGTAATTTTAAATGGCGCAAAATTCAGATGGGTGTGAGATATGATGATGGGGTGTGAGATGTTGATGTGGGAAGGACGTGAGAAATTAAAATGGCACTCCTACGTACATTATAAATAGGGGTGCGCACCAAGAGTCTGGAGAGAATGAAAATTATCTTTCTTTCTTATAAGTATTTTCTATTGTCCAATTTTTTTTTTTCCTTCTCTTGTCCAGACCTTGTCTTTATAAAGATAAGAAGTCATTTTAAGACAAAGAGATTAGATAGAAAAAAATTAAGAAGACAAGAAAAAAGAGAGGTAAGAAGAGGCAAGGAAGGTGACATAAAGGCTAAGAAAGATCTTGCCCATTTAATTAAAGTTCTTATTATTAGAATTTTAATTATACAAATCAAAGGTGCTGGTGTCTTGATCAAGTCTCTGTGTGGATCAACGTTGGAGGGTGAATACGTGGGCACCTGGTGGAACCTCCGACGGACTGCTGCCGGTAATTAGGGACAATTTAGGGTTAAGCAATAAGAGGTATGCTCCAATACTTTCTTTTATATTACAAATGCATGTTATATGATTTAATTGCTAATAAGATGGTCCTAGGATTTGGATTTGGTTTGTATGATTTCATATTTTTGCTTTGAAATCCGTGCTTTCACCCTGTACACCATTCCTATCAGTGGTATCAGAGCAAGCCTTATTATGTTAAATCATATAATGCTTTGCTTATAATATAATGGCACAAAAGAAAAGTATGATATATTTTTTTGTTTATTTGCATGTTATTTATACGATGAGATCATATTCTTTTATTTACCATAATGAGATTATGATGTATATATTATTCAGTAAAGATTGCCCTGACATAGTGGAAAAGTATTCACTATGTAATGATGGTTGTCTTAGAATAATTATACATGTTAATATATAAATATATATATATATATATATATATATATATATATAAATTTTATCATAATTGATGCTTTTATGCATTTAGTTTGATTTAATCAGAATGTGTATCGAGACCATTTAAATCCCTCTTTAAAAATTATATTAAGTTGTAGTGTAATTAACTTATAGCTGAATCAGTCGGGATGTCTAATTGATCAATCGGTGTCTAGGAAAAATAGTTCATGATTGATAAAGAGAACGTGATTTTTTTAATTGGTTCCATTGTCTGACCTGGCTAATTTATTGGTGTCTAAGGAAAGCAACGGGGGACTCCCACTCTTTCTCCACTTACCTGGCCGATTCGATTAATTTAATTCTAGATTGGAAATGCTTAGTGTTATATTCACTACATTAAGGCCTTCCTTCATGCTAGGTTCTTTATTATGTCCAGAACCATATTAGTTTTGTTGTGTAACCACAAGATCTATCATAGGGAATGATGTAATATTAATCTAGTGCATTAAGATGCTTACAGCATTTTGAATATACTGTTTTGTTGTGTAACCACAAGAGCAGTTATATTTCATTTTGACTGTATAGAAATGAAGGGTTCTACTTAACTAAAATATTAAAGTTTGTTGTGCTAACACAAGACTATTAATATTTTAGAGGCAAGAAATTTTTGTTGAGAAGTTGCATAAAATGCAATTGGAAAAGAGTTTCCTACCTTTGAACTTATAACAAGTTTGTTGTGCAACCACAAGACCTTTTATAAGGAATTAGGATCTTATTCTCACTAAGAAAATCAATTAGAGGGTTATGATTTTTGATTAAATAGTGGGAGACATAATTAAATTAAAAGTCCTAATTTAATTATGTTTGTCATCATGAGTTGTTTGCTTATGTATTGTTCTTTATTATGTAGATTAAATGGCTTCTTCACTTTCATTGCATTCAATTTTGGATTCAAATAAATTGACTGGATCAAAATTATGTGGACTGGCTGAGAAACCTAAAAATAGTACTCAGTCAAGAAAAACTCTCCTATATTCTTGATGCCCCTAATCCTAAGCCATTAGAAAAAGATGCCACAGATGAAGATAAGTCCACATACAAGAT
Organism: Cocos nucifera; assembly: GCA_006176705.1. NCBI lineage: Eukaryota > Viridiplantae > Streptophyta > Magnoliopsida > Arecales > Arecaceae > Cocos > Cocos nucifera. The sequence goes on from QRFJ01000576.1 coordinate 658,650, forward strand.
GTGGCAAAATGATTCTCTTACTGTCAAATGCATCATACTTGCCTCTATGAGTAATGAATTACAGAGGCAGCATGATGGCATGGACACTCAGTCCATATTGCTCAATCTAAAAGAGCTTTATGGAGAGCATAGTAGAACTGCTAGATATGAGATATCTAAGCAATTATTTCAAGCAAGAATGATAGAAGGAACATCCGTACAAAATCATGTTTTGATGGTAATTGACCTAATCACTCGATTAAGTCAATTAGGTTTTGTTATGGATGGAGAGTTAAGTCAGGATTTGATCCTGCAATCACTTTCAGAATTATTTTCTCAGTTTGTCGTAAACTATCACATGAACAAACTGAATTCTTTCTTGCCTGAGCTATTAAATATGCTCAAGATAGTAGAAAGCCATATCAAGAAGGATAAGGCTCCTCTTCTTCTTGTGGATGGGATCTCCTAAGAAGAAGGGCAGGTAAAAAGGGTTCAAAGAGAAGGTTGAATCCTAAAGGTGGTATAAATAAGAAGAAAAAGGGAAAGAAGGTCTCCGAACAGACGACCTATTTTCACTGTGGCAAAATAGGTCATTGGAAGAGAAATTGCAAGGCTTACCTTGCAACCGTGAAGTCTGGTGCAAATAATGCACCAAAAGATATGTATGAGATACATACTATATTATCATTAAATTCTTTCATTTCAAATTCTTGGGTATTAGATACAGGCTGTGGTTTTCATATCTGCAAATCTTTGCAGGGGCTGCAGAAAATTAAGATTTTGAAGAAAGGTGACTTCAAGCTCTATGGCGCTGGAGGAGAGTCTATCCAAGCAGAAGCTGTAGGGACAAATATATTGAAGTTACCTTATGGAAAGATCTTAGAGCTTACAAATTATTATTATATGCCTAAGATCATTAGAAATATTATATCTATACCCTTGTTATTAAAATAAGGTTATAGTCTTAATGTAACGAGCGAAGGTTGCTCGATCAAATATTCTAATGAAAATATTTGTTTTGGCATATTTAGCAATGGTTTGTTGACTCTATGTTTGGATGACAATATATTTCATATTGATGAAAATAGAAAACGTAAGAGAGATGACATAAATAATACTTTACTTTGGCATTGTCGATTAGGTCATATTAGTGAGGCTAGGATTAACAAGTTATACAAAGAAAAGTTCTTTGATCTTTTTGATTATGAATCATTAGGAACTTGTGAATCATGTCTCATGGGTAAAATGACTAAGACTCCATTTAGTGGACATGGAGAAAGGACAAAAGAATTATTAGGACTTGTACATACGGATGTATGTGGTCCTATGACAACTCAAGCCAGAGGAGGATACTCTTATTTTATAACATTCACTGATGATTTATCTAGGTTTGGATATGTGTATCTTATGAAACACAAATCAGAAGCCTTTGATAAATTTAAAGAGTATCAAAGTATGGTCGAAAAACAAATTGGACAATGTATAAAAATCCTTCGATCTGATCGAGGAGAAGAATAACTTATCTAGTGAGTTTCTAGACTATCTTAAAGTTAAAGGGATTCTCTCTGAATGGACACCTCCTTATACACCACAATTAAATGGTGTAGCCGAAAGAAAAAATCGTACCTTATTAGATATGGTACGGTCCATGATGTGCTTCACTGAATTACCTATTTTCTTCTGGGGTCATGCTCTGGAGACCACAATTTATATCTTAAATAGAGTACCTTCTAAATCTGTATCTAGTACTCCATATGAGATATGGAGAAGTAAGAAACCTAATCTTAAGTATTTTAAGATATGGGGTTGTCCAGCATATGTCAAAAAAAATTTTGGACATAAGCTTGATGCTAGATCAGACAGATGTCTATTTATAGGATATCCTAAAAATAGTATAGGATATTTATTCTACCATCCTACTGAACAAAAGATATTTGTAAGTAGGCATGCCACTTTTCATGGAAAAAGAATTTATCCTAGAAAAGGACAGTGGCAGAAATATTGAACTTAGTGAAGTTCAAGAAAAACAAATAGAAATTTCTCAACCAAATAATCACATAAAAGAACTAGAACACATAACTCCTATCCATAGGTCTGAAAGAGTACAACATACACCTATGAGGTACGGGTTCATTATTGAGAACAATGAAGCCCAAGTCATTGAGAATGATGAACCTCTGACCTATACGGAAGCAGTCAAAAGTAAGGACTCTTACAAATGGCTGGCTGCCATGCAATCCAAAATGGAATCCATGCACACCAACAAAGTATGGACTTTGGTGGATGCACCAGAGGATATAAACCCTATTGGATGCAAATGGATTTTTAAGAAAAAGATTGGAGCAGATGGTCAAATTGAAACCTATAAGGCCAGATTGGTGGCTAAGGGTTTTAGGCAAAAATAGGGGATTGATTATGATGAAACATTTTCATCTGTTGCCATGCTCAAATCTATTCGGATTATGCTTGCTATAGCAGCATACCACGACTATGAAATATGGCAAATGGATGTAAAGACTGCCTTCCTTAATGGTTTCCTTGAGGAGGAGGTCTATATGTCACAGCCAGAGGGATTTGAGTCAAATGAGAGACCAAATCAGGTATGCAAGCTTAAGAGATCCATTTATGGATTAAAGCAAGCATCAAGAAGTTGGAACATCCGCTTTGATGTAACAATCAAAGAGTTTGGTTTCATCAAGAATGTGGATGAACCGTGTGTGTACAAGAAAACTAGTGGAAAGTACCATAGTTTTCTTGGTTCTATATGTAGATGACATAGCTCCTCATTGGGAATGATATCCCAATGTTACAATCAGTCAAATTATGGCTATCAAATAAGTTTTTCCATGAAAGATTTGGAAGAAGCATCCTATATACTAGGAATAAAGATCTATAGAGATAGATCTAAGAGGATGCTAGGCTTGTCCCAATCTAGGTACATTGACTTAATACTGAAAAGATTCAGTATGGATGGGAGTAAAAGAGGTTACTTACCCATGAGTCAAGGCATACATCTCTCTAAAAAGATGTCTCCAAAGACACCTGAAGAGAGAAATAGAATGAGTTCTATTCCTTATGCTCGGCTGTTGGATCAATAATGTATACCATGTTATGTACAAGGCCTGATGTTGCTTATGCTTTAGGCATTGCAAGTAGATTTCAAGCTGATCCAGGAGAGGATTATTGGAAAGCTGTGAAAAATATTCTTAAGTACTTGAGAAGGACTAAAGATATTTTTCTAGTATATGGTGGTTCTGATCTTAAACTAGAAGCATATTCTGACTCTAGTTTTCAATTAGACCCAGATGATAGCAATCCATTTCAGGATATGTCTTTACTCTAAATGGTGGAGCAGTGAGTTGGAAGAATACTAAGCAGCCAACTGTAGCTGACTCAACCACTGAAGCAGAATACATAGCTGTAAATGAAGCCGCCAAGGAAGTTGTATGGATGAAGAAGTTCATCACTGAATTAGGTGTTATTCCTAAAATTAAGAATCCATTACCACTTTACTGTGATAATATTGGAGTTGTTGCTCAAGCAAAGGAACCAAGGTCTCATCATAAATTCAAACACATTCTGAGACGCTTCCATCTCGTTCGCGAAATTATTGAAAGACAAGATGTAGTCATTAGAACGAGTTAACACAAAGAACAACATAGCAGACCCATTCACTAAAGCTTTACCATTGTGATTGTTTGATCGTCACCTTGATTGTATGGGATTAAAATTTAAGGGCGATTAGCTTTAGTGCAAGTGAAGATTGAAAGAAATATGCCCTCAAGCCAATCTATTTTTGGGCTGTTCTTTGTCTTCCAAACTCATGTAATGACATTTTTAAATAAATAAAGGCATTATTTCATCATATGCAGTGTCTTATTATTTATTTAAGATTATGATGAACCCCATAAATTAAGGCTATGGTTTTAGGATTATGATGAGATCATACCAATGAGATCTAAAACCTTAAAACTCTAATTTAAACATTCCTGATCGATGGAACATTGAATTGAGGATCAATATTTCCGATAAGACTAGCACATCTTTTGTATGCTCAATTAAGAGGGTAATTGATCTCACAATCACTTATGTATGACACTAATACAAAGATGTGGGTGCTCATTAGAGAATGAGTTCACTGAATTGATCCAAATTGAGAATATCTAATGGAGTCTTATCTACAGGTCAATAGATGATTCTCATAGTGAAATTGTACATATAATCCTTTGATCTGAAACTACCATGGAATCTTATATATATGAATCCATATTTTGGTTCATACTCATTTATGACTTACTCATGTACGGAATGATCTGGATATGGTAGATTATATATGAAGGTTGTGAGTAGGTTAACATGGAATCGATCACTCATGGTAAAAGAAAATAGCATCCTACCTACTTCAAACAAATGATGATTCAGGAAGACTTTGATCAAAGCATGATGAAAATTAGCAATGATTTCTGATGTTTCATTAAATGAATCATTATCATAAGATTGAAAGAGAAATGAATATAATATTGGGATTGACATATTTCCATACCTAGAGTCATATTCAGGATGCAGGGAGATTGAAGGATCTAGTTGCATGGTAATTTTCACTGAAGGGTGTTTTTGGTATTTTCATCAAAATTTCATATCTTTCAGGTAGACATGATACGTTGCTAGACGTCAATCTTGTCTTATGGGTTTGATCGAATTAAAAAATTTAATTTGATCGTTAATTAGAAAGTATTCTAATTGGTCAAAATCGGGTTAGCTAGTTTTGACCTAAATCGGTTTGGTTGAGTTATAACCAAATTAGGTTAAATCGTACCCAGATCCACTGCTGACTAGATATGGAACCCAATGGATCACACACAAAGGGAATTGATCAAGGATCTAATCAGATTAGACCATGTTTGCAAGTTGAACATGCTAGCACATGTTGCAAACCCTAGCACCTAGATTCGAATTGGATTCGAATCAGGTTTCGATTTGGGCTAATTTTGATTCAAATTGAGTCAAATCAGATTTGGTCTTGAATTGGGTGAAGCCTAGATTTATTAACTACCTGAGTCCCACGTGCCAGAGACTCTCTCTCTCTTGTGCGTGGGAAAATATTTTTATGCGTTAGGGACTTCTTAACACGGTTGGTTGGTGCCAACCTCCTTTGACTTTTCCACCATTTATTTTACGTAAGTTTTGTTACAAAATATTCAGATCTAAGAAAGGGCGCAGAAGAGTCCTTCTGCAGGTGAAATCCCTTCATAGATAATCTAAAGTTTGGATAAAATAAGGACTCCTTGCCTCCCACTCTACCTCAGCGCCCCTTGGACGAAGTCAAAACCCATGGGGTTTTGACTTTTCCACTCTCATCTCCATGCCTCCCCTCATATATGGCGTCCCCATTAAGGGCCATTAGATGGCCATCTAATCTGATCCAAGCCCCTGAATTATGGCGCCATGTACTTATGCATCGCGACTATTCGTAGAAAAACTACGTAGAATTAGTCCAAAGAGTCCTGTTTTAAGGCACCTCTTGGACTAAGTCTACGTAATTTTAAATGGCGCAAAATTCAATTGGGTGTGAGATATGATGATGGAACGTGAGATGTTGATGTGGGAAGGGCGTGAGAAATTAAGATGGCACCCCTACGTACATTATAAATAGGGGTGCGCACCAAGAGTCCGAAGAGAGTGAAAATTATCTTTCTTTCTTACAAGTGTTTTCTATTGTCCAATTTTTTTTCTTCCCTTCTCTTGTCCAGACCTTGTCCTTATAAGGACAAGAAGTCATTTTAAGACAGAGATTAGGTAGAAAAAAATTAAGACAAGGAAAAAGAAAGAGAGGTAAGGAGAGGCAAGGAAGATGGCATAAAGGCTAAGAAAGATCTTGCCCATTTAATTAAAGTTCTTATTATTAGAATTTTAATTATACAAATCAGAGGTGCTGGTATCTTGATCAAGTCTCTGTGTGGATCAACGTTGGAGGGTGAACACATGGGCATCTGATGGAACCCCTGACGGACTGCTGCCGGTAATTAAGGACAATTTAGGGTTAAGCGATAAGAGGTATGCTCCAATACTTTCTTTTATATTACAAATGCATGTTATATGATTTAATTGCTAATAAGATGGTCCTAGGATTTGGATTTGATTTGTATGATTTCATATTTTTGCTTTGAAATCCGTGCTTCCATCCTGTACACCATTCCTATCAACCTCCACCCTCCCTCAATCCCGTGAAATGCTTTAAAAGAAGACGACTGCCCGGAGATCTACCGCTTCTGCCGCCAGATCTGGGCCAGATCCATCCATTTCTGCTCCATCGCCAGCACTTCAATCTCCACCGGCGGTCATGGTAGATCCGAAGCAGTTTAACCTGCTGATGCAGCGGGTTCATGACCTCACCGAGATGGTGCGAGCCATACAGCAGCCCTCGGTGGTGACTCCACCAGAAAACTCGCCATCAGAATGTCGAAAATCGATCCCAAGAAAGGGTACTCGGACTAGCGTACCTGTCGCCCCTGGAAAGAAAAAATAGAGAGCAGAGAATCCGCGTTCGGATCATGGTTCTCCTCTGGAGGAGACCTTCCCTATTTGTAGCCGGAAGCCCTCCAAGATCTGCGACCAAGACAACGCCCTCGATCACAGATTGCGGGAGATGAACCGACGGATTGAAGAACTCCGCCATGTCACCCCGGCTCGTTATGACGACGTCTGCACCGATCCCCCTTTCTCTTTCCGAATTATGCAAGAGCCCGTTCCGTCGAACTTCAAGCTCCCTCAATTTGAAAACTACGATGGAACCTCTGATCCAGTCGATCATTTGGAGGCCTTCCGGACTATGATGCTACTCCATGGCGCACCAGATGCCATATTATGCTGCGCTTTCTCATCTACCTTGAAAGGAGCAGCAAGAAACTGGTACTCGACGTTGAAGTCAGATACGATTTTTTCTTTTGACCAGATGAGCCGTTAGTTCGCGGCCCACTTCATCAGAAACCAACGTCCACACTGAGGTTTGAATTTTCTGATGAATGTCAAACAGAAGGTGGAAAAATCCATCCGGACTTATGTTACCCAGTTTAATGCTGCTGCGTTGGAGGTTCGGAATCTGGACCAGTCTATTGCAATGGCCGCACTCAAGGGCGGCCTTCAGAAGAATGATTTATTGTTCTTCCTAGAGAAGAAGTATCCTAGGGACTTTGCAGATCTGCTCGCTTGGACCGAGGGATATGTCCGTGCGAAAAAAGCCTTCAAATTGAAGGATGAACAAGTCGCAGAAGAGCGGTGGGTGGACGAATCTGATAGACCCACCACCGATGGAGAGGCGAGAAAAGTTCGACCGCGCTTGCAGACTCCTCCCGAGCGCAAGCAAGCCCGAGCTCCTCGAGCTCGTCATCGAGGAAGCTCCGATAGAGGGGCGCGAAGTACTCCTTTCGGAAGGTTCCACAACTATTTATCTCCAGAGTCGAGGTCGAAGGAAGATCAGGAGAGATCTTATCTCCAGCAGTCGAGATTGAGGTTGGGGCTTGGGGGAGATCTATCTTCAACAGCTGAGGTTGAAGATCTTTCCTGTAGAAGCTCGGAGGAGATCTTATCTCCAGTAGTCGAGGTTGAATCGATCGCTCGAAAGAGATCTTATCTCTAGCCGAGGTTGACTTGGATGCTCGGGGAGGTCTTATCTCCAGCAGCCGAGGTAGAAGGAGATCTCATCTCCTATTGCGAAGACTTTGAAGCTCGAAGAAATCTTATCTCTAGCCGAGATTGACCAGATGCTCGGAAGAGATCTTATCTATAGCGAGGTTAAAGCTCGGGGGAGATCTTATCTCTAGCAGTCGAGGTTGGAGCTCGGAGGAGATCTTATCTCCTACAGTCGAGGTTGAAGCTCGGGAGAGATCTTATCTCCAGCAGTCGAGGTTGACTCGATCGCTTCGGAGAGATCTTATCTCTAGTCGAGGTTGACTTGGATGCTCGAGAGAGATCTTATCTCTAGTCGAGATTGAAGCTCGGGGAGATCTTATCTCCTGCAGTTGAGGTTGGCTCGGTCGCTTGGGAGAGATCTTTACCCTAGCCGAGGTTGGTTCGGTCGCTCGGGAGAGATCTTATCTCTAGTCGAGGTGACTCGGGCGCTCAGGGAGATGCTATATCTTTGACCGAGGTGAGAGCTCGGGGGAGATCTTATCTCTTGCAGGCGAGGTAAAGCTCGGGGAGAGAGGTGAAGCTCGGAAGATCTTATCTCCAGCAGCCGAGGTTGACTCGGTCGTTGAGAGGATCTTATCTCTAGTCGAGGTTGACTCGGGTGCTTGGGAGAGATTTTTATCTCTAACCGAGGTTGAAGCTCGGGAGATCTTATCTCCTGCAGTGATGTTGGCGTCGGGCGTCGGAAGAGATCTTATCTCTAGCCGAGGTTGACTCGGAAGAGATCTTATCTCTAGCTGAGGTTGACTCGGTCGCTCGGAAGAGATCTTATCTCTAGCGAGGTTGAAGCTCGGAGAGATCTTATTCCTGCAGCCGAGGTTGGCTCGGTCGCTTGGAAGAGATCTTATCTCTAGCCGAGGTTGATTCGAACGCTCGGAAGATCTCATTTCTGTCCGAGATTGAAGCTCAGGGGAGATCTTTTCTCCTGCAGTCGAGGTTGGCTCGGTCGCTCAGGAAAGATCTATCTCTAGCCGAGATTGACTCGGTCGCTCGAGAAGATCTTATCTCTAGTTGAGGTTGAAGCTCGGAGATCTTATCTCTTGCAGTTGAGGTTGGCTCGGTCGCTCGGGAGAGATCTTATCTCTAGCTGAGGTTGACTCGGGCGTTCGAGAAAGATCTTATCTCTGGTCGAGGTTGAAGCTCAGGGAAGATCTTATCTTCTGCAGCCGAGGTTGACTCAGGCGCTCAGAAGAGATCTTCTCTCTAGCCGAGACTGACTTGTTCGCTCGGGAGAGATTTTATCTCTAGTCGAGGTTGAAGCTCGGGGAGATCTTATCTCCTGCAGTCGTGGTTGGTCAGTCGCTCGGTCGGAGAGATTTTATCTCTAGCCGAGAGTTGACTCCGACGCTCAGGAGAGATCTTATCTCTGGCCGAGGTTGAAGCTCGGGGGAGATCTTGTCTTCTGGCAGCTGAGGTTGGCTCGGTCGCTCGGGAGAAGATCTTATCTCTAATCAAGGTTGAGTCGATCGCTCTGTGAGAGATCTTATTTCTAGCCGAGGTTGAAGCTCGGGAGATCTTATCTCCTGCAGTCGAGTTGGTTCGGTCACTCGAGAGAGACCTTATCTCTAGCCGAGGTTGACTCGGGCGCTCGGGAGAGATCTTATCTCTGGTCGAGGTTGAAAGCTCGGGAGAGATCTTATCTCCTGCGGTCGAGGTTGGCTCGATCGCTTGGGAGAGATCTTATCTCTAGTCGAGGTTGACTCGGGCACTCGGAAGAGATCTTATCTCTGGCCGAGGTTGACTTGGACGCTCGGAGGAGATCTTATCTCCGACAGCCGAGGTTGAATGTAAAGCTCGGGGGAGATCTATCTCCAGCAGTCGAAGTTGAAGTTTGGGCTCAGGGAGATCTTATCTCCAGCAACCGAGGTCGAGGGAGATCTTATCTCCAGCAGCCGAGACGAAGGTTGAGCTCGAGGAGATCTTATCTCCAGCAGTCGAGGTTGAGTCGGACGCTCGGAGAGAGATCTTATCTCCGACAGCTAAGGTTGAAGGTAGAGCTTGGGGGAGATCTTATCTCCAGCAGCCACGGTTGAAGTTGGGCTCGGGAGAGATCTTATCTCCAGCAGTCGAGGTCGAAGGAGATCTATCTTTTGTAGAAGCTCAGGGAAGATCTTAGCTCCAGCAGTCGAGGTTGACTCGGTCGCTCGGGAGAGATCTTATCTCTAGCCGAGGTTGACTTGGACGCTCGAGGGAATCTTATCTCTGGAGCCGAGGTTGAAGATAAAGCTCGGAGAGATCTTATCTCCAGCAGTCGAGATTGGAGGTTGAGGTCGGGGAAGATCTTATCTCCAGCAGTCGAGGTTGGAGAAGATCTTATTCCTGTAGAAGCTCGGGGGAGATCTTATCTCTAGCAGCGAGGTTGACTCGGTCGCTCGGAAGAGATCTTATCTCTAGCGAGGTTGACTTGGACGCTCGGGGAGATCTTATCTCCAGCAATCGAGGTTGACTCGGTCGCTCGAGAGAGATCTTATCTCTAGCCGAGGTTGACTTGGACGCTCGGAAGAGATCTTATCTCCGGCAGCCGAGGTTGAATGTAAAGCTCGGGGGAGATCTTATCTCCAGCAATCGAGGTTGAAGGTTGAGCTCGGGGAAGATCTTATCTCCAGCAACTGAGGTTAAAGGAGATCTTATCTTCTATAAAAGCTCGGTGGAGATCTTATCTCCAGCAGTCGAGTTGACTCGTCGCTCGGGAGAGATCTTATCTCTAGCCGAGGTTGACTTGGACGCTCGGAGAGATCTTATCTCCAGCAATCGAGGTTGAAGGTTAGGCTCGGAGGAGATTTTATTTCCACCAGCCAAGGTTGACTCGATCACTCGGGGAGATCTTATTTCCGGTAGTCGAGGTTGAAGGAGATCTTATCTCCTGTAGACGTAGGCTTTGAAGCTTGGAAGAGATCTTATCTCTAACCGAGATTGACTCGATCGCTCGAGAGAGATCTTATCTCTGGTCGAGGTTAACTCGGACAATCGGGAGAGATCTTATCTCTAGCAATCGAGGTTGACTTGGTCGCTTGGGGGAGATCTTATCTCCAGCAATCGAGGTTGACTCGATCGCTCGGAGGTCTTATCTCCGACGGTCGAGATTGAAGGAGATCTTATCTCCTGTAGGTGAAGGCTTGAAGCTCGGGAGAGATCTTATCTCTAGCCGAGGTTGACTCGGCGCTCGGAAGAGATCTTATCTCCGACCGAGGTTGACTTGGTCGCTCGGAAGAGATTTGACTCGGTCGCTCGGTAGAGATCTTATCTCTGGTCGAGATTGACTCGGTCGCGTCGGAAGAGATCTTATCTCTAGTCGAGGTTGACTTGGACGCTCGGGAGAGATCTTATCTCCAGCAGCCGAGGTTTGAAGGTTGGATCGGGGAGATCTTATCTCCGGCAGCGAGGTTGAAGGTAAAGCTCGGAGAGATCTTATCTCCAGCAGCCGAGGTTGAAGTTGAGCTCGGAGGAGATCTTATCTCCAGCAGCCAAGGTTGAAGGTTGTACTGGAGGAGATCTTATCTCCAGCAGTCGAGGTTGAAGATCTTATCTCCGTTAAGAGCTCGGATGATGGTTGAGCTTGGGGAGATCTTATCTCCAGCAAGCGAGGTTGAAAGTTGAGCTCGAGCGAGATCTTATCTCCAAGCAGCCAAGGTTGAAGGAGATTTTATCTCCTGCTAAAGCTCGAGAAGACCGTAATTCTTCTGATCTTGGTAGCTGATTCTTAATTTCCATCATAACTTGACTTTTAGGAGCGTTAAGAGGGGCAC
>QRFJ01000577.1:0-145795 GCA_006176705.1 Cocos nucifera
GTGTTGAGACGGAGTCAGCTCAGTGCACGGGCAAAGTTACACGATGATCTATTTGGGGTTAGGATAGGAACTTATCTTAGGGATCTTAAGGCCTGGATTGAGAGGTCTTAAGGAGGCTAACTCATGTATGGATCGGGTTTAGATCCAGGGGATGAGAGCATGGGAGACATGGGTGTACATGGGCTCGGTGAGTACTTTCATGTATTGGGTTAGTTAGGAGAGTTTTTGGTTGGGCCTAATAGTTATGTATAAATATTGTTGGTGTGAAATTTGGTTGTCACCAAAATCAAGGCTAGAGTCGAAGATGGAAAGGTCGCTGTTGGTGACCTACAAAATAAATCTCGTCCAAAGTCGAGGGTGGTGGCTCCAGCATGACCCTTCGATGATCAAGTCAGCATTTTTGGCCAATAGAAATAGAGTGCTCAGAGAGATTTTAGCAGAGTTTTTAGAAAGAAATCAAGAGCTTCAAGAAGAAAGTGTATCTGGAGGATCTCTTATATAGGTGGAGCCTATAACAAACTGATAGTGACAACCATAACCGTCTGGTAGTAGGCCATTCAGGATCATGTGGAGTTTGTTATAGAGGATAGTGTCTGTTATCGTGATGTGCCAGCTAGAGTTTGGATGGGACGATTGTAGGCAATGGAGCATCCCTCACTTTTGTTCTAGAGGAGCTTGGAGGTTCTTGAAATCAACTATGCATGGATCATTATTCGCCATATTGAGAGTCGGCATTGAGATTCTTCTGGATAGCCAGAAGGAGGAGTTCAAAAGGAGTTCGATGGAAGGAGAAGTCTGGGAGGAGTTCGACTGGTGGAGAAGTCTGACTGAAGAGGAAGTCTGGAAGGAGTTTGACTAGTGGAGAAGTCTATTTGAAGAAATTTGATTGGTAGAGAAGTCAAGAAGGAGTTCGACTGGTGCGATAGTCTGGCTGAAGGAGAAATTCGATACCCTCAATAGAGCATGGAAGTTCGTCTGGAGGAAGTTCTACCAAAAGAAGGCTAACTGCCAGGGCTGGAGGAGCTCAGCCACCCCTATAATTCAAGCTCATCTAGACAAAGTCTGGAGGGATCTTGCAAATTTAGTTGAGCCTCAATCTTGGTTGTCACTACCGGATAGGATCATTCAGCGTTCAGATATCTAGCCAAACTTTGGTAGGAATGGGTTTACCCCCAACAATAGTCCCCCCACTCTCGAGTTTGAAATTCGAAGAAAGAGAGTATAGATGCGGCTGCCGAAGTTCTTTTTAGCTTTTTGCGCTCATCAGGATGAGACGTTTTGTCATTTACCATGCTGGCATCGAAGCTCTTTAAATTCGAAGTGAGTTCGAGAAGACAACCCTTCAACTTTCCCACTGCAACACTGCCCCAAGCACGGCGTAATTAAGGATTCGCCCGTAGCCACTACTCTGCCATGATGAGTAGGACATGCGGCACTCGCAGATCAGCCGAATGAGATCTACCTTCATAACCATCTCGGGCTCCCTTTGGCTATTTAAGGCCTTCTCCCACCTCTGAAATCCATTCTTACCTGAGTCTTCTTCTTTCCTTAGTACCTGCTCTTCTTCCGTCTGAGATTTTTAATTCCTCCCTTCATCCTCCATGATTCTAGGCATTCCTTCATCCGATTCTCATCGCACCCATCATCCCTTTGTCCTTCTTAACAACTTAGGTCAGCCTCCTAATGCCTATTTTTGATTATTCTGGCATCTTTTTACTTCTTACTCTTTTGGTTTCTCCGTATAAGCTTTCGTATTCCATTTTTTTTCCTACCTTCTTGAGGGTTTTTCGGGGGTTCACTTTAATCTGGATGTCTTCTAAAAATTTCCAATCCATCGATTCTTAAAGCTCGTTAAGACCAGCCTTCCTAGACCCTATCCCCTGACCAAAGTTGAGTCTAGGATCATGTCCCATCAGCCTTTCCTTCCGGACACCATCCCTTCTATCCTTACCTTGAATGACCTTTACCTGATTTGGATACAATATGGCATCCCACCTGATTATGATCTTGAGATCCTTGGGTCAGATGACTGCTCTAGTTCGCCTCCAACTGGTTGGTTTTGTCTGTATCTGGAAGCCTTGCGCATCAGGCTTCGACTTCCACTTCCATCTTTTGTTGTCATGCTTTTTCATTTATTAAATATTTTCTTAGCTTCCGTCTCATCGAGCTTCTTTCAGTTCATCATTGACTATCTTTCTCTCTATCATCTGGCTAGGTTCAGCCAACTATTTCACTCTTTCAAAATTTTTACACCTTCAAATGCCATCCTTCCGTAAAGGATTAGTGGTACTTCTCCCCCTAGTTCGGTAAGAAGGGGTTACTGAAAGGTGCCCCTTCCTCCATTCATAATTGAAAGAAGAAGTACTTTTACGTCTGATGCTCAACCTTGATGCTTGGCCTTCCTTCTTGGGGTTTTCTTAGGGAATCAGTCTGTTGAGCCCCTAGTTTAGATGGAGCCAACCTCGGGTCATCTAACAAGCTCAAGGCGTACTGAGCTCCTCCCCTCTCGGATTTTCTGAGGGAGTAGATCTTGTTCAATTTTGGCTTAAGTCCCCTTGACCCCGTTGGTATTAATTGCATATATATATATATGTAGATGTATGTAAATTCTCACAAAGTTTCATATGTACCTTAGTTGACCACACTTGTTCCTTTGTCGTGGAAATGGATATTGATGATGTAGAGAGGCTTGCCAGGGGCCTTTATGCTCAGAAGAAAAGGAAGGGGAAGGCCCTGGGCGAAGGCTCGAAATGGGCTAGGGTCTGCATCTCCAACCTTAAGGCTCCTGCCATCATTGATATTGCCCTCGAGGTCCACCCATAAGCCGAGGTCGTCCTGACTGCCCACACTGATGCTGCTGAAGGGGAATCTCTTCCGCTTGAGCCCGAGAATCTTTCCCTCGGGGATCGTGCATCAGAACCTTCTGCCGACAAGGAGAAGGAGAAGAAGAAAAAGTCGGTAGTTGTGAAGGTTGCCCATAAGGCTCATCCAGGGGAGCCTAGCAGCTGCGGTAGTGATGATCAGGGGGTGGACCCTCTTAACAACCCAGAGGTCATCTGAGCTTTGACTGACAAGTTCTCCTTGCCCAAAGTGGTGGACCGCCTAGTCAACCTTGATCGAATGCAGTTCATCTAGGACCTTGGGATTTTTCTCAAGGTAATTTGCTTGCTACATTTCCTTTTCATTTTTCTCTCTTCTTTCCTTTATCTTACTGTGACTTGTCCATGGCAGTCGGGCCACCACATACTTGCCCATCTTAAGAGAGCAAATCATCAGGAAGTAGAGGTGCTGAAGGTCCAGGAGGATCTTCAAGCCAAGATCAGTCATCTATAGGGAAGGGCTGCCGAGGCTGAGTGCCTTGTAGTGGAAAATGAGAGCCTCCATAGTGCGCTTCGAAAAGAGGAGTTCATCTCGATCGGACTCAAGACAGCACTGGCTCTGAAGGAGGAAAAGAAGGAGGCTAGGCTCAAGGTTGCCGAGCTGGAAGCCCAAATGTCGAAGTCTATTTTGGAGGCACTGGCCCGAGCCGTGGAGAAGTTCAAGACCTCCTCTGAAATGAAGGATCTGAACATCACCTTCAGCCAGAAGACATTCATCAAGGGTTTTGAGCTCGACGAAGGCAAGATAGCCTGGACGTTCCTCGAGTTTGATCTCAGCTTCCTAAAAGAGGAGGAGACCAGCGAAGAAGCAAAACCATCCAGTACCGAGGTCGATCCTTCTTCTACCGCTGCACCCCCTGAGGTTGAGGACCTTGAATAGTTGTACCTTTTCTTTTTTCTTTTTTGCCTTGCTTTGTATCTGAAAGTTTCTAGTTAAATGTAAGTGAATTCATTTTTGTCTATACCTTTCTTCACATTGGTGTTGTACCATATGTTATTTAGAATCCTCTCCCTAATCAGGGTCATGACCCACCATCTTCAATCGAAGCCGACCCCTCACCTCAGGGAGTTCCATTGAAGCCCTTAATAAAGAGCTTGAAGAAGGAAGTCCACCATCTAAAGAAGAAGTTAAAGAAGATAGAGGAAGACCTTCAGGCTTCTCGAAAGAATGCTTCAGAGGCGACCAAAGAGGTCACTCATCTCCAAAATTTACACATGAAAGACTCCGCAAGCTTCAGCATCTGGAAGGGCAACTTTGAAGGAAGATTGTTGAGCTCAAGAAAAATGCCAGTGATAAATCTGGGGCATTAATGGCAAAGATCAGCTCTCTCGAAGCCAATCTCAAGGCGGCAAAAGAGAAAATCCATCTATTGGAGGAGAGTTCGCCATGGTCTATCGACAAGGCTTGGTACAATTGTGGCTAGTCCAAGAAGATCTTCGACCTTCAGAAGCAGTTACGAGACATCGAGGACTGGCACAATAATTATAGAATAACCTAGGCAAAGAAAATATCCAGGCTTGAATGTGAGCTCAAGGCCGTTAGAGATGAAGCGACTTATTTTCAGAGGCAATTATATAGTAGTCGGCAAGCCGGTGTAAGTGGCGAGTCAGAAGAGATCACCTCCTTGAGGAGGTCCATCGGCGAGCTCTCAAAAGCAGTATGGATGGAGAAGGCCGAGGTTCAACGGCTAAAGCTCCAACTATCATGCGAACATCTGGCTGTTAAGGATGCAAAGGCCAAGTCCGAAGTCTTGAGGAGGCAGCAGTGAGAGCTTGAAGGTAAATTCCAACATGTCAACAAGATGAACATAGATGGTCTATATAGGAAGAAGAAGCTCAAAGAGGAAATCTTCAAGCTAAAGTAGGCCTTGGTAATGGCTGGGGCCGATAGCCCAATGTCTAAGGAGCCTGATCTCTCTTAGGACTTTGGCTCTTCTCTTCTTTCTTTTTGCGTGATCGGTCCTGCCGACCTTCGTCTCACTTGTAATAAACTTATGTTCTCACGTAATCGATCTTGCTGACCTTCACTTTGTTTGTAATGAACTTAATATATGCAATAATATAGTACCTTTTTTGTTCTTGTCTTACATAAATTTGATGCTGGTTAGTAGCCTCACTTTCTCCATCTTGTTTTTCTTGGTTCAGTCATCTAATGAGATGCTCGTTGTGGATGCCAAACTGGGGTCCCTTCAGCGAACTAAGGTGGGGTTCCTCCCTTCGTATTTGACGTAACCGCAGGGGGGAATACATATAAGGGTTGCCCATATGGCTTTTTTTCTATTTCTTCATTTTACGTTAATGAGGCCTTAGCCTTCTTCCTATTAGGACGACGTTCTCCTCTATTCCTTGCACGATCGTAGGGGCACATTAGGGCCATTTATAAAACCTCTTTCTCATCTCATCTTAGATTAACGAGCCTTTGGCTTTGCTCACGTTAGGATGAGGTTCTCCTTCTACTCCTAATGTAGCTGTAGGGGCACATTAGGACCATTGACAGAGCCTCTCCCCTCATCTCATCTTAGATTAATGAGGTCTTCGGCTTTGCTCATGTTAAGATGAGATTCTCCTTCTATTCCAAACATGGCTGTAGGGGCACATTAGGGTCATTGACAGGATCTCTTTTCTTATCTTGTCTTAGATTAATAAGGCCTTCAGCTTTGCTCACGTTATGACAAGATTTTTCTCCTATTCCTAACATGGCTGTAGGGGCACATTAGGGTCGTTGATAGAATCTCTCTCCTTATCTCATCTTAGATTAACGAGGCCTTCGGCTTTGCTCATGTTAGAATGAGGTTCTCCTCCTTTTCCTAACATGGCTGTTTTTGTTGTACAGCTAAGTTCAAAAAGTTGTTTCTCACCATTATAAATTTGTAACAGGAATCAGGGTGTTAAAGTAGAAGGATCTTATTGCAACCAAATCATTGATAATACATCGGTAGATTTTTTGAGTTCCACGGTCGGGGTAGATTGGCTCTTTCGAGCTCCTTCAGATAATATGTCCCAGGCCAGATGACTTTCTTGACTTTGTACGGTCCTTCCTAATTTGGAGTGAGCTTTTCTTGGTTCTAGGGCTGAGAAATAGCTGCTCGTTGAAGCACCAAGTCCCCCACTCTGAACACTTTGTTCTTGACTCTGGAGTTATAGTATCGGGCCACCCTTCGTCTATAAGTAGCCATCCAAACTTGGGCTTCTTCTCATTTTTTCTCCAGCAAGTCGAGGTTAGCTCTAAGGTCCTATGAATTACACTGCTCATTGAAAGCCACGACCTATGCCGATGGAAGCTTGAGTTTGATTGGGATAATCGCTTCCATTCCAAAGGCCAAGGCAAATAATGTTTCTTTAGTTGGCAGTCTTTGGATAGCTCGATATGCCCAGAGTACATGGTAGAGTTCATCCACCCAAGTCCCCTTTGCTCTTTCAAGCCTTGCCTTGATACCCTACAATAGGATCCTATTGGTCACCTCTGCTTCACTATTTGCTTGCGGGTGGACCACCGACGTGAAGTTATGGAAGATGTTCAAATCTTAATAGAACTCTGCAAACTTTGCCCCAGCAAACTATCGCCCATTATCAATTATAAGGATATGAGGTATACCAAATTTTCAAACAATTGACTTTCAGATGAAGTCTTGCACTTTGGCTTCAGTGATTTTTGCTAGAGGTTCAGCCTCGACCCATTTGGTAAAGTAGTCGATTGCAACTAAAAGAAACTTCTATTGTCTGGAAGCCATCGAGAAGGATCCGAGTATATCCATCCCCCACAACGCAAATGGCCAAGGTGTGCTTAGTGGGGTAAGCTCGGAGGCTGGCTGTCTTTATATATTTGCATTTCTCTGACAGCAGTCACACCTTTTAACATATTCAACACAATCGTGATGCATAGTAGGCCAATAATATCCTTATCAAAGCAGTTTGTGAGATAGGGATCTAGCACTCAGATGGCTCCCATAGATTCCTTCATGCATTTTTCATAGTGCAAAGTCAACTTTAGAAGATCAGAGATATTTTAAAAATGGCAAGGATTATGATCTTTTGAATAGTTTACCTTCATACAAAATATACCAGGAGGCTTGGTTTCTCAGCTTCCGGGCTTCTTTCGGATAATAGGAAAGTGTTCATCTTTGAGATAAGCGACCAATGGATCGACCCAATAGAGCTCATGGTCAATTTGCATTATAGACTATGGCTATTTCGTACTTGGGCATTTCAACACTTTAAAGTATACTTCTTTGGGAAGTTCGTTGGGGGCAAGTGTGACTAGCTTGGATAGGAGGTCGGCTCTGGTGTTCTCTGCCCTTGGAATTTGTTGGATGCTTAAGCCATTGAAAGCTAGGATTAGGCTCTTCACTCTTTCAAGATACTTCATCATATTTTCCTTCTGAGCTTCGTAACTGCCACCAACCTGTTCCACCACCAGCCGCGAATCATTATAGACTTGAAGCCGATCAACTTCTAGTTCCTTAGCAATCTTGAGCCCCACTATCAAAGCTTCATATCCTACCCCATTATTTGTTGTAGGGAACTCGAAGCACAGTGCGTATTCAGCTATGACCCTCTCAAGGTTAATCAGGATCAGCCCAACACCTATGCCTGAGATATTAGAGGAGCCGTCCACATACAGGGCTCAGAATCCTTCGGGAAAATCTGCTCTCTCTTCAGAGGAGCTCGGCTGCAACCATGGAATGCTGGCATCATTTGTTCAGGTTCAACATCATTTGAGATCGTACACTCTATTATAAAGTCAGCCAATATCTAGGCTTTGTTCGATGGTCGAGGTTGATAGTTTATGTTGAATTCTATCAATTCAATAGCCCACTTCACAATTCTTCCAGAAGCATCTATTCAATGAAGAACTGCCTTGATGGGCTAGTCGGTGAGGAGCGTTATGGTGTGCCCCTGAAAATAAGGCCCAAGTCTTCTAGCTGCAATCAGAAGAGCATAAGTTAATTTTTCTAATTTAGTATACCTGATCTCCGCATCTCTCAAAACTCAACTCATGTAGTAGATTGATCATTGTACTTTTGCCTCTTCCTTGATCAGTACTACTGCTAGTGCTGCAGGAGAGACCGCCAGGTATAGGAATAATTTTTCTCCAAGCTCGGACTTTGCTAATAGTGGGGGCAAACTGAGGTAGTTCTTGAGTTCTTCGAATGCCTGTTGGCATCCTACCATCCAGTAGAAGTTCTTTGGTTGCTTGAGGACCTGAAAGAAGGACATACACCACTCAACTGATTTCGAGATGAAGCGGTTTAAGGATGCCACCTTCTCGATCAAGTGCTGGACTTTCTTTATTGACTTCAGAATGGTCATCTTCTAGATGGCCCAAATCTTCTCTGGATTAGCTTTGATCCTCCATCTTGAGATCATGAACTCTAAGAACTTTCCTGAGGCCACTTTGAAGGTGCATTTAGTCGGATTCAGCTTCAGTTTGTATCTTCGAAGGGCATCGAAGGTCTCTTCAAGTTCGATAATGTGATTAGAGGAGGTTCGGCTCTTGATAAGCAAATCGTTAATGTAGACTTTCATGTTGTGGCCGATCTGCTTCTTGAAGATCTTATTGATCAGGCGTTGTTAGGTTGCACCTACATCTTTTAGCTCGAAGAGCATGACCCTGTAATAATAAAGACTATGGTTAGTAATAAAAGTAATTTTCTCCTCATTCTTTGATGCCATCCGAATTTGGTTGTAGCCGAAGAAGGCATCCATGAAGGTAAGGAGCTTATGGCCCAAAGTTGCATCCATCAATTGATCAATTTTGGATAGGGGGTAGCTATCCTTTGGGCGGGCCTTGTTTAGCTTCTTGAAGTCTATGCACATTCTCCATTTGCCGTTGGCCTTCTTGACTAGAACTATATTAGAGACCCAACTCGGATAGTTGACTTCTCGAATAAATCCATCCCTAAGAAGGTTGTCCACTTTCTCTGCTATCGCCTTCTACCTTTTCGATGCATGGCCCTGAATTTTCTCTTTCATTGGCTTGCACTCGGGATCAACAGCCAGCTGATGTTCCATGACCTCGACGTCAATTTTTGGTATATCTGTTGGGACCCAGGCGAAAACATCAGCATTCTTCCATAGAAAGGCAATGAGCTGCTCCCGAACTTCATCCCCCAGGTTGGAGTTGATCTGCACTATGTGTTCTGCATTTTCATCATTCATAGGGATAACTACAAGGTCTTCCATGGGTTCACCCCGCTCTTCAATAAGATCATCACGGACATCCAGGCTATCAACCAGGCAAGGGTCGGGTTGGCTATTATTTTACAAAGTGGAGTAGCAGTGCCTTGCCAAAACCTAATCTCCTCTAACCTCCCTGATTCTATAGCTCATTGGAAACTTCATTTTTAGGTAGTAGATCGACACCGCAGCTCGGAGTGCATTTAGGCCAAGTCAGTCGAGAATTACATTGTAGGTTGATGGAGCTTTCACAACTAGAAAGTTGACCTATGCTTTGGCTCGCTTTGGGTATTGCCCTACAGCCATAGTTAGTGTTATTATTTCTTCAACTGGCATAGCATCACTAGTGAAGCCCACTAATGGGAAGTTCATAGGTCTTAGGTGGTCATTGGGTATAGATATTTTAGAGAAAGCATCGTAAAATAAAATATTAGCAGAGCTTTCATTATCTACCAGAACATAGTGTACATTATAATCAGTAATGTTTTAAAAAATTACATCTACATCGTTGTGCAGGAACTGAACTACTTGGGCATCCTCATCAGTGAAAGCTATGGGTTCTTCAGTTCTCCATCTTTTTGTAGACTCCGCCGATCCATCGGCCTCCTCCTGTTGAAGTCCTCCGAAGATGGTATTGATGATGCCGAGGGGTGGTCGATCTTTCTGCTGCTCCTCCCTCCTTGGTGGTTTTGATTGCGGGGGTAACCTTGGCCGGTCCTCCCTTCCTTCAAACCGACGTCACAAAAATTGGCCAAGTCGGTCTCGCCTGATAAGCTCCTCAATCTCGTCTTGAAGTTGGATGCACTCTTCAGTATCGTAACCATGGTCACAATGGTAGACGTAGTATTTGTTAGGATTGCGCTTACCGGGATTAGTGCGCACCTTTTCCGACCTTCGCAGTTACTCCTTGATTTTTATCAGCACCTAGGTCTTTGGAGCATTGAGGGGAGCATAGTTGTGGAACCTTTTGAGGGGGGAGCCCTACCATGCCCTTCTATTTGGACTTCTTTGCCTTCGGGCCCATGGAGGAGTTTGGGCTTACCTATGCTCAGGAGAAGTTTGGAAGCACAATCAAGCTTCACTCGACCTTTCTTCAGTAGCAGGCTTACTTGATTCACCCACTCGCTACTCTCTAGTAGCTTCACTATCCTTGGCCTTAAAGGCCTCTTCTGCTCGGGCGTACCCTTCAACTCAAGCCAGCATATCAACAAAACTTTTAGGGTACTTCTTTTCCAAGGAAAATAATAAATCATTCTTCTAAAGGCCATCCTTAAGAGTGGCCATGGCAACCGACTGGTCTAGATTTTGGACCTCCAGTATAGCAGCATTGAAGCGGTTGACATAAGCTCGGATGGTTTTCCCTTCTTGCTGCTTGATGTTGATGAGGGAGTCTGAGCCTTATCTTGGACGTCGACTACTGACAAAGTGAGCTACAAATTGATGGCTCATTTGATCGAAGAAGAAGATTGTACTCGACTTCAGCATCGAGTACCAGTTTTTTGCTGCTCCCTTTAAAGTAGAAGAAAAAACTCAGCACAAAATGGCATTCGGTGCATCATGGAGCAACATCATAGTCCGAAAGGCCTTCAGATGGTCAATCGAATTAGTGGTCCCATCGTAGTTCTCGAACTGGGGGAGCTTGAAGTTCAGCAGGATGAGTTCCTGCATGATTCTCTAAGAGAAAGAAAGGTCAGTACAGATATTATCATGGTCACCTGAGGGAGCATGGCGGAGCTCCTCAATCCATCGATCCATTTCTTGGAGTTTTCGATTTAGGGCTTGATATTGATCGTGGGTCTCGAAGGGTTTTCGACTATAGATGGGGAAGGTTTCTTCTAGAAAAGAGTTATGATCAGAATAGGAGCTCTCCGCTCTTTGCTTCCCCTGTTTGGAGGTCACCGACCGACTTACCCAAGTCGGTCATCCCTAGACTAGGTCCTAGGGTTCTTGAGAAGCCTACTCCAATTGAATCGATATCGAGGGCTGCTACTGCTGCATGGCCTGGATGGCTTCAGTGAGGCCACGAACCTATTGGACCAGCAGGTTGAACTACGTGTTCATCATTGCAGCTTGTGGAGCTCGAGATGTAGGAGATGAAATAGGGGTAGACAGATCTGGATGAGATCTGGCCATATAGGCGATTTACTGTCGGGTTGAAGCCTTCCTTGGAAGCATTATTGTTGGGAAGGAAATTCTAAATTGGAAGAAAAAAACTCTACTGGGCACTCCTTTAAGAATAAGAGAATCTCAAGAATGAGAAGGTTCAGATCCCTTTCTCTAGCGCCAATCCTATTGGTGCGAAATCTGGTTATCACCGAAATTGAGGTTGGAGTTGGAGATGGAGAGGTCGCTGTCGGTGACCTGCAAAATAAGTCTCGTCCAGAGTCAGGGGTGGTGACTCCGATAAGATCCTTCGATGATTAAGTCAGCTCTTTCGGCCAAAAGAAATGGAGTGCTCAGAGAGATTTTAGTAGAGTTTTTAGAAAGAAATCAAGAGCTTGAAGAAGAAAGTGTATCTAGAGGATCTCTTACATAGATGAAGTCTGTAACAAACTGATAGTGATAGCCATAACCGCCTGGTAGTGGGCTGTTCAGGGCCATGCAGAGTTTGTTATAGAGGGTAGTGTCTGTTGTTGTGACATGCCAGCTGAAGTTTGGATGGGACAGCTGTAAGCAATGGAGCATCCCTCACTTTTATTCCAAAGGAGCTTAGAGGTTCTTGAGATCAACTATGCGTGGGTAGTTATTAGTCATATTGAGAGTCGGTGCTGAGATCCTTCTGGGTAGCTGGAAGGAGGAGTTCAAAAGGAGTTCGACGAAAGGAGAAATTCGAAAGAAGTTCAACTGGTGGAGAAGTCTGGCTAAAGAAGAAGTCTGAAAGAAGTTTGATTGGTGGAGAACTCTATTTGAAGGAATTCAACTGGTGGAGAAGTCTAGAAGGAGTTTGACTGGTGCAGTAGTCTAGCTGAAGGAGAAGTTTGGAAGGAGTTTGACTGATGGAGAAGTCTGAAAGGAGTTTGACTGGTGTGGTAGTCTAGCTGAAGGAGAAGTTTGGTACCCTCAACAGAGCATGGAAGTTCGTCTGAAGGAAGTTCTACCAAAAGAGGGCTAACTGCCTGGGGTGGAGGAGCTTGGCCACCCCTGCAATTCAAGCTCATCTGGGTGAAGTTCGGAGGGATCTTACAAATTTGATTGAGGCTCAATCTTGGTTGTCGCTATCGGATGGGATCATTCAATGATCAGATATCTAGCCAAACTTTGGCAGGAGCAGATTTATCCTCAATAAATACATAGGTTGTATTAGGATTTTCATTAAAAGAAGCAATCAATATAGATCTTTTCTCCCTTAATCTCTCTTCTCTCTTCTCTCTTCTCTCTTCTCTCTTCTCTTTAGAGTTGTTGCCCTAGGTTTTTGAAGAAGCTCTAGAGAGAGGAGGCACCTCCCTCAAGCTCTAGGAGGGAGACACCCTAGCATAGATCTAGGTCGTGGATCTATGGTTTGCTACCCTTAGAGAATGAATGTCTCTCCATATCCATCCTCAAGATATGGGGTTTTCATAATATGGTATCGGAGCTAGGTGATGGCCAAGATGCTACACCAATATTTGGTATCACAATGATACCATGGATCTCAACAATTGATATCAGAGTAAATATTGATTGTTCTAATAATTGATATTAGAGCCTGATGGTGTGTGGAAGAGAGAAAAAGTCATACAAGTTAAAATCAAAAATCTGCATGAGTATGTTATAGTATGTCTCATATCTACCTTTGTTATTGCTATGGTTTGGCTAACCAGGAATAATGGATTGTAGGTGGAGGTTGAGAGGATTAATGGAAAGGATTTTCCTAAGGTGGAAGGTTAGAGGGCATGATTTGCTGATTGGTCTTGGTAAATAGATCGAGGTGTATGATAGTAGATAAGGCAGGGAGCACTGGAGTGCTATAGTACTACTTTCCTGAAGATACAGGATTGAGAGAGGCTCGATGGTGCAGTAGTCGAGGGAGGTATCTTAGCAGAGAGGTTTAGGGTTCTCTAGGAAGATGGATAGTGTGGGACTATTTGATGGATGAGGAGAGATCACTTAAGGAATCAAGATTGAGGTGAAGCTAAAGAAGCAACTATTCAGTTTGGTGAAAGGCTGAAAAAGTAGTTGGAGTGTATTTAACGGTGCAACCAGTTGGAGTCTTGCAGGTGATGGAGATGGATGATCCATGGAGGTCCAATAGTTTAGGGCTGGATGGTTGATCTTGGATTAGGTTTCTTCTACAGGAGCACTAGAGAGAGTCATGGTTCAGGTGAAGGATGGATTGTGTGCAGCAAGAGAAGATCTGGATACCTATGAAAAGATGATGTAGAGATGAGGTAGGAAGCACTGGAGTGTTGCAGTAGCAGTTCCCTCGAGGCATGGGGCTGAGAGAGGTTCGACGGTGCAGTAGCCGAGGAAGGTATCTTAGTAGAGAGTGTCAGGAGGCATCTTAAGAAGATCGGAAGTAAGTCTCAAGAAGAGCTAGGGAGTCGCAGGAGCCTCGAGATGAGATAGATGGGTCTGACCCCAAGATAGGGTTTGAGCTATAGTTCTTCCAGGCGCAACTGAAGCGATGGCTGGTGTAGGAGCAGAAGAGGAGAATGCTAGGATGGAATTTTTTAGGATTCAGTCACTAGATTTAGAAGAGTTGGATGAGCTCTTGGGTTTTGAAGGTGCCTACAAATTATGGAGGTATCTAAGATGACTTCAAAGAGGGCCATGATGTACGGAGGGTTTGAAGGGGCAGCGATGCTGTTCGAGGTGCAGTGGCAGGCTCAGTAATGCAGCATTGAGTGGTTAGCCTTGAGGGACTCAGTTACAGAGTCAGCTTCTGTAGCATCAAGTGGACTTCAGATATAGGTGGAGCTTTAGAGAGCTGGCTTCAAAGGTAGAGCTCAGGAGTGGTGGCTTCACAGGTTGAGAGAAAATTTGGCATGAGTTCAAAGTGGAGGGATACAGGAGGATCGATATCCTAGCTCCAGTGTTGGTGATGCATAGTTTCAAGTAGAACGGCATGTACAGGTGGACAGACGTAGCTCTGAGGAGATCATGTCAGGTGGTCAGCATGTGCTGGTACAGGAATGTTGTAGGTTCTCCAAAAAAGTCCAAAAAAAGTGATGCAGCTACTAAGAAAAAGAGATCCTATAATTCCAAAGTGGTGCGAAGAAGCAAGCTAAGGTCTTCAGCTATGGAGGCGATCATCCCCAAGGTCTCCAAGAGTGCACAACAGCTAAAGAGGATTGGTGGAGGTGATGTATGCATAAGGGGCTGTCAGGGTGCGCAGTGACAGTAGGATCATGCAGGATGGCATTATCAAGGGGTTTGCCAAGGCTTGGGGCACCAAGATGGAGATTGTGAGAATTGGTGGTGCTCCGAAGCCTTAGGAGGCCACGAAAGAAGTCAGGGTGTTGACTTCGGGAGATTAAGATAGGTGTGGTCCTAGGGTTAGGATGGAGGCGGTGTTTAGCCCTCCACGGACTTAAGGTCCAGGTGTTGAGGACCTTGAGGGGCTTGATTGGTGCTTCGAAGACCTAGGACATAAGGTAGAGCAAGGAATAAAAGTTGGAGAATAAAGACTGTAGAGAAGGGATTTTTCTGTAGGTTAGCCAGCTCAGTTTGAAATTAGATCGACTAAGTCTTAGAGGACAGACCAAATCAAAAGATATGCATTTGGGACTGTAGGCATGGCACGCAATTGGGTTAGCTCAGTTCCAATCGGCTCAGTCTAAAATGGAGTCGATCTAGTCTCAGATTAGCCATTTCAGTGCTGAGACTGAGCCAGCTCAGTGCACGGGTAGAGTTACGCGAGGGTCTATTTGGGGCTAGGATAGAGACTTATCCTAGGAGTCTTAAGGCCTAATTTGAGAGGTCTTAAGAAGGCTAACTCATATATGGATCAGGTTTAGATCTAGTGGATGAGAGCATGGGAGACATAGGTATACATGGGCTTGGTGAGTGCTTTCATGTATTGGATTAGCTAGGAAAGTTTTTGGTCGGGCCTAATAGCTATGTATAAATACATAGGTTGTATTAGAATTTTCATTAAAAGAAGAAATCAATATATATCTTTTCTTCCTCAATCTCTCTTCTCTCTTCTCTCTAGAGTTGTTACCCTAGGTTCTTGAAGAAGCTCTAAAGAGAGGGGGCGCCTCCCTCAAGCTCTAGGAGGGAGGCACCCCAGCATAGATTTAGGTAGTGGATCTATGGTATGCTACCCTTAGAGAATGAAAGTCTCTCCATATCCATAATAAAGATTAGGGATTTCCACAACATGGTATCGGAGCAAGGTGATGCCAAGATGCTATGCCAATATTTGGTATCACAGCGATACCATGGATCATAATAATTGGTATCAGAGCAATACCAATTGTTCCAACAGAAAAGACTACCTTTACCTGTCCATATGGAACCTTTGCCTACAAACGCATGCCCTTTGGATTATGTAATGCACCAGCTACTTTTCAAAGGTGCATGACTTGCATTTTCTCAGAAATGGTAGAAAGAGTTTTTGAAATTTTCATGGATAATTTTTGATCTTTGGATCTACTTTCTCCGAATATCTATATCATCTCAGACTAGTTTTAGAAAGATGTAAGGAGAAGCATCTAGTGTTAAATTGGAAAAAATGCCAATTTATGGTTAAGGAAGACATAGTCCTTGGTCATGTAATTTCAAAATGAGGTATTGAAGTGGATAAAGCCAAGGTAGATTTAATTGAAAACCTTCCACTACCAAAATCAGTAAAAGAAATTCGCTCTTTTTTTGGACACGCTAATTTTTATAGATGATTTATCAAGAATTTTAGCAAAATGGTTCGACCATTAACTACCTATTAGCCAAAAATGTCAAATTTAACTTCACACCTGAATGTCTCGAGTCCTTTGAGAACTTAAAGAAGGAATTAACTTTGGCCCCAATTATTCATCCACCTATTTGGACTCAACCTTTTGAGCTCATGTGTGATTTGTCGGATCATGCCATAGGAGCTTTTCTAGGTCAAAAGATAGAAAAGCTATCTCGAGTGATCTATTATGCTAGCAGGACCTTAAACGAAGCACAGCTTAATTACTCAACCACTAAAAATAAATTTTTAGCAGTAGTTTTTGCATTAGAAAAATTTAGGTCCTACTTAATGGGTTCTCATGTAATTCTCTATATTGATCACTCAGCTATTAGGTACCTTTTCTCAAAGAAAGATGCTAAGGCATGCCTAATTAGATGGATCCTACTTTTACAAGAATTTAACCTAGAGATCAGAGATAAGAAGGTAGTCATAGATTATTTATCTCATTTAGCAATCATACCAACTGAGAAAATACTGGTTAATGAGTCCTTCCCTGATGAACAATTGCTATCAATAATTTTAGAACCATGATATGCTGATATAGTAAATTTCTTAGTCACTAGCCAAATTCCTATGCACTGGATCACTCAGAACAAGAATAGATTTTTCTCATAAGTAAAGTATTTTATTTTGGATAATCCATATTTATTCAAACAATGTCCTCACTAAATCATAAGAAGATGCATCCCTGATAATAAAGTTAGGAGCATTTTATCCTTTTGCCATGGCCAAGCTTGTGGTGGTCATTTTGGAGCTAAAAAGACTATAGCTAAAGTGATGCAATGTGGATTTCATTGGCCTAACCTATTTAGAGATGCCCATGAATACTATATAAATTTTATTAGGTACCAACAAATAGGTCGGATCACTAAGAAAGATATGATGCCTATGAATCCAATTTTAATTGTAGTAATTTTTAACAAATGGGGAATAGACTTCATGGGCCAAAATCTTTTTGGAGTGAATACATCTTAGTAGCCGTTGATTATAATCCAAGTAGGTAGAGGCAGTACCATGCAAGACCAATCATAGTATGATTGTTATCAAATTTCTTAAAAAAAATATTCTATCCCGATTTGGTACTCCTAGAGCTATTATCAGTGATCGCAGAACATACTTTTGCAATCGATCCTTTGCATCACTGATGAAGAAGTATAATATTATCCATAAACTAGCCACATCCTATTATCCACAAATGAGTGGACAAGTTGAGGTTTCTAATCGCCAAATCAAGTTGGTTTTAGAGAAGACAGTAAGCTCTAATAGAAAAGATTGATCTTTAAAACTAATAGATGCACTCTAGACATATTGCACAACTTTCAAGACCAACTTAAAAATGTCTCCATATAGGCTTGTATTTGGTAAAGCATATCACTTGCTGGTAGAATTGGAACATAGGGCAATGTGGGCCATTAAACAACTAAACATAAACTTGGATGTAGTTGGTGATCTGAAAAAATTACAAATTAATAAACTTGAGGAAATTAGGAATGAAGCCTATGAAAATATATGCCAAAATTTATAAAGAAAAAACTAAAGCTTTTCATGACTAAGTAATTAATAGAAAATATTTTACACTTGGATAAAAAGTTTTTTTATACAATTCTAGGCTACACCTATTTTTGGATAAATTAAGCTCTCGATGGACTGGACCATATATAGTTAAAGAAGTCTTCTCACACAGGGCTATAGAAATTGAAAATTCAAGTAATGGTGTTACTTTTAACGTTAATAGACAACGACTGAAACCATTCTTGGAACTACCTACTGAATCTAATGAAGAAGCTATGGTTCTTTACGAACCTATTTATTCGGACTGATTTTTGGACAAGTCTGACTAAAAACGTTAAACTTAACGCTTACTGGGAGGCAACCTAGGTTTTTATGTTTAACATTTTTTTAATTTTTAGTTTACCTTTCCTTTAGGATTAAGTTGGGGGGAGAACTACAAACCCATGCTAAATGAAGAATAAATAAACCCCAGACTAAGCCAAATCAGAAATAAATTAGGTGAACTCTTTTCTTGTTATTTTTATCATTTATCATGCTCTATTTTTTTCCTTCATTGAGGATAATGAAAATTAAGTTGGGGGGAGGATAAATAAAAAATTTTAAAATCCTCAAGTATGGTAATAATTAGTTTTATATACCTAATTTCATGTTGATTTGAAGTTTTTCAGAAATTTTAATTGACGATTGATTAATGGTTTAGAGAATTTTTAAAATACTAAGGATCCAATTATTAAGAAAACCCAATAAATGATCAGGTTTAGAATAGAATAAATTTTTGAGTGATTCTAAAATCTTCTTCTAACCTATATTCAATAAAGAATCTACTTGGTGTGGGTATGAGTAAAAAAATATGAAAAAAATTTAAAAAAATAAAAAAATAAAGTGCAAGTTCTAAACATTGGTCTTCCATCGAGTAACTAGGTCCTATTGCCTAAGTAACTAATGTTATTCACATCAAAAAGTGGGCAATGTGAAGAAGCTTATTATATAGCTTATTTTAACCTGTAGTCTATTTGACTCGAGTCAGTAAGCCTGAAGGGTGTTCTACATCTAATATCCTAAAGCCAACTGGTTTGAGAGTCATTGGTCCAAAGCTCGCTATAAGGATCAGATAGAAAGCTTAAGGGGTTAAAACATTACACTAGCTACAAAGAAAAAAAACTCTAGTCAATACTAAAGATAGAAGATTTAAATAATAAAGATGGAGAATTGATCAAAGAAAAGCTCTAAAATTTTATGTTCTTTACTTAACCATGATTTGGGATGGAATTAATAATCCAATGATGTATTTCTTAAATCTCTAATCAGATATCAACCAACTTTAGGATGACCTGAAGAAACTTTCATATCCCATTGAGTTGATACATACTTCTAATTTTTCTCTTTTTACTCGAGGACAAGCAAAACTCAAGTTGGAGGGTGTGATAATTATCATAAATTACTAAATAATAGCATTAAATCAAATATTAATTAATATTTATTTTAATAAAATTAATATTTTTATTAATATTTTATAGAAAAAAAGTTCAATAATATGAAGAGCTCAATTTATGGGTTCTAATGAAATAAATTTCACCCAAATTGGAGCTAAAATGAAAAAGATATGAAGTTCGAAAGTTTAAAATAAAAGAAAAAAATAGGCCAGTGCATGGTGGATCGACCGACCGATCCATGAAATGGGCGCAGACTACCCAGCTCAAATTGGCATGCCCACGTGGTGGACCTGAACTGCTAAGGGATTTACAAAAAAACCCATGCAGCATTCTGGGTCATTTTTGGGATTTCAGGTGGTGCAACAATTTTTGATTAGGGAGGGTCTTTGTCGCACCTGGTTCATGGCAGTCTATGGCTATAGTTTTGCACAATCGAACGGTGGTCATTGATGCTAGTGGGGATTCAATGATAGATATTCATTCCGACTTGTTTAAGGACTCCGACGGTGATTTGGCGCCATCCAATTGCTGAAAATCGAGCTGGCGGTGATCCACCAATTGCAAATTAATCCAAAGGGTTGATCAGGGGTTTAGCAGGCTAATTTTGGTGGTTTTTTAGTTTCTTTTGGACCATTTGGTCATAGATCAATGTCCAGAATTTATCAGGGTGTTTAATTTTGATCCAGGCTCATGTTTTGACTTCAAAAATAACACTAAAAATCCTATTTCCTCCTCTATTTTAACACCCTTACACCCATAGCCTGAGAACAAGTCTTCTATGCCAAAAAAACAAAGAAAATAGAGTTTCTTCTCTTTCTTTCTCTCTCTTCTCCTTCTTCTTTCTTCCTTCTTTCTCCTTCCAACCTTCAATCAAAGGAGCTCTGAATATATAGGAGCGAGCAGATCATCAACCATGCACGGCTAAGGAGCTTGATTCTAGAAGAGTTGATGAAATCTTCTGACATAAATTGTAATTTTTTTCCTTAATATTTTGTAATTATTTTTTATGCAAACATGTTCTCCTACCTAGTTTTTAATGAAATTTATCTTTTTTATGCATGAGATCCTGATTATTTGACATGCTATTTATTGATTAAAGTGAAGGGAAATCCTGATTTCCCGATCCAGGTTCGTTCAGATCTGATTAGATCAAGAGATATATTTTAAAATTTTTCTCTTTGATCTATATTAGATCTAGGATGTTTCAGATCTGATTCTTATTATTTTAATAAATAAAATAAGGATAAATTAAATCAAATTTAATTTACCTAATTTGGGTAATCCAATTATCCGTTGATGATCCTATATGCAGCGGAAGATTCTGGATCTAGCCACGCAAGCACCTAGCCTTTACCGGTATCCACTCAGGCTGGATCTAGAGATCCTCTTCTTCTCTATCACATCTCCAAAAATTAGATCTGGATCTAATCTGGAGGATCTTCAAAACTCCTTTTGAAGATCAGCAGTCGTCCTTTGCAGCAGTGCAGCCTTCTTGCTTTTGATCGCCTTTCTTTGATCTGGATCGCACCAACCAAGCTCCAAAACTATTTTGGACATGGAGAGGAGAGGGAGAAGAAGCTTTGGCGTGGAGGAGGAGAGGAGAAAAGGCCTTTGGGCATATGGAAACTCTTAGCCTCTTTGAGTTGGGTACAGGGTCTTATTTATAGACTA
The DNA here is from genome assembly GCA_006176705.1 of Cocos nucifera. Taxonomy (NCBI): domain Eukaryota; kingdom Viridiplantae; phylum Streptophyta; class Magnoliopsida; order Arecales; family Arecaceae; genus Cocos; species Cocos nucifera. The sequence continues at coordinate 20,547 of QRFJ01000577.1, forward strand.
ACTGTGATCCAACTCCTCTTCTTCCCAACCAATCACAACCCTTTGTGAAATCAGATCTAAATCTGATTGGTGGGAATAGAGTCCCCTGGATTCCTCCTTAGAGGGCGCCTAAGACCAGTCAAAGTTGGTTCTTAGAAGAACTCTAATTGGAATCCAAAAAGGAGATGGAGTCCTTGTCCAACAAGGACTCCTAGGCGCCTCCAGCTTGGGCTACACGCCTAGGGTGGCGTGCGCCCTCCTTCCTTGCTAGGTTCTGGTAGGAGGGACAGGCCCCCACCAGCTCTCCAATAGGTGCGTGACATGTGGTCAAAAGTCAAAGTGTCAATGGTCAACGTTTGACCAGCCAAAGGTAGACTTTTGACCAAAGTCAAAGAACAAGAAATGGCAGGTGACCAAAAATGGCAGGTAATGTCTTACAAAATAAGACAACCTTTTCTGACTTGGACAACCTCCAGTCAGACCATATGAAGGCCTCTAATTGAGCACAAACTCCTTTGGCTCAGGTAGGACAACTTATTTATGATAGTAAAAGAAGAACGTTAGGTTCAATCGAGTGCTAGCACGATTTCCTTGAACCTAATTGAATCTCATTCAGATCAATTGAACTAGGATCAGTTCAATTGATGATCACCAGATTCAAACCCTTGTTTGTGTGACCCAGTTAGGTTCAGTTCTGTATGGTAATGGGATATGTCATGATCTCTATCATCGACATCATCGAAACTCCTTTCGATGGATCAGAACTCTTCTGATTCGAACAGCTAGAATGATCGATCATCTAAATCATTCTAATTGCTCCCAAAATCCACCAGTGACACCTAGCAGTATATGGTGGCAACCCATCAGAGCTGAATGCGAACCTCTTGGTGCAGCTACCTGTGTGATTAAGTTCTTCTATCTTGAGCCCCGATCAGATTAGGGTTAAGGTAAACTTGTCAAACCCTAGTCTCTGTCATATGATGTAATCATTCGATTCGAGTCCAATGTGAAAATCTAAATAGAAACTCTTTCTATTATTTCACTCTACCATGGCCATGGATTTCAGGACTTGATTCTCATGATCATCATAGGGCTGCTCCTCTACCACCGAGGTAGATAGATTCCATCTTGATGCCATCCAGTTCCTACAATGAACATGCTATAGCCAACATACACCTCAGGATTTCATATGGCTAGGAGATCGAGTAATGGTGTAGTCAAACTATAACACCTTCAAGGTGAACTGCCGATGCACCTTAGGTCAAAGAACCAGACACACTACTGTAGTAATGAGTCAGTCATTGACGAGAAGATAGACTCCCTAATGACTACTCGAGGTGGTCACGCTCAATGCCCTCGTTCTCTAACGAGTACCTATACTCTCGCTCCGGTGTCTCCACACCGTAGACTCAAGACTCATCTACTAAAGAGAAGCGATTGTACACCAACCTTTCAGATCAATCACCATCCTCATGATGATCCTATGGTCGGGAGCAATTTATAAGTTAATAATGATTATTCATGTCTTAAATTTTCAACTCTTGAAAATATGAATTATCATTACCATTAACTCAAAGGATGTATCACAGACACTAAATACACATATGTGATAGAAAATAACCCATTTTATTGATATTAGTCAAAATTATAATTTTGCCCCTAGAAGTGTATTACAAGTGTCAGCCAATTCTGGCTTCTAGGGCACATATATCTAACAATCTCCCACTTGTTCTAAAGCCAATTGGCTACAAGTCTAAGTCCCATCTTCTCAAGGTGGGCTTCGATCCTTTGTTGGCCCAACGACTTTGTAAGTGGGTCTGCCACATTATCTGTGGAGTTGACTCTCTTGACCTCGACATAACCCTTCTCGAGGTAATCGTGGATGAGGTGATATCACCACTTGCTTGGAACTCTTCCAGCTGACAGCATCACCATTACACACAAACAGATTTCTAGATGTTGACTTTCGATCAACAATATCGGACATGAAATCAGAGTCTGTGTATCCCTGGACTTGGAGTTCTCCGTTACCAAAGACCAACATCATATCCTTAGTTCTTCTTAAGTACTTAAGGATACATTTCATAGAAGTCCAGTGTTCTTCATCTGAATTTGACTGATATCTGCTTGTGACACTCACAGCATGGACTATATCAGGTCGTGTAGATAGCATGGCATACATGAGGCTCCCTATTGCAGAAGCATAAGGGATCTTGCTCATGCGTTCTATTTCCTCAGGTGTGCTGGGGCACATCTTCTTGGAAAGATGAATACCATGTCTGAAGGGTATTAATCCCCTCTTAGAGTTTTCCATACTAAACCTCTTTAGTACTTTCTCTATGTACATCTTCTATGAAAGTTCTAGCATCCTATTCGGTCTATCCCTATAGAACTTAATTCCTAGAATAAAGGATGCTTCACCTAGGTCTTTCATGGAGAATTCCTTGGACAACCACATTTTGACTATCGTCAACATGGGAATATCATTCCCAATAAGGAGGATGTCATCCACGTACAATACGAGGAAGACAACAGCTCTCCCACTGACCTTTTTGAAAACACATGGTTCCTCTTCATTTTTGATGAAACCAAACTATTTTTTTATCACATCATTGAAACGAGTGTTCTAGCTCCGAGATGCTTGCTTAAGTCCATATATGGACCTTTGCAACTTGCAAACCTTGTGATCAGTATCACTGGATGTGAAACCTAGCAGCTATTCCATATAGATATCTTCCTTAAGATATCCATTTAAGAACGCCGTTTTCACATCCATTTGCCATATTTCATAATCGAAATAGGCTGTAATGGCAAGCAATGTGCGAATGGATTTTAGCATAGCCACTGGGAAAAAGGTATCCTGATAATCAATGCCTTCGCGTTGACTATAACCTTTTGCCACTAGTCTAGCCTTGAATGTCTCCACATTCCCATCTGCACCAATCTTTCTCTTGAAGATCCATTTACACCCAATAGGTACTATACCTTCTGGTGGATCTACCAAGGTTCAGACTTGGTTTGAGTGCATTGAGTCAATTTCTGACTGCATTGCCTCTAGCCATTTCTCGGAGTCGATATCTGATATCGCCTCGTTGTAGGTTTTGGGATCATCACCATGAGCATCATTACCTATGAGGAACATTTTCTCTACTTCCTCTGAAATAATACCTATGAGAAACATTTTCTCTACTTTCTCTGATAATAGTCAAAATTACAATTTTGCCCCTAGAAGTGTATTACAAGTGTCAGCCAATTCTGGCTTCTAGGGCATATATACCTAACACCAATGCACACTGTTCCTAATGAATTTCTACTTTTACCCCTATGAGCCATATGAGAATTTTTGTAAACCCTTTACGGGTTTAGGTCCACCACATGGCGTGCTCTAATTTGCCGCACCTACTGAGCTGGTAGTTGGTCCACCATAGACCACATAGGAAAATGACGTCACCCTGACATCAACCGAATAGTGGAGCTGGTCATGGGCTTTAATTTACGTGTGGGCTCTGGCGGGCTGCATCGCTGATGGGTCAGGCGATCGGCTTGGTTCAACTAGCAGTCGGTTCTAGTTTTCGCTAGATCCAATTGGGTTTGTTGGACCGATCGATCGACCAATCTAAACTTTTTTTTTTCTTTTTTCTTCTAAACTTTTGGGCTTCATATCTATTTCATAGACCGGCTGGTCTAAACTTCTTTTTTCTTTTAAACTTTTGGACTTTATATCTTTTTTATTTTACCTCCGATTTGAGTAAAATTTATTCCGTTAGAACTCATAAATTGAGCTCTTTATATTGATTGGCTTTTTCCAATAAAACATCAATAAAAGCATCAATTCTTTTAAATAAATACTAATTAGTATATGATTTAATATTATAATTTAGTAATTTATGATAATTATCATGAAGAAAAAATCTATTTTTTTGGCATAGGATCGTTCAGATCTGAAGAAATATTTTAAATTTTTTTTAAAAAAATCCTAATCAGATATGAGACTTCTCGAATCTGATCATAGAGATTTGATATTAAAAGTTAAAAATTAAATTAAATTAAATTAAATTTTAAGTATCTGATTTGGTAATCTAATTATCCTGCGATGATCCTATTGATTCCTGAGGTTCTAGAAGGAGCCATGCACGCACCTGGCCTCTATCAATATCCACTCAGACAGCATCTGAATGTCTTCTTCTTATGAATCTCTCCTCCAAAATTTAAATCTAGATCTAATTTAAAAAGCCTTCAAAATGACTTCTGAGGGCAACTTGTTCATCTTATGAACACCATCGCGTAGATGCTGAATCTTGTGCCAAAAACTATAGACCTTCAACTCAGATTTATGCCTAACATTTTAGGCATGTAGAAGAGAGGGAGAGAGAGAGAGGATAGAGGGGGCATGGATTTAGAGAAAAGGCTCCTCTGGGTGTGAAAAAAATAAATTATATTGAGACAATTTTGTGAGAAGAGTTCTTATACAAGACATAACACCATAAAGAGTCCCTTTTTGACCAAAAACCTTATTAATTCGACCATTGGGACTCTTGGACCTGATCTCCACGAAAATCCCCAGCTCTCATTTGGTTTTGATGCCAAAAATCCATCTAGAAGGTGGTGGCATGAAAGGATAAGGAAGAGTCCATGTGCATCTAGGACTCTTCCCTTAAGAGTTTGATCCAAATCAAACTCTATCAAAACCCAGTCTAGGCACCTCCAAAAATCATAAAATTTTGCACACACAAAGTATAACTCATGCCCTATCACAAAACCAAAAATTAAAGCAAAAAAATTTCTAAAATATTTTCTAAAATTCTCATATCATATGATCCTCAATTCTCTCAATTAGGTCAACTATTGACCCCAGTCCAATTGCACTATGAATAAATTTAATTTTAATAAGTAATCTGATCTAGACTTATTCCAGTTAGATGAAAATAAACTCATTCAAGATATAAAAATAAGTCAAATCAAATTTGACTCGATTATGATGAATTAGAAAGATTATAGAAGGAGAAAGTCAGGCTCAATCGTGTGTTAGCACGATTACCTTGAATCTGATTGGATCTAATCCAAATCAATCGAACTAGGTTAGCTCAATTGATGACATCTAGATCCAAACCCTTATTTGTTGACCCAGTTAGGTTAAGTTCTATATGGTAATGAGATATGTCATGATCTCCATTATCGACATCATCGAAGCACCTTTTGAGGGATCGAAACTTTTTTAATTCATACAATTAGAATGATCGATCATCAAAATCATTCTAATTGCTCTCAAAATCCACCAATGACACCTAGCAGTATATTATGGCAATCCATCAGAACTAAAAGTGAACCTCTCGGTACAGCTACCTATGTGATTGGATTCTTCTATCTTGAGCTCCGACAGGATTAGGGTTAAGGTGAACTCGTTAAACCCAATGTCCATCATATGAATTAATCATTCGATTCGAGTCCAATGTGAAACTCTAATAAAAACTCTATCTATCATCTTCACTTTGCCATGGCCATGGGCTTATGACTCAATCTCATGATTATCGTAGGGCTACTCCTCATCTATTGAGGTAGGTAGATCCCCTATTGGTGCAATCCAATTTCTACAATGAACATGCTATAGCCAACACACACCTTAGGATTCTGAATGGCTAGGAGATCGAGTTATAGTATAGTCAAACTACAACACCCTCAAAGTGAATTATCGATGCACCTTAGATCAAAAAACCAGACACACTACTGCAACATCGAGCCAGTCATTGACGAGAAGGTAGACTTCCTTATAAATACTCAAGGTGGTCACGCTCAGTGCCCTCGTTCTCTAATGAGTATCTATACTCTCACTCCGATGTCTCCTCACCGAAGACTCAAGATTCATCTATTCAAAGAAAGCGATCATACACCAATCTTTCGGATCAATCACCATCCTCGTGATGATCCTATGATCAGGAGCAGTTTATGAGTTAATTATGAAAATTCATGTTTTAAATTTTCAACTCTTTGAAGATATGACTTATCATTACCATTAACTCAAAGGATGTATCACATACACTTTAAATACACACTATGGTAGAAAATAATCTTTTTATTAATTTATAATCAAAATTACAAAATTGCCTTTAAAAGTGTATTACAAGTGTTAACCAATCTGGCTTCTAGGGCACACATCTAACAAACTCCCACTTGATCTAAAGTCAATTGGCTATAAACCTAAGTTCCATCTTCTCAAGGTGGGCTTTGATCTTCTGCTGGCCTAAAGACTTCATCAGTGGATCTGCCGTATTATCCATGGAGTTGACTCTCTTGACCTCGATGTAACCCTTCTCGAGGTAGTCATGGATGAGGTAGAATTACCGCTTAATGTGCTTGGATTTTTTATGAGACCTCAGCTCCTTAGCTAGGGCTATGGTGCCATTATTATTGTAGTACAGAGCAATGACATCTGATGGCATCACTCTAAGTTCTGCAGTAAACTTCTTATACTAGAATGCCTCCTTTGCAGCTTCTGATGCAGCGATGTACTCTGCTTCCATGGTGGAATCTACTATCATAGTCTGCTTGAAACTCTTCTAGCTGACAGTACCATCATTATACACAAACAGACTATCAGATGTCAATTTTTGATTATCTATATTAGACATGAAGTCTGAGTCTGTATAACCCTAGACCTGGAGTTCTCCATTACCAAAAATCAGGAACATAACCTTAGTCCTTCTCAAGTACTTAAGGATACATTTCACAGAAGTCTAGTGCTCTTCACCTAGATTTGACCGATATCTGCTCGTGACACTCACAGCATGGGCGATATCAGGTCGTGTACATAGCATGGCGTACATGAGGCTCCCTATTGCCGAAGCATAAGGAATCTTGCTCATGCGTTCAATCTCCTTAGGTGTGTTGGGATACATCTTCTTGGATAAATGAATGCCATGTCTGAAGGGCACCAATTCCCTCTTGGAGTTTTCCATACTAAACCTCTTTAGTACCCCCTCTATGTATATTTTCTATGAGAGACCCAGCATCCTATTCGGTCTATCCCTATAAACCTTAATTCCTAGAATAAAGGATGCTTCTCCTAGGTCTTTCATATAGAACACTTTTGATAACCATATTTTAACTATGGTCAACATAGGAATATCATTCCTAATAAGGAGGATGTCATCAACATACAATACGAGGAAGACAACAGCGCTTCCACTGACCTTTTTGAATACACATGGTTCCTTCTTATTCCTGATGAATCCAAATGATTTGATCATATCATTGAAATGAGCATTCCAGCTCTGAGATGCTTGCTTAAGTCCATAGCTGGACCTTTGCAGTTTGCAGACCTTGTAATCAGCATCACTAGATGTGAAACCTAGTGGCTATTCCATATAGATATCTTCCTCAAAATATCCATTTAAGAAGGCTATTTTCATGTTCATCTGTCATATTTCATAATCGAAATAGGCTGCAACAGCAAGCAATGTGTGGATGGATTTTAGCATGGCTACTAGCGAGAAGGTATCCTGATAGTCAATGCCTTCGCATTGACTATACCCTTTCGCCACTAATCTAGCCTTGAATGTCTCCACATTCCCATCTGGATATATCTTTCTCTTGTAGATCCATTTACACCCAATAGGTACTATACCTTAGGTGGATCTACCAAGGTCCAGACTTGGTTCGAGAGCATTGAGTCAATCTTTAACTTCATTGCCTCTAACCATTTCTTGGAGTCAATATCTAATTTTATCTTGTCATAGATTTTGGGATCATCCCCATGAACCCCATTTCTCATGAGGAATATTTTCTCTACGTCTTCTGATATATACCTAAGTACCTTTCAGGAGGATGAGAAATCCTTTCTGATCAATGAGGTGGAGGAGGTAGTGATTGGACTGGCTCAATCTGATTGGATTTCATAGGATCCTTAGCTCATTGCTCTTGGCAGACTTTCTCCTCAAGCCTAATCTACCTTCCAATGCCACCATCTTGAATAAACTATTTTTCAAGAAAGGTGGCATGTCGACTCACAATCACATTGTGGTCTTTCAGAATGTAGAAATAATATCCTAATGACTCTTTAGGATATCCTATGAACCAAGCTCTAAAGGACCTATACTTTAACTTATTCGCCTATTGTCTCTTGACATGAGCTAGACAACCCCAAATTTTGAGGTCACTCAGACTTGGTTTCTTACCATGCTATCTCATATGATGTGGTAGGAACGATTTTAGTGGACATCCTATTCAGTAAATATATAGCGGTCATTAGACTATGTTCCCAAAAAAACTCAGAAAGGTTCGTGAAGCTCATCATAGATTGGACCATATCTAATAAGGTCTGATTTCTTCATTCTGAAATTCCATTGAGTTGAGGTGTTTCAGATGGAGTCCATTGAGAGACTATACCATTTTACTTAAGATAGTCTAGGAATTTTCGACTAAGGTATTCACCTCCTTGATCTGATCGAAGAATTTTAATGAGTTTTTTGGTTTATTTTTTTACTTCATGTCTGAATTCTTTAAACTTTTCAAAAGCTTCAGATTTATGTTGCATGAAATACACATACCCATACCGAGATAAATCATCGGTAAAGGTGATGAAGTAGACATAGTTGCTTCTAGCCGACACATCAAATGGGCCACACACATCAATATGTACTAGGGCATGTAGTTCTATAGCCCTTTCCCCATATCCTACAAAAGAGAGCTCGATCATTTTGCCATGAAGGCATGATTCATAAATCGGATATGACTTGGAAGTCAATGGACTCAATAGCTTAGATTTCTCCAATTTGTTAATCCTATCTTCCGCTATATGACCTAGCCTAAGGTGCCACAGATACCTATCATTTAGACTATTCTTAGGTCATTTTGATCCTATGGTATTCACGTTTTGCTCGATATTGAAAATAGAAACATCAATATGTAACTGATAGAGACCATTTATAAGGTAACCACTTACAATTTTATTTCTTTCATAAAGAATATTACAATGATCCTTAAGAAAACTAATTATATAGCCTTCATGTGCTGAACATGAAATAGAAATCAAATTCTTGCTTGCTACAGGCACATAAAAATAGTCTCTACGAACTAAATCTAATCCTAACGGTAATCGCAGAGGGTAGGTTCCCATGGCCACTGTAGTAACTTTTACTCTATTTTCGATGCATAGGATCATCTCACTATCCCTCAGCCTCCTGCTATCCTCAAGACCCTGCTTAAAAGTGCATAAGTGAAGCACTAGAACCAAAGTCAAGCACCCAACTAAATGCAAAAGAAACCATAAGATTAGATTCTATAACGAGCATACCTCTAGAAGGACCTGCCTCCTTCTTATTCTTCAGACTGGCCAGGTACAAGGAGCAGTTTTGCTTCCAATGATTGTCTGTGTTGCAATGAAAATATTTTTCTTTATCAGCGACCTTCTTCTTCGGCTCTGCCTTCTTCTTCTTCTGACCATCCACCTTCTACTTCTTCACGGACTTCTTCTTCTTCCCAAAAGACTTTCTCTTGGAAGAAGTCTGCTCTACAGTAAGTACTGAGCCTTTAAAATCTTTCATAGAAAGCTCGGTAGTAACCAGCATATTCATAAGTTCTGCTAGAGTATTCTGTAGTTTATGCATATGGTAGTTCATGGTGAACTGCCCATACGCATCAGTCAAGCATTGCAGAATTATATCAATCTGCTAATCCTTATCCAACTTGACACCGAGCTTCTCAAGCTTTTCTAAGTCCTTGATCATCATCAGATAATGATCTTGGTCCGACTGCCCATCATGCATTTGAGCCTTAAAAAGTCTTCTAGTGACTTGATATTTAGCTGCATGACTTTATTCACCAAACAACTCTTACAGGTGAGCTAACATTTGGCAACTAGTCTCAATGTCTTCATATTGGCACTAAAGCTCATCAAACATCGAGCCCAACATATAATACCTGACTTTGTTATCATCATCTATCCACTTCTCTAGAGACGCTTTCTGATTAGTGGATGGATGGGCTGGTAAAGTGGGACGGTCCTATTCCAACATGAGTCAACTTCTCGAAATCAAAAAAAATTTTGAAGTTCTGGATCTAATCCTTGAAGTTGAGTCTGATCAGTCTATGGGTGTCCGGGATACGGGCTAGTGGGTTGGATGCAGACATTTTTTCTATAGAGAGTTAAAGTTTCTAGTTAGATTTTATAATTTAACTTAATTAATTTATTTAAAAATTTTACTTTTAAATAAATTAGGCTTCCACTATTGTTTCGGATCCCTACTCTCCCTGGGCAGAGATGCAAAAATCTTCGCGATCAATTGATTTCTAGTGGATGGTGCAGTCCCATCGACTGGCTCACCATCTCACCTATTGGTGATGGGTCAACCGATGAGTCGACAACTCTTATTCAATGATTCTCTAATCAAGGTGCATCTAATCCTGATCTCTAATTCATGAATCTCATCATATCCAGAATATTGATCCACTCCTTAGTTAAGTCAAACCCACCATTTGCACAAATTGGATTTCTGATTAGGTTCCTCCATATTTGGAATATTGAGCCTAACCCATCCTCCAACCCATAGCATCCAATATCTAATAGACATGGTTGCATCTTCCCGATGCAACTGAACCACTGTAACCAGCTGAGAACAATCAACCCCGGGAAGGGCCCGCATATCTACAATGGTGGAAGACCAATTGACTTAATCTTTTCTTAGGGAGATTCAATTTAGGTCTCTTAGACTTGACTCAGTCATAACGGTTACGATAAGCCTAGTGGTATGGGTTAGCTCGAATTGTTAGCCACCTTAAATCTGAACTGGGTTGACACAAATGGCTAGATAAGTGAGACCGATGGAAGGGATATGCTATTAACTTGATAAGAATGCATTCAGGTCGAATAGCTCCTAATTAAAAACCAATCAATTGTATCTGCCAAACTTAACTTAGACACCAAATAGTCGAACCAGAACTAATCGGATTAGCCTACAATCTAGACTCAAACCATGAAGCCAAATTAGGTCTTAATTGGATCGATCATATATGGCTATGAGTCAACCTTGATCCAGACTTATAACTATTGGACTGGTCAATTCTAAGTACTCTTGATCCCACCTAACCAACTCTTGATTCGATTTGATCAACCGCTAGACCTAATTGAGCTACCCAAGTCCGAACCCAATTTTATGAAAATATCTTAGATCTAAAAATTCTTAATTTTAGATCTAATTAATTTCATAATCTTAATTCTTAAATAAGTTTGGGTTCATAAATAAAAAATATGTATCAAAATCCTAGGATTTTAGGATCTAGGATTTTGCACAAAATAAGTTCTAATTTTTTATTAAGAACGAACATGTAGCACCGCTACACACCAGAAGAATATTTCATCGAATGGAAGGAGCGGGCCTTTAAACTCTACTTTATTCTTATGACTGGACGGCCAAGGAGAACGTCTTAATCAAAAATATAATTGAAACTATAAAACAAGTTAGATCTAGATCATATATCACATATATAATTAATGATCTAACTAATACATGCTTTGCATACATCTCATGTATCATCACTAAATTAATCATGCATATTTTTTAGATCTAAAATATTATATATAATATCTAAAAAATAGATTTAAATTTGATCATATCAAAATAAAACTATTCTAGATAATTTGTAGAACTATTCTACAATTAGTCTAAACATGTATCTTTTCATATCACATATGAATAAATCAAAAATTAAATACTTTATTTTTTATTTTTTAGATCTGATTATAATAATTATAATATCAAAAAAATAAAAATTAAATAGATCTAAAATTATATTTAATCAAATTAACAACATGATTATACTAAACTACACAGAACTATTCCATTTTCAGTCTAGTCATGCATCTCATACATATTAGATCTAAATGATTTAATTTTAATTTTTAGATTTTAGATCTAATCATATCTGATGTGACATCTAAAACTTTTTAATATTAGATAAAAAATAAAAATAAAATTAGATCTAAAATAGATCCGAAGAACTGCAACCTGGCTCTGATACCAGTTGAAGAAAAAACCTATTTTCCTAGCATAGGATCATTCAGATCTGATTGGATCTAAAGAAATATTTTTAAAAAAAAAAATTTAAATCTTAATTAGATTTGAGACTTATCGAATCTGATCATAGAGATCTAATATTAAAAGCTAAAAATAAAACTAAATCAGATTTAATTTTAAGTACCTGATTTGGTAATCTAATTACCCTATGATGATCCTGTTGATTCCTGAGGTTCTGGAAGGAGCCAAGTATGCATCTGGCCTCTACTGATATCCACTCAACAGGATTTGAGTGACTTCTCCTCATGAATCTCTTCTCTAAAAATTAGATCCATATCTAATTTAAAAAGCCTTCCAAATGACTTCTGAGGGCAGCCTATTTGTCTCATGAACACCGTCGCATAGATGCTGAATCTTGTACCAAAAACCTTAGACCTTCAACTAATATTTATGCCTAACTTTTTAGGCATGTAGAAGAGAGGGAGAGAGAGGATATAAGGGGCATGGATATCTGAGGAAAGGCTCTTTTGGGTGTGGAGAAAATAAATTATGTTGAGGCAATTTCATGAGAAGAGTTCTTATACAAAACATAGCACCATAAAGAGTCACTTTTTGACCAAAAACCTTATTACTTTGATCATTGAGACTCTTGGACCTGATCTCCATGAAAAACACCAGATCTCATCTAGTTTTGATGCCAAAAATCCATTTGGAAGGTGGCGGCATGAAAGGATAAGGAAGAGTCCATGTGCGTCTAGGACTCTTCCCTCAAGAGTTTGATCCAAATCAAACTCTATCAAAACCTAGTCTAGGCACCTCCAAAAATCATGAAAGTTTGCACACCCAAAGCATAGCTCATGCCCTATCACATAACTAAAAATTATTGCAAAATAATTTCTAAAAAAGTTTCTAAAATTCTTTGATCATGTGACCCTCAATTCTCTCAATTAGGTCAACTATTGACCCTAGTCCAATTGCACTAGGAATAAATTTAATTTTAATAATTAATCTAATCTAAACTTATTTCGATCAGATAAAATTAAGCCCATTCAAGATATAAAAATAAGTTAAATCAAATTTGACTTGGTTGCGATGAATCAGAAAGATTATAGAAGGAGAAAGTCAGGCTCAATCGTGTGCTAGCACGATTACCTTGAACTAGATTGGATTTAATCCAAATCAATCGAACTAGGTTAGCTCAATTGATGACATCCAAACCCAAAGCCTTATTTATGTAATCTAGTTAGATTTAGTTCCATATGGTAATGAGATATATCATGATCTCCATCATCGACATCATCGAAGCACCTTTCGATGGACCAGAACTTTTCTGATTCATACAATTAGAATGATCAATTATCAAAATCATTCTAATTGCTTCCTAAATCCACCAGTGACATCTAGCAGTATATATTGGAAACCCATCAAAATTGAAAGTGAAAATCTCAGTGCAGCTACCTGTGTGATTGGATTCTTCTATCTTGAGCTCCGACAGGATTAGAGTTAAGGTAAACTTGTCAAACCCAATGTCCATCATATGAATTAATCATTCGATTCAAGTCCAATATAAAATCCTAATAGAAACTCTTTCTATTATCTTCACTCTGCCATGGCCATGGGCTTATGGACTCAATCTCATGATTATCATAGGGCTACTCCTCATCTATCGAGGTAGATAGATCTCCTATTGGGGCAATCCAATTCCTACAATAAACATGCTATAGCCAACATACACCTCAGGATTTCGAATGGCTAGGAGATCAAGTTATGGTATAGTCAAACTATAATACCCTCAAGATGAATTGCCGATGTACCTTAGATCAAAGAACCAGATACACTACTATAACATCGACCCAATCATCAATGAGAAGATAGACTTTCTTATGAATGCTCGAGGTGGTCACACTCAATGCCCTCATTCTCTAACGAGTACCTATACTCTCGCTCTGCTGTCTCCTCATCGTAGACTCAAGACTCATCTACTCAAAGAAAGCGATCGTACACCAACCTTCCGGATCAATCATCATCCTCATGATGATCCTACAGTCGGGAGCAGTTTGTGAGTTAATTATAAAAATTCATGTCTTAAATTTTTAACTCTTTGAAAATATGAATTGTTATTACCATTAACTCAAAGGATGTATCACATACACTTTAAATACACACTATGATAGAAAATAATTTTTTTATTAATTTATAATCAAAATTATAAAATTATCCTTAGAAGTGTATTACAAGTATTATCCAATCTGACTTCTAGGATACACATCTAACATATCATACCCTCCAACTATAGTTTTACTCATCCTCGAGTAAAAAGAGAAAAATTAGAAGTATATACAGACTCTATAGGATATGAAAGTTTCTTTAGGTCATCTTAAAGTTAGTTGATACCTGGTTAGATATTTAAGAAATACATCATTCAATTATTAATCCTAAATCATGGTTAAGTAAAGAACATAAAATTTTAGAGCTTTTCTTTATCCAATTCTCCATCTTTATTCTTTAAATCCTATATCTTTAGTATGGACTAGAGTTTTTTTTTTTTAATAGCTAGTGTAATGTTTTAACCTCTTAAGCTTTCTATCTGATCTTTGTAGTGAGCTTTAGACTAATGACTTCCAAACCAGTTGGCTTTAGAGCATTAGGTATAGAATACCTCTCAGGCTTACTAGCTCAAGTCAAATGGGCTACAGGTTAAAACAAACTGTATAACAAATTTTTTTCACATTGCTCACTTTTTTATGCGAATAACATTGCTTGCTTAGGCAATGAAACCTTGTTATTCAATAAAAAATAAATGTTTAGAACTTACTTTTATTTTTTTATTTTTTTATATTATTATTATTTTCATTCATACCCATATAAAGTAGATTCTTTATTGAATATAGGCTAGAAGAAGATTTTAGAATCACTAAAAAATTTATCTATTCTAGACCTAATTATTTATTAAGTTTTCTTAATAATTTGATTCTTAATATTTCAAAAATTCTCTAAACTATTAATCAATCATCGATTAAAATATCTAAAAAACTTTAAATCAAGATAAATTAGGTACATAAGACTAATTATTACCATACTTAAGAACTTAAATATCTTTTATTTATCCTTCCCTCCCAACTTAATTTTCATTGTCCTCAATGGAGGAAAGAAAATTAGAGTATGATAGATGTCAAGAAAATAACAAGAAAAGAGTTCACTTAGTTTAGTATATTTTTGGTCTCAGCTTAGGCTTTAATTGTTCTTCATTTAGCATGGGTTTGTAGTTCTTCCCCTAACTTCATCCTGAAAGAAAAGTAAACTAAAAAAAATAAAAAATATTAAATACAAAAATCTAGATTGCCTCCCAGTAAGTGCTGAGTTTAACATCTTCAACCATACTAGTTTCAAAAATTAATCCAAGTAAATAGGTTCGTAAAGAACCATAGCTTCTTAATTAGATTCAGTGGGTAGTTTCAAGAATGGTTTTAATCATTATCTATTAGCTTTAAAAGTAACACCATTACTTGGATTTTCAGTCTCTATAGCCCCATGTGAGAAGACTTCTCTAACAATATACGGTTCAGTCCATCAAGAATTTAATTTATCCAAAAATAGGTGTAGCCTAGAATTATATAGAAGAACTTTTTATCCAAGTGTAAAAGATTTTCTATTAATTACTTGATCATAAAAAGCTTTAGTTCTTTCTTCATAAATTTTGGCATTTTCATAGCCTTCATTCCTAATTTTCTCAAGTTCATTGATTTGTAATTTTCTTAGGTCTCAAGCTGCATTCAAGTCCATGTTCAGTTGTTTAATAGCCCATATTGCCTTATGTTCCAATTCTACCAGCAAGTGACATGCTTTACCAAATACAAGCCTATATGGAGATATTCCTAAGTTCGTCTTAAAAGCTATGCAATATGCCCAAAGTGCATCTATTAATTTTAAAGACCAGTCTTTTCTATTGGAGCTTACTATCTTTTCTAAGATTAGCTTGATTTGACAATTGGAAACTTCAACTTGCCCACTTATTTACAGATGATAGGGTATAGCTAGTTTGTGGGTAATATTATACTTCTTCATTAGTGATGGAAAAGATCGATTATAGAACTGTATTTCACTATCACTGATAACAGCTCTAGGAGTACCAAATCGGGATAGGATGTTTTCTTTAAGAAATTTGATAACAACCCTACTATCATTGGTCTTGCATGGCACTGCCTTTATCCACTTGAATACATAATCAATAGCTATTAAGATATATTCATTTCTAAAAGATTTTAAAAATGGTCCCATGAAGTCTACTTTCCATACATCAAAAATTTCTATAATTAAAATCGAATTCATAGGCATCATATCTTTCTTTATGATCTGATCTATTTGTTGGCACCTAACATAATTTTTATAGTATTCATGGGCATCTCTAAATTGGCTAGGCCAATAGAATCCATATTGGAGCACTTTAGCTACAGTCTTTTTAGCTCCAAAATGACCACCACAAGCTTGGTCATGGCAAAAGGATAAAATGCTCCTAACTTCATTATTAGGGACATATCTTCTTATGATTTGGTTAGGACATTGTTTGAATAAATATGGATTATCCCAAATAAAATATTTTACTTGAGAGAAAAATTTATTCTTGTCTTGAATGGTCCAGTGTATAAAAATTTGGTCGGTGGCTAAGAAATTTACTATGTTAGCATACCATGGTTTTGATGTTACTGATAGCAATTGTTCATCAAGGAAGGACTTATTAATAGGTATATCCTTAGTTGGTGTGACTGCTAGATGAGATAGATGATCTGCCACTATATTTTCTGTACCTTTCTTATTCCTGATTTCTAGATCAAATTCTTGTAAAAGTAAGATCTATCTAATTAGGCATGCCTTAGCATCTTTTTTGAAAGAAGGTGCCTAATAGCTAAGTGATCAGTATAGATAATTACATAAGATTCCACTAAATATGACCTAAATTTTTCGAATGCAAATATCACAGCTAAAAATTTCTTTTCAGTGGTTGAGTAATTAAGCTGTACTTCATTTAAGATTCTGCTAGCATAATAGATCACTCGAGATAGCTTATTAATCTTTTGACCTAAGATAGCTCCTATGGTATGATTTAATGCATTGCACATAAGCTCAAAAGGTTGAGTCTAAATAGGTGAATGAATAATTGGAGCCAAAGTTAATTTCTTCTTTAAGTTCTCAAAGGACTCAAGATATTCAAGTGTGAATTCAAATTTGACATTTTTGGCTAATAGGTTAGTTAATGGTCAAGCCACTTTGCTGAAATTCTTGATAAATTGCTTATAGAAACCAGCATGTCCAAGAAAAGAGTGAATTTCTTTTACTGATTCTAGTGGTGGAAGGTTTTCAATTTAATCTACCTTTGCATTATCTACTTCAATACCTTATTTTGAAATTAATGACCAAGGACTATGCCTTAACCATAAATTAGCATTTTTTCCAATTTAACACTAGATGCTTCTCCTTACATTTTTCTAAAACTAATCTGAGATAATGTAGACATTCAGAGAAGGTAGATCTAAAGATGGAAAAATCATTCATGAAAATTTCAAGAAATCTTTCAACCATGTCTGAGAAAATACTAGTCATCCATCTTTGAAAAGTAGCTGGTGTGTTACATAGCTCAAATTGCATGCGTCTGTAGGCAAAGGTTCCATATAGATGGGTGAAGGTAGTCTTTTTTTATCCTCAAGGGCTATAGAAATTTGGTTATAGCCCGAACATCCATCTAGAAAATAATAAAAGTCATATTCTGCTAGTCGTTCTAGCATTTGGTCTATGAAGGGCAGAGGAAAATGGTCCTTTTGGATGGCTGTATTTAATTTTTTATAGTCGATGCAGACCCTCCATCCAATTTGAACTCTTGTTGGGATCAATTCATTATTATCATTTTGGATTATAATAACTCCTGGCTTCTTGGATACCACTTGTACTGGGCTTACCATGAACTATCTGAGATTGGATATATTATTTCGTTGTTAAGGAGTTTTAGTATTTCTTTCTTTACAACCTCTTTCATGGCTAGGTTTAGTCTCCTTATGGGATTTCCTTTTGGCTTAGCATCCTCTAATAAATGAATTCTATGTTGAACAATCAAGGGACTAATTCTCTTTAAATCAACCATGGTCCATCCTAATGCTTTTTTATTTTCCTTCAAGATAGTCAATAATTCTTCCTCTTGTATAGGGTCTAGGTCTGTTGAAATAATTATCGACAAGATTTTTGATGGACCTAGGTATGCATATTTCAGGTGTTTAGGGAGTGTTTTTAATTCTATCTTGGTTGTTTCCTCCATTAATGGTCTAGACAATAGTTCAATTGGAGGTTCCCATCTAAGTTTCATATTGACTGTAGCTAAATCATTGACCTCCTCAAATTCTTTATAATTCTGATTTGCCCATAGTTCCATGTTAGATTTTTCATCACTTAGGTCAACGGGTTCTTAAACATTATCCTATATCAAGTTGAGGTCACTTAATTTGTTTCAGACAGGTTAAAAATATTTAGGTCTATGGTCATATTATCGAAAGAAAGTTTCATTAGACCATTTTGATAGTTGATTTGGGCATTGGCTGTGGCTAGAAATGGTTTACCTAGTATAACTGGGATATGGCCATTTGGATTTATTATAGATTCAGTTTCTAAAATCACAAAGTCTACTGGGTAGATAAAATCGTCAATCTTAATTAATACATCCTCTACTATTCCCCTTGGTACTTTCAAAAATTGATCTGCTAATTGTAGAGTCATTTCTGTGGGCTTTAATTCTTCCAATTCTAACTTTTCATAGAGTAAATAAGGTAGTACATTGACACTCGTTCCTAAGTCTAATAGAGCCTTATTAATAAGGATTTTTCCTATGATGCAAGAAATAATGGGAGATCCTGGATTTTTGTATTTCACTGGCACGGGGTTTGATAGGTATGAACTCACACTAGTTGCCAGGAAGGCTCTCTTAGGTACATTGATGGTCTTTTTCCTGGTACATAAGTTCTTAAGAAATTTTGTATATGACGAAACTTGTTGGATCAGCATATTTACTTTCACTTGCTTAAAGACCTCTATAATTTTATCTAGTTGGGCTGAGTTTTGGTTGGACTATAATCTATTAGGAAAGGGTGCTACAATCTTAGGTATTGGTCCAACTAATTCTGGTGCAGGCTCTACTAGTGAATCAGGTTCTACTTCTTTAGGTTCTTTAGACTAGCCTTGTTCAGATATTGATTTGGATGGTGGGTCATCTATTTCTTCCTCTAGTCCTTCAGATGTATCCACTTGGTTGTCTATTTAGTTGGTTAATCTGGGCTCCTTGCTGAAATTTCTAATTATTTTGGGTTTTAGGATTAGCCTCAAGTTGGCTTGGCAATTTATCCTTTTCTCTTTTACTCATAGTAGTAGCTAACTATCCTAATTGCATTTCTAAATGAGTTATTGCTTGTGTGTTTGTTGTTAGCAATTGACTAGTGGCTTGCATAAAAGTATTAAGAGTAGTTGCATTATCAGCTGTTAAATTTGACAAGTTTTCTAGGCTTTTTTCTAAAGAGTCTAATTTCTTTTCATTATTGTTAAAGCCTGGTGGGTTGTTTAGCATAGGGTTAGACCTTCGATTTGACTAGTTGAAGCTAGGATCGCCATTTAGACCTTGTGACCATGAGAAATTGGAATGATTTCTCCATCCTGTATTATAAGTGGATGTATAGGAGTTATTACTTGATCTTTGATATGCTGCATTCACCTGTGCATAATCATTATCAATCTGATTCATCAGGAGGGGACATTCTTCGATGACATGGTCTGATGCACTACAACCATTGCACATAGATGCAAACACTTGGTTTACATTGGCTGATCTCTATAATTCTAAGGCCTCAACTCCACGAGCTTGGCTAGCAAATTCAGCTAGGAAAGTTTGGACATGGTAAATCCCTCCTCTTCTTGGTGTGGATTTGTCTATTTTTCTATTTGCCTACCATTGTAGACTCTTTTTCGCTATGTTCTCTAAAAATTGCCAGGCCGCATTAGCTTTCTTATACATAAATTAACCCTGGCACATCGACTTTAGCATAGTTCTTGAATTTGGCTCTAGACCTTCATAAATTATTTGACACAACCTCCAAGTTTCTATCCCATGATGTGGGCATTGGCTTAAGAGGCTTTTAAAATGATCTAGACATTTCTAGAAAGATTTACCCTCTAACTAGTAAAATTGGTTAATTTTATTTCTTAATTTGGTTGTTTTATGATGTGGGAAGAATTTCCTTAAGAATACTTTTACCAAGCCATCCCATGTTGTGATCGAGTGGTTGGGTAGACTATACAACCATTTTTTAGCATTTTTCTTAAGGGCAAAATTAATCAACCTAAGTTTAATAGCATCTTCAGAGAGTTTGTGTATCCTCATAGTATCACATACCTCCTCAAATTCTCTAATGAAAATATATGCATCTTCAACTCCAGTAAATTTGGAAAGCATATTAATGACTTAAGATTTTAGCTCGAAGGTGATAGCAGTGGTCTGGGGTAGTCAAATATAGGATGGTTGGGCGAACCCCATTGGGAAGCAAAGGTCCATTAGAGTTTGAGGTTCTTGATCGATCTCACTCATTGTGGACTCAAAAATTTCTTGGATTAGGATAGGATTTGGATTTATTCTTACTAATCGACTAGATTTGTTTTTCCAAGTTGCTATTTTATAATTTATTTTTTTATTTTAATTTTTTTTAAAAAAATTAGAGAGATGAGAGAAAAGAAAGAAAAGGGTTCTAAAGATAAGTCCTAAATCTAGAGATGAAAGAGAGAAGGTGCTTTAATTAGGTTTGAATTTGGTGTTAATTGTAATCAAGTTAAGCAAGCATAAACTTTTTATCCTAGGGTTAACCTAGATCTAGATAGCTCCTAACTATTCCAAGATCACCTTTGAGCACTCCAAGCTCAAAATTGGCTAACTGATTCGGCTAGGTAAGTATAAAATATGAAAGGTTTCCTGCTTATTGCTTTTCTTAAATACCAACTGAGTTGGCCAAGTCAGACAATGGAATAAATTGAAAAAAATAATCTTTGAACCATTTGCCTTAGACACCAAGTGATTAACTAATTCGAACCCGATCCAACTCTAGGATTTTCTTATTCTAATGAGCTCAAATATCCTTAAGGGTCAATATTTAATTGATTTTAAGAACTTGAATTTGAGTTAATGTAGTATGAAGGGTGGTGGTTTGTGGGCTAAGGAAGGATGATCAAATCTCCATCTTATCTTATTTAATGAGTTGTGCCCTTAGAGTATATTATTGATATGCAATAAAAATCAAATAAGATATCCAAACATGTTAAAAAAATTAATTTTATTTAATATTTATGGTTACTCTAAATTAATTAAGTATTATGAGATGTTGGTGATTTTTTAAGGATTTTATGGTTTTATCTTTTTATAGATATTTTTTTAGTTTTTGATTATGTGATCTTGCAAAAGAAAATAAATTCAAGTGATTAAGTCCTAAAAAGCAATAAATTAATCTAAACTACAGAAAGCAGAATCAGATATGAAAGGTAGAAAAAACTAGATAAAATTAAAGAGCAATACTTTTTATTTTTTAAATTAATTAATTAATTTTTAATTAATTAAAGAAACTATGCTACAATCTTTGACAACGGCACCAAAAATTTGATTACTTATTGCTTTAGTAACAAATAAAATTTAAACCTAATTTTAATATTTAGAATAGTAGTGAGTCGGATGTCAATTGTATCGAGGATTGAAGGCTAAGTTACATCTAATTTTAATTAAAAATAAAATTACTAATTTAGTTCTAAAGTAAAAATTTAAATTATGTAGATTAAAGAAAGTAAATTGAGAGTTTAATAAAAATAGAAATAAAGCAAATACTTAATTAATTAGGATTTTTAAATTAATGAAAAGTATTCTGGAATTTCGAATCCATGTTAAGCATGGTAGTGATAATTCTTTTTAATATAAAAATTTATTATTTTTAAGAATTTAGTTATGATTATAATTTATTATTTTAAACTATGAATTATATATCTTGATAATGATCCATCTCTATGAAATCATAAATTATTCAATACTTTAATTCTTAAAATTAAGAACATGACTTTTAATAATTTTTTTAAAATAAAGTATTAAATTAAGTATGGACTGTATCTGCTGATCACAACCCGTTCTATTGAATATAATTTATTTAGATCTTTAATCAATAATAAGCATGTCAAATAATCAAGATCTCATGCATAAAAAGATAAATTTCATTAAAAACTGAGCAGGAAAACATGTTTGTATAAAAAGTAATTATATAAGATAAAGAAAAAAATTATAACCCATGTCAGAAGACTTCATCTACTCTTCTTGAATTTAGCTCCTTAGCCATGCACGTTCTGCTTACTCCCAGCATCTTCAAAGCTCCTTTGATTGAAGGTTAGAAGAGGAAAGGAGAAGAAGAGAGAAAAAGAGAGAGAAAAAGCTCTATTTTCTATGTTTTTTGGCGTAGAGGACTTGTTCTCAGGCTTTAGGTGTAAGGATGTTTAAATAGAAGAAGAAACAAGGTTTGTAGAGTTATTTTTGGAGCTAAAATCTAAGTCTGGATCGAATTTAATCATCCTAAAACTTTCTAGCCATTAGATCTTGATCAAATGGTTCAAAACCAAAACAAATACCATCGAAATCAGCTTGATCAATGCCTGCTTTAAATTTGGGCCGTTGGACCTTTGACTGGGTGAATTTTTGCTATTGGATCGCACGTAAAGAGGCCTAGGAAATCTTGAGCGAACCTGGAACAAGTCCTAACCATCGAATCCTAACTGGCATCAACTATAGCCATTCGTCAGTGCTTGATGAAGCCGCTGGACCTGTAGACCGATCTCACTGAAGACCGCCAGCAACTAGCGCACATCATTCTTGATGAATTTTCACTTTTACCCTTATGAGCTGCAGGAGAATTTTTGTAAACCCTTTAAGGGTCCAAGTCAACCATGCAGCATGCTCTGATTCGCTGCGCTTACTGAGTTGGCAGTTGGTCCTTCATAGACCGCATGAGGAAATGACGTCACCCTGATGTCGGCCAAACTATGGAGCTAGCCCGCAGGCTTTAATTTGCGGATGGGCTCTGGCAGGCTATGTTGTTGATGGGCTGGGCGGTCGGTTTGGTTCAACTAGCAGTCGGGCCGGGTTTTCACTAGATTGGTCGGCCAAACTTCTTTTTTCTTTTTTTTCTTTTAAACTTATGGGCTTCATATCTTTTTCATTTTAGCTTCAATTTAAGTGAAATTTATTCTGTTAGAATCCATAAATCAAGCTCTTCACATTGATGGACTTCTTTTCTAATATCGATGGAGTAGATGCCGGTGGTGCCTGGGTAGCTGATGTGGAGGTACATGGTGTATGCTCCGACTGTGACTCAGATGTAGAGCTTCGCATAGCCCATCGAGGGGCAGGGGTAAAAGCTAGATGGCATTTCAGTGCCATCATAACCTGCAATATTAATTAACATTAATCAATATAACATATTGAATAATAATATTAGTAGAGCATCAATAAATAGACTCTAACATTTATACCAGAATGTTAAACTCATCGTCTAGTGGCATCTATAATATGGACATCACCATCGCTTCTGACAAATGTATCTGGTATCTCGATTGCACTAGATAAGTTTTGTCTTAGAGGAGTACTTTATATGCATGGTCCAACATCATCATCAATCTCGGTATCATTAAAGATATGCCTAGGCACCATCCTCACAATAACATCCTATTGAGGCTCCAAAGGATCACTAATGTAGAAGACTTGACTAGCTTGGGAGGCAAGTATATACGATTCTTTAGTGTGGAGATAGCATTGCATGTTGACGAGAGTAAAACTGCACTCATCAATCTTCATCTTGTTAGATATATGTGCCCTAGAAGCTAGAATTGGCTGACACTTGTAATACACTTCTAGGGGCAAAATTATAATTTTGACTAAAATCAATAAAATAAATTATTTTCTATCACATATGTGTATTTAGTGTCTGTGATACATCCTTTGAGTTAATGGTAATGATAATTCATATTTTCAAGAGTTGAAAATTTAAGACATGAATAATCATTATTAACTCATAAAATGCTCCCGACCATTGGATCATCACGAGGATGGCGATTGATCTAGAAGGTTGGTGTACAATTGCTTCTCTTTAGTAGATGAGTCTTGAGTCTACGGTGTGGAGACACCAGAGCGAGAGTATAGATACTCGTTAGAGAACGAGGGCACTGAGCATGACCACCTCGAGTAGTCATTAGGAAGTCTACCTTCTCATCAATGACTGACTCGATGCTGTAGTAGTGTGTCTGGTTCTTTGACCTGAGATGCATCGGTAGTTCATCTTGAGGGTGTTATAGTTTGACTACACCATTACTCGATCTCCTAGCCATACAGAATCCTGAGGTGTATGTTGGCTATAGCATGTTCATTGTAGGAACTAGATAGCATCAAGATGGAATCTATCTACTCGGTGGTAGAGGAGCAGCCCTATGATGATCATGAGAATCAAGTCTAGAAGCCCATGGCCATGGCAGAGTGAAATAATAGAAAGAGTTTCTATTTAGGTTTTCACATTGGACTTGAATCGAATGATTACATCATATGATAGAAGACTAGGGTTTGACGAGTTCACCTTAACCCTAATCTGATCGGGGCTCAAGATAGAAGAACTTAATCACACTGGTAGCTGCACCAAGAGGTTTGCATTCAGCTCTGATGGATTGCCATCATATATTGCTAGGTGTCACTGGTGGATTTTGGGAGCAATTAGAATGATTTAGATGATCAATCATTCTAGCTGTTCGAATTAGAGGAGTTCTGATCCATCGAAAGGAGTTTCAATGATGTCGATGATAGAGATCGTGACATATCCCATTACCATACAAAACTGAACCTAACTGGGTCACACAAATAAGGGTTTGAATCTGGTGATCATCAATTGAACTAATTTAGTTCAATTGATCTGAATGAGATTCAATTAGGTTCAAGAAAATCATGCTAGCACTCGATTGAACCTAACGTTCTTCTTTTACTATCATAAATAGTTGTCCTTACTGAGCCAAAGAAGTTTGTGCTCAATCAGAGGCCTTCACTTGGTCTGACTGGAGCCTGTCCAGGTCAAAAAAGGATTGTCTTATTTTGTAAGATAATACCTACCATTTCTCATCATTTGACTTTGGACAAAAGTTGACCTTTGACTAGTCAAACATTGGCCATTGACACTTTGACTTTTGTCCATGTGTCACACACCTATTGGAGAGCTGATGGGGGCCTGTCCCCCTGCCAAAACCTGGCAAGGAGGAGGGTGCACACCACCCTTAGCGTGAGCCCAAGTTGGAGGCACCTAGGAGTCCCTGTTGGACAGGGACTCCATCTCCTTTTTGGATTTCGATTAGAGTTCTCGTAAGAACCAAGTTTGACTGGTCTTAGGCACCATCTAAGGAGGAATCCAAGGGACTCTATTCCTACCAATCAAATTTAGATCTGATTTTACAAAGAATTGTGATTGGTTGGGAAGAAGAGGAGTTGGATCATGCTTAGTCTATAAATAAGACCCTACGCCCAACTCAAATCGCATTAGAAAAGGAATTGAAAATTCCCATGCCCAAGGCTGCCTCTCCTCTCCTCCTCCATGCCAAAGCATCTTCTCTCTCTCCTCTCCATGTCCAAAAAGTATTTTGGGTTCTTGGTTGGTGCAATCCAGATGAGAGAAAGGCGACTGAAAGCTAGAAGGCTGCGCTGCTGCAAAGGACAACTGCTGACCTTCGAAAGGTGTTTTGAAGATCCTTCAGATCAGATCTAGATTTGATTTTTGGAGATGTGATAGAGAAGAATAGGATCTCTAGATCTAGCTTGAGTGGATATCGGTAGAGGCCAGGCACTTGCATGGCTAGTCCAGAACCTTTCGCTACTTACAAGATCATCAACGAGTAATAGGATTACCCTACATCAAGATAAATTAAATTAAATTAAATTTATTTAGATTTTATTTTTATTATTAAAATAATAAAAATCAAATTTAAAACATTCTAGATCTGATTAGAATTAAAAAGAAAAATTTTTGAAATATATCTCTTGATCCGATCAGATCTGAACGAACCTAGTCCGGGAAATCAGAATTTCCCTTCAACTGGTATCAGAGCCAAGGTTCTAAAAGTATTTAGATCTAATTTTAAATTTATTCTAATTAAAAAATATATGATTTCAGATGTCACATGAGATGTGATCAGATCTGAAATCAGAAAAAATTAAAATTAAATGATTTGGATCTAAGATTAGAAAATATGCATGACTAGTTCTAAAATAGAATAGTTCTATAGAATAGTATTGCATGTTTTTAATTTAATTTGATTAATTCATATTTTAGATCTATTTATTTACTATTTTTTGATATTATAATTATTATAATAATATCTAAAAAATAACAAATAAAATTATTTAATTTTAAACATCATATGAGATATGATTAATGCATGTCTAGACTAGTTGTAGAATAGCTCTACATGGTTGTCTAGATTAGAGTTTATTTTGATGAGATTAATTTAAATCTATTTTTTTAGATTATTATGAGATAATTTAGATCTGAAAATATGCATGATTCGATACATGAGATGTATGCAAAATATGCCATGATTAGATCTAATTTATATATGAGATATATGATATAGATCTAAAATTATTTTGTAGTATTACATGTTCCAAATTAACGTGTTCCTCCTGGCCATCCGATCATAAGAATGAAGAAGGATTTAAAGGCCCTCTCCTCCTATTCGATGGGATGTTCTTATAATGTGTAGGGGTGCTGTGTGTTCGTCCTTAATCAGAAACCCAAAACTTACTTTCTGCAAAATCCTAGATCCTGAAATCCTAGGATTTATTGTGCATATTTTATTTATGAACCCTACTTAATTAAAAATTAAGATTATGGAATATTAATTAGGTCTAAAATTGAGAATTTTAGATCTAAGACATATTCATAATACTGGGTTCGGGCTTGGGTAGCTCAATTAGGTCTAAGCGGTTGATCAAACCGAATCAAGAGTTGGTTAGATGAGGATCAATAATGCTTAAATTGATCCAGCCTAATAGGATTAAGTCTGGGTCAAGATCGAGTCACGATCAAGCAAGACCTAATTAGGCTCAGAGGTTAGAGTCTAGATTGTAGGCTAACCCAATTGGTTCTGGCTCAATAATTTGGTGTCTAAGGTAAGTTTGGCACATACGACCGACTGGTTTTTAATTGGAAGCTACTCGACCTGAATGCATTCTTGTATGAGTTAATGGCATATTCCTTCCACCGATCTCACTTACCTGGCCATATCTGTTGACACAGTTCTGATCTGAGGTGGTCAATAATCCGAGCTAACCCATGCCACTAGGTTAGTCATAATTGTTATGACTATGACAAGTCTAGTTTAATGAGACCTAAATCAATTCTCCCTAAGAAAAGATTAAGTCTGAGGTCTTCCACCATTGTAGATGTGCGGGCCCTTCCTAGGGTTGATTGTTCTCGGCTAAATATAGTGGCTCAGTTGCACCGGAAAGATGCAACCATGTCTATTAGGCATTGGATGCTATGGGCTGGAGGATGAGTTGGGCTCAATATTTTAGGATACGGTGAGAGACTCAATTAGGAATCCAGTCTATGCAAATGGTGGGTCTGACTTAACTAAGGAGTGGATCAATATTCCTGGATACGATGAGATTCATGAATTAGAGACCAAGTTTGGGTGCACCATGATTAGAGAATCATTGAACAAGAGTTGTTCACTCATTGGCTAACCCATCACCAATAACTGTTAGGTGAGGTGATGAGTCAGTTGGTGAGACCGCACCACCCACTAGAAATCATTAATCATGGAGATTTTTGCATCTCTACAGAGGGAGTGTAGGGATCCGAGAAAATAGTGGGAGCTAATTTATTTAAAAATAAAATTTCTAAATAAATTGGTCAAGTCAAAATTACAGTATCTAACTAGAATCTTTGACTCTCTACAGAAAAATGTCTGCGTCCAACCCATTGGCACGTATCCTGGACACACATAGACTGACTGGACCCAATTATAAAGATTGGCTCAGGAACTACAAAATTATTTTGGGTTTCGAGAAGTTAACCCATGTATTGGACCAGGACCCTCCCACCTTACCAGCCCGTCCATCCACTTGAACAGAGAGCATCTCTGGAAAAATGGATAGACGAAGATAATAAGGCCAGATATTACATGTTGGGCTCGATGTCTGATGAGCTCCAGTGCCAACATGAAGATATCGGGACTGCTCGCCAAATGTTGGCTCACCTGCAGGAGATGTTTGGTGAACAGAGTCGCGCAGCCAAATATCAAGTCACGAAAATGACTTTTTAAGGCTAAGATGCGTGATGGGCAGTCAGTCCAAGATCACTGTCTGATGAATGATCAAGGACATGGAAGAGCTTGAGAAGCTCGGTGTGAAGTTAGACTTGGATCTGCAGAACGATATTATTCTGCAATCCTTGACTGATGCATATGGGCAATTCATCATGAATTACCACATGCATAAACTTCAAAATTCCTTGGCCGAATTAATGAATATGCTGGTCACCGCTGAGCTTTCTATGAAAGGTTCTAAAGGCTCAGTTCTTGCTATGGAACGGACTTCTTCCAAAAGAAAGTCTTATGGAAAGAAAAAGAAGTCTGTGAAAAAGCAGAAAGGTGGAAGGAGCAAAGAAGAAGAAGGCAGAGCCGAAGATGAAAGCCGCTGTCAAAGGAAAGTGTTTCCATTGCAACAGCGATGGCCATTGGAAGCGGAACTGCCCTACTTACCTGGCCACCCTGAAGAACAAGAAGGAAGGTCCTTCTGGAGGTATGCTCGTTATTGAGTCTAACCTTATGGTTTTCTTCTGCATCCAGTTGGGTGCTTGACTCTGGTTCTAGTGCTCATCTGTGCACTTCCATGCAGGGTCTTGAGGATAGCAGGAGGCTGAGGGATGGAGACATGATCCTACGCATCGGTAATGGAGCAAGAGTTGCTGCAGTAGCCGTGGGAACATACCCTCTTCGATTACCATCTGGTTTAGACTTAGTTTTGAAAGACTGTTATTATGTGCCTGCAGCTAGCAGGAATTTGATTTCTGTTTCATGCTTAGCACTAAGAAGGCTATGTGATTACCTTCTTTAAGGACCATTGTAACATTCTTTATGAAAGAAATAAAATTGCAAATGGTTTCCTTATTAACGATCTTTATCAGCTACATATTGATGTACCTATTCTAACTATCGAGCAAAACGTGAATGCCAAACGACCTAGGGATAGTCCAAATGATAGATATCTATGGCACCTGAGATTAGGTCATATAGCAGAAGATAGGATCAACAAATTGGAGAAAAATGGGCTATTGAGTCCATTGACTTTCGAGTCATATCCAACTTGTGAATCTTGTCTTCAAGGCAAAATGACTAAACTCCCTTTTGTAGGACATGGGGAGAGGGCCACAGATCTCCTTGCCCTAGTACATACTGATGTGTGCGGCCCATTTGATGTGCCGGCTAGAGGCAATTTTGTCTACTTCATTACCTTTACCGATGATCTGTCTAGGTATGGGTATGTGTATCTTATGAGACACAAGTCTGAAGCTTTTGAAAAGTTCAAAGAATTCAGACATGAAGTAGAAAAACAAACTGGAAAACCCATTAAGGTTCTTCGATCAGATCGAGGAGGTGAATACCTTAGCCGGAAATTCCTAGACTATCTCAAGGAAAATGGCATAGTCTCTCAATGGACTCCACCAGGAACACCTCAACTCAACGGGGTTTCAGAATGGAGAAATCGGACTCTATTGGATATGGTTCGATCCATGATGAGCTTCACAGACCTCCCTGATTTTCTTTGGGGACATTCATTATTAACTTCAATTTATCTACTGAATAGGGTTCCCTCTAAAACCGTTCCTACCACACCGTATGAGATATGGCACGGTAAGAAACCAAGTCTGAGTCATCTCAGAATTTGGGGTTGTCCGGCTCATGTCAAAAGACAACAAGCGGACAAGTTAGAGTTTAGGTCCTTTAGAGCTCGATTCATAGGATATCCTAAAGAGTCATTAGGATACTATTTCTACATTCCAGAAGACCACAATGTGATTGTGAGTCGACATGCCATCTTTCTTGAAAAATAGTTTATTCAAGATAGCGGCATTGGAAAGCAGATTAAGCTTGATGAGAAAGTCTCACAAGTACAATGAGCTAAGGACCAATTGGAACCAAATCAGGTTGAGCCAATAAGAACACTACCTCCTCCACCTCGTAGATCGGAAAGAGTTTTCCGTCCCCCTGAAAGATACTTAGGTATTATTTCAGAGGAAGTAGAGAAAATGTTCCTCGTAGGTAATGGTGCTCATGGTCATGATCCCAAAACCTACAACGAGGCGATATCAGATATCGACTCCGAGAAATGGCTAGAGGCAATGCAGTCAGAAATTGACTCGATGCACTCAAACCAAGTCTGGACCTTGGTAGATCCACCAGAAGGTATAGTACCTATTGGGTGTAAATGGATCTTCAAGAGAAAGATTGGTGCAGATGGGAAATGTGGAGACATTCAAGGCTAGACTAGTGGCAAAAGGTTATAGTCAACGCGAAGGCATTGACTATCAGGATACCTTTTCCCAGTGGCTATGCTAAAATCCATCCGCACATTGCTTGCCATTGCAGCCTATTTCGATTATGAAATATGGCAAATGGACGTGAAAATGGCATTCTTAAATGGATATCTTGAGGAAGATATCTATATGGAACAGCCGCTAGGTTTCACATCCAGTGATACTGATCACAAGGTTTGCAAGCTGCAAAGGTCCATATATGGACTTAAGCAAGCATCTCGGAGCTGGAACACTCGTTTCAATGATGTGATCAAAAAGTTTGGTTTCATCAAAAATGAAGAGGAACCATGTGTCTTTCAAAAAGGGTCAGTGGGAGCGCTGTTGTCTTCCTCGTATTGTACGTGGATGACATCCTCCTTATTGGGAATGATATTCCCATGTTGACATCAGTCAAGATTATGGTTGTCCAAGGAATTCTCCATGAAAGACCTAGGTGAAGCATCCTTTATTCTAGGAATTAAGGTCTATAGGGATAGACCGAATAGGATGCTAGGACTTTCACAGAAGATGTACATAGAGAAAGTACTAAAGAGGTTTAGTATGGAAAACTCTAAGAGGGGATTAATACCCTTCAGACATGGTATTCATCTTTCCAAGAAGATGTGCCCTAGCACACCTGAGGAAATAGAACGCATGAGCAAGATCCCTTATGCTTCTGCAATAGGGAGCCTCATGTATGCCATGCTATGTACACGACCTGATATAGCCCATGCTGTGAGTGTCACAAGCAGATATCAGTCAAATCCAGGTGAAGAACACTGGACTTCTATGAAATGTATCCTTAAGTACTTGAGAAGAACTAAGGATATGATGTTGGTCTTTGGTAATGGAGAACTCCAAGTCCAGGGATACACAGACTCGGATTTCATGTCCGATATAGATGATCGAAAGTCGACATCTGGGAGTCTGTTTGTGTGCAATGGTGGTGCTGTCAGCTGGAAGAGTTCCAAGCAAACGATGATAGCAGATTCCACCATGGAAGCAGAATATATCGCTGCATCAGAGGCTGCAAAGGAAGCATTCTGGTACAAGAAGTTTGCTGCAGAAATTGGAGTAATGCCATCAGATGCCATTCCTCTATACTGCGACAACAATGGCGCCATAGCCCTTGCTAAGGAGCCGAGGTCTCACCAGAAAATCCAAGCACATTGAGCGGCGATACCATCCTCATCCGCGATTACCTCGAGAAGGGTTACGTCGAGGTCAAGAGAGTCGACTCCACAGATAATGTGGCAGACCCACTTACAAAGCCGTTGGGCCAGCAGAAGATCGAAGCCCACCTTGAGAAGATGGGACTTAGACTTGTAGCCAATTGGCTTTAGGATAAGTGGGAGATTGTTAGATATATGTGCCCTAGAAGCCAGAATTGGCTGACACTTGTAATACACTTCTAGGGGCAAAATTATAATTTTGACTATAAATCAATAAAATGGGTTATTTTCTATCACATATGTGTATTTAGTGTCTGTGATACATCCTTTGAGTTAATGGTAATGATAATTCATATTTTCAAGAGTTGAAAATTTAAGACATGAATAATCATTATTAACTCATAAAATGCTCCCGACCATAGGATCATCACGAGGATGGTGATTGATCCGGAAGGTTGGTGTACAATCGCTTCTCTTTAGTAGATGAGTCTTGAGTCTACGGTGTGGAGACACCGAGCGAGAGTATAGGTACTCGTTAGAGAATGAGGGCACTGAGCGTGACCACCTCGAGTAGTCATTAGGAAGTCTACCTTCTCGTCAATGACTGACTCGATGCTGCAGTAGTGTGTCTGGTTCTTTGACCTGAGATGCATCGGCAGTTCACCTTGAGGGTGTTATAGTTTGACTACACCATTACTCGATCTCCTAGCCATATGGAATCCTGAGGTGTATGTTGGCTATAGCATGTTCATTGTAGGAACTGGATAGCATCAAGATGGAATCTATCTACCTCGGTGGTAGAGGAGCAGCCCTATGATGATCATGAGAATCAAGTCCAGAAGCCCATGGCCATGGCAGAGTGAAATAATAGAAAGAGTTTCTATTTAGATTTTCACATTGGACTTGAATCGAATGATTACATCATATGACAGAGACTAGGGTTTGACGAGTTTACCTTAACCCTAATCTGATCGGGGCTCAAGATAGAAGAACTTAATCACACAGGTAGCTGCACCAAGAGGTTCGCATTCAGCTCTGATGGGTTGCCACCATATACTGCTAGGTGTCACTGGTGGATTTTGGGAGCAATTAGAATGATTTAGATGATCGATCATTCTAGCTGTTCGAATCAGAAGAGTTCTGATCCATCGAAAGGAGTTTCGATGATGTCGATGATAGAGATCATGACATATCCCATTACCATACAGAACTGAACCTAACTGGGTCACACAAACAAGGGTTTGAATCTGGTGATCATCAATTGAACTGAATCTAGTTCAATTGATCTGAATGAGATTCAATTAGGTTCAAGAAAATCGTGCTAGCACTCGATTGAACCTAACGTTCTTCTTTTACTATCATAAATAGTTGTCCTGACTGAGCCAAAGGAGTTTGTGCTCAATCAGAGGCCTTCACTTGGTCTGACTGGAGCCTGTCCAGGTCAGAAAAGGGTTGTCTTATTTTGTAAGACAATACCTACCATTTTTGGTCACCTGCCATTTCTCATCCTTTGACTTTGGTCAAAAGTTGACCTTTGGCTGGTCAAACGTTGACCATTGATACTTTGACTTTTGTCCACATGTCATGCACCTATTGGAGAGCTGGTGGGGGCCTGTCCCCCTGCCAGAACCTGGCAAGGAGGAGGGCGCACGCCACCCTTGGCGTGTGCCCAAGCTGGAGGCGCCCAGGAGTCCCTGTTGGACAGGGACTCCATCTCCTTTTTGGATTCCAATTAGAGTTCTCCTAAGAACCAAGTTTGACTGGTCTTAGGCACCATCTAAGGAGGAATCTAAGGGACTCTATTCCCACCAATCAGATTTAGATCTGATTTCACAAAGGGTTGTGATTGGTTGGGAAGAAGAGGAGTTGGATCACAGCTTAGTCTATAAATAAGACCCTGCGCCCAACTCAAATTGCATTAGAAAAGGAATTGAAAATTCCCACACCCCAAGGCTGCCTCTCCTCTCCTCCTCCATGCCAAAGCATCTTCTCCCTCTCCTCTCCATATCCAAAAGTATTTTGGGTTCTTGGTTGGTGCAATCCAGATGAGAGAAAGGCGACTGAAAGCTAGAAGGCTGCGCTGCTGCAAAGGACAACTGCTGATCTTCGAAAGGTGTTTTGAAGATCCTCCAGATCAGATCCAGATCTAATTTTTGGTGATGTGATAGAGAAGAAGATGATCTCCAGATCCAGCCTGAGTGGATATTGGTAGAGGTCAGGCACTTGCATGGCTAGATCCAGAACCTTCCGCTGCTTATAAGATCATCAATGGATAATAGGATTACCCTACATCAAGGTAAATTTAATTTAATTTAATTTAATTAGATTTTATTTTTATTATTAGAATAATAAGAATCAGATCTAAAACATCTCAGATCTAATTAGGATCAAAAAAAAAATTTTAAAATATATCTCTTGATCCGATCAGATCTGAACGAATCTGATCTGAAAAATTAGGATTTCCCTTCACATCTCTAGGTGAGATAAGGTGTCAAACCAATCGCATTTCATCAATGCAATCCTTCCTTTAGAATAGTAGTCTAAGATGGCTATCTTCTCCACCATCCTCTAATAGTTCAGATCCTTCATACGAGATTATAAATCCCTTAAGCTAGCATAACATCCACTGGTGGCACTCAATATTATGCCATTATTTTGTTTTGTCATATTTTTAGATCGACTATAAATATTAAACCTATAGTCATTAATGATGAGCTATTTGTACTCATGCATGGTATGATTAGGTCCCATTGAAAGAGCATGCACTTCAGAGCTCACATCATCGAGCAATAATCTCCACACCTAAGGAGATGACATCTAATTAGTGAACATGTTCAAATAATATGCACAAGGTAAGAATATGTACTCGCTTACATAATTTTTGAACCATTTAGAAAATTTTTTATGATGCATTTTCTTTTTCTCTTGCATACTTAGAGTAACGTATTTTACTCCTATGACCTCCTTATGTTTGCAGCATGCTCAAAGAATAAATTTAGATTTAATTGAATATTTTCTTCTAAGTATTATGAAATAAATAAGGCTGAGTAACTCACCTTATGTACTGCTCAATAACATCATAGTTGAAGAGCACGTAGCAGTGTGCTTATCTCTTTTCTCAATGCTTAAATTAGTGAGGCTGTATGAAGTAAAAAGTCAATCTTATTATGGAATGGACTCAAATGCAGGCTCAATTAGCTCATACTGATCATCCTGATTTCTCATTGGTCAGTTACGATGTATCTTGATTTTGTTTAAGTATATGGTATAAAAATCTATACACTCTTGACCCAAATAATCTTCTACTATGGATCTCTCCAAGCGATTCATATTCCTTACATAAGATTTTAGCATTTGAACGTTCCTCTCAATGGGGTACATCCATCAGCAAAACACTGGGCCTCCAAGTATAACTTTTTCTGTAAGGTGCATGATGAGATTCATCATAACTATAAAAAATGATGGTAGAAATATCTTCTCTAAATCACATAATATAGTCACCGCCTTTGCCTTCATTTTCTTTACATCTTTCTTAAGTAATCTCTTTGCACCAATATCTCTATAGAAGTTGCAAAGACGAATAACAGCCATTCTAATATTTTTTGGCAGCACGTAGTGAATTGCTATTGGGATCAACTCCTGCATCAACACATGACAATCATAAGTTTCAATCTTCTAAGTTTGATATCCCTACTATTCATATACTTTGATATGTTTCTTAAGCATCCATCTAAAATTTTTATATTTTCTAATACACGAAGAAATATGAACCATTCAGAGGCATTCATAACATAGCATACATGAGAGAGCCTCCACTATTCTTTTCCTATCAGCTCCATGTAGAGTGATCTAATACCCCATTTTTTTAAGTCAAATTAAAAATTTAAGTCATCCTTGATAAGTGGTAAAAATATACTAATAAAAGTATTAAATTATAAAATAAATTAATCTATTTTATTAAAAATTAATACTTTTATTAATCTTATGTAGGAAAGAAAGCCACCAATATGAAGATCTCATTTTTTTGGTTCAGATGAAAAAAATTTTAGGCAAAACAGACTTCAAACGAGCCCAGAATCGAATTTCAAAAAAAAAAAAAACCGTCGATGCAACGCTGACGTCAAGATGACGTCAGCATTTTTTGCGGCGCACGATGGAGCACCTGAAGGATATTTTGGGAATTTCACAGTAAGAGGCGCACTCTGATTGGCTGAAGAATGCAGCGGTCCACGCAACACCGGGCTCGCGCACGGTCCACGGAGGATAATTTAGGAATTCTGGCTGATCCAACGGGCGGTTTTCACCAAAGCTTGATCGGACGGATGAGAAGAAGGTGCTGATGGACAGCATCCACAGCTCTCGGTCGAGATCCAATGGTTGAGATTTATCCCGACGTTAAACTATAGATCTGAAGCCTTCTTTCAACATGATCGGATGGCCCAGATTTGATCCAATGATTGATCCAACGACTGATATTAAATCCAACTTGATCTGGGTTATTTTAAGGGGTTTTTGAGTGATTTTTGGACCGTTTGATCAACCATCCAACGGCCAGAATTATCCAAATCCTTAATTTGAGTTATTTTGGGAGTCTTAAACCTAATTTTTGATGGATTTTGGGAGGAAATCAAATTCTTTATCTATAAAAACCTATGGTTGTCGTGAAAAAAAAAAGGAATTAGAGAGAGACAAAGAGAGAGACGGGGAGAAAGAGAGAGAGAGGGAGAAAGAGAGAGAGAAAGAGAGAGGAGAGAGATAAAAAAAAAAAGTGATTTGTGAGAAAATCAAAAAGGGTTTTTGATTTTTCTTCGACGATCAAGACATCGATCAAGGAGCCTCTTCTTCTTCGCTAAATTCTCCACATCAAGAGCAGCAGACAATCAATTTCAGCAATCAAACAGTCTAATTTCTCTATGCTTTTTATTTTATTTGCTTGTTTTTGAATTTGTTATTATGAACTAAATTTTATTTTACTAAGGCTAAGGTGTAGCCACTCTTTTGATGCAATATTCAGTGTGATTTATTTTTAAATTTTATTCATGAGGAGTATATAAATCTGATCTTAATGCTTTTAGATTACTGGCCATCTTCTAATTGATCTGATGAACATAGATGTTACGGACCAAGTACATCTATGTTAATGCTTCTTGATTATATACCTTGTATTATGAATCAAATTAGAATTCATATGCATGCAAAAATTTTAGTGCGCTTTGGACACAGCGTATTTTAATTAGAGGGTTTCACAAAATCCTAATGCATTAATATTTATTTAAATTACACCTGGACCAAAGGGTAATTAATAAATATTAATAGATTTTGCTATGCCTGGACCAAAGGGTAGTGAATAAATTAGGAGACTCCACCATCACATGAAATAAAATTAATCTAAAAATCTGAATATTGTATTGACTGAGTTGGTGAACCGATTGCCTTAGTAATCCATTGCTCTTGAATTTAAAACCCTAATAATTTACACTCTCTCTATTTAATTAAAAACTTTTAATTATTTTTTTTATTTTTTTTAATTTTTTATTCTCATAAATCGATCTTCTAAATAAAGCATAGGAAAGAGCTTTTCAGTACTTATTTTCCAATCCTCTAGGGACGATACTCTACTCATTCACTTTATTACTTGATCGACTGGTGCACTTGCCATAGCTATAAATTAGCACGCATCAAGTTTTTGGCACCGTTGCTGGGGATTGTGTCTAAAATAATATTAAAATTTTGATCCTAGCTTTACTTTAAAAATTTATTTTTAATTTTTATTATTAAAAAAAAAAATTTAGTGCATGACACGTACTGGACATAGTAACTTACTACCTCTAGATCAGAAATTGAAAGGACTATTAGAAGACTACAACAAGAGAGAAACATGGCAGCTGAAGATCCTAACGACATCAATCTAGAAGTGAATATGGCGACTGAAGGATGGCATGAAGCTATTCAACCAGTACATCATCCATTAAATGATTACATCACACCATCTGTAGCCGATGCAGCTTCGAGCATCAGGAGACTGCCTATACGAGCAAACAACTTCGAAATAAAGCCAACGATGATCCAGATGATTCAATCAACTGTCCAATTTAGTGGACACGTGCATGATGATCCGAATGCCCATATTTCTAATTTTCTTCAACTTTGTGATACTTTTAAAATTAATGGGATGTCGGATGATGCTATCAGATTAAGGTTATTTCCTTTCTCTTTATGGGATAAAGCTAAAAATTGGCTTCATTCTCTTCCTACAGGTTCTATCACAACTTGGGATGTTCTAGCCCAAAAATTCTTAGCCAAGTACTTTTCACCTTCCAAAACTGCTAAGATGCGCAACGATATCACTTCTTTTATGCAGATGGACATGGAGACGCTATATGAGGCTTGGGAGCATTTCAAGAAACTGCTGAGGAGATGTCCACATCATCAACTACCCGTATGGCTTCAGGTACAAACTTTCTATAATGGTTTATCTCCTACTAATCGATCTATGATTGATGCAGCAGGAGGAGGAACCATTAATCGAAAAATGGAGGAAGAAGCCTTCGATCTGATCGATGAGATGGCATCAAATAGCTATCAATGGTAGACAGAGCACATGATGCCAAAAAGACTAGCAACTGTGCAGGGAGTAGATTGCGTGCCAACCTTACTAGCTAAAATTGCAGCCCTTAGAGCCGAAGTCAATAACTTAAAGGGAACAGCTATGCATGTTCAGAGCATTACTTGTGACCTGTGTGGAGGAGGACATGATACGAGCAATTGCCAAATAGGTAATCCTTTTGCTAAAATAACTGATACAGCTAATTATGTTGGTAATTTTTTTAGGCCGCAATAAAATAATCCCTACTCCAACACATACAATCAAGGGTGGAGGTAGCACCCAAATTTCTCATGGAGCAATCAAAATGCAACACAATAGCCACTCCCGAGATTCCAAGTACCTGAAAAGAAGTCCAACATGGAAGAGCTGATGGTCAAATTTATGCAAAACCAAGAAGCAACTATAAAAAATTTGAAAGTCAAACTTAGGTAGGACCAAACAGCAGCAATTCGAAACTTGGAGATGCAAATAGGTCAAATGGCTAAGATAATCTCCGAGAGACCTCAAGGATCCTTGCCCAGCAACACGGAGACAAATCCAAGGGAGAAAGTCAATGCTATCACCTTAAGAAGTGGTACAAAGCTGAAGGAGCCACATCAGAAGAATAAGACTAAAGAGCCAACTACAAATAAGGAACCATCAACTCAAATTCGTCAGTCACCAAAACAACCAGCAGATAGATGGTCTCTAGGTATACAATTTGCTGATCCAAATGTGAAGCCCTACGTGCCGCCACTACCATTCCCAGAGAGACAAATACAGCATCCAGATAAGGAATTTTCTAACTTTTTTCAAAATTTTAAAGAATTTACATATTAATATTCCTTTTGTAGATGCTATTACTCAAATGCCCAGGTATGCCAAGTTTCTCAAAGAAATCTTAACAAATAAGAAAAAGCTGAAGGAGCATGAGAGAATAAATTTGAATGAAGAATGCTCAACAATACTTCAAAATAAATTACCACAGAAGCTAAAAGATCCAGGGAGTTTTACTATCCCCTGCATTATTGGTGATTATAGTTTTGATAAAGTTTTATGTGATTTAGGAGCAAGCATTAATCTCATGCCTTTTTCTATTTTTAGGAAACTGGGTCTAGGAGAACCAAAGCCTACCACTATTACTCTTCAATTAGCCGATAGATCCATTAAATATCCAAGAGGTATAGTGGAGGATGTCTTGGTAAAGGTAAACAAGTTTATTTTTCCTATTGATTTTATTGTTCTTGATATGGAAGAAGATTATGAATGTACCCCTTATTTTAGGGAGACCCTTTTTAGCTACTGGAGGAGCTTTAATAGATGTTCAACAAGGAAAATTAATTCTTAGAGTCCAAGACGAAAAAGTTACTTTTAATGTTTTCAAAGATACTAAACATATTGATGATAATCAAACTTGTTTTCTAATTAACATTATTGACAATCCATTATATGAGAATTTTGTAGAAAACAGGTTTGAGACTATAAAAGCGAGCAATGCCAAATTGAAAGAAGACTCGATTAAACATGAAAGTATTCCAGTTGAAGTGGCACCGGATTGATCCACTTTAGAACTCAAAGAAAGTCAAGCTAAAGACTATAAATCAGAACTACTAGATAGGTTATTTCTTTTCTTTTTAGTTTTGATCATTTTTCTTTTCTTTTATTTTTCAGTAATTTGTTGTTGCTCTTTTACTGCTCTGGTGTGTATTTTTAATTTTGTAGAAAAATCAATGAGAACTCAAGCAAAATTTCAAAGCTCTAAAGAACCAAATTGAACCAAATTAGGTGTATTCTTTCCTATCCTTTATTACATCCTTTATTTTTCTTTCTCCTTTAAGACAACATAGAACAAGTTAAAGTTTATAAAAAAAACAAAAAATCATGTGTCAAGAAGAAAATCTTGAGCAAGATAAACTGGATAAGTGATAAAAGATAGAATTATTTGCAACTTTTAGCAGCTTACTTAGGTCATTAAAAGATTATTAGCACTTCTAATTGCACATGCACACTAACAAGGCAAAGTAGGTATTGATTATAAGGCCAACTGAGGATTCAATTATCACTGAAAATTGGTAATTAATATACATTCTAATCAAAAAAAAAAATTGAATTTAAGGAAAGAGCTACCTGCCTATAAATAAAGTGCAAAAGATAGAGTATATGTGGATTGCCCAAAGCCTAGTAACTGGATCTCTGCACCTAGGTCAAGTGTGAAAATTCACGTAAAATGGTGAAGGGAAGGCCAGGATGCTCAACACAGTAAAAAAAAAAAAAAAAAAAAAGAAAGAAAGGCAGTGTGAAAGCTACCTTAATTCATGAGTATAAAATTGAGAATGTATAGAAAATTGACCAAAATAGGTGATAAGAGAGGATACTTTTGTTCTTTTAATTTAATACTGAAATGCTAAAGTTAGTCATCATGAACACAAGTGCTATAGATCTTTGATGTACTCTAAGAAAGTTTTTAATTGTATTGACTGAAAAATTTGCTTCTGAAGCTCAATGCTTAGTTAGCAGTATTTTCTAAATTTTTTTGACCTTTAATCCTATATTTTATCTTTGTGATGGATAATCTTATTGAAACATGGTATTAAATAAAACATTGCTAAGGGACTAGCAATGACTAAGTTGGGGGGTGTGATAAGTGGTAAAAATATACTAATAAAAATATTAAATTATAAAATAAATTAATCTATTTTATTAAAAATTGATACTTTTATTAATCTTATGTAGGAAAGAAGGCCACCAATATGAAGATCTTATTTTTCTGATTCAGATGAAAAAAATTTCAGGCAAAACGGACTTCAAACGAGCCCAAAATCAAATTTCAAAAAAAAAAAATCGGTTCAGTTCAAATCGGTTCAGAAAATCAGTTCAGTGGTTTGGCTTGGTTCGATCGCAACAGCTGACCGTCCCACCAATGCAATGCTGACGTCAGCATTTTTTGCGATGCACGATGGACCACCTGAAGGGTATTTTGGGAATTTCACAGCAAGAGGTGCGCTCTGATTGGCTGAAGAATGCGGCGGTCCACGCAACACCAGGCTCACGCACGGTCCGTGGAGGGCAATTTGGGAATTCTGGCTGATCCAACGGGCGGTTTTTACTAAAGCTTGATCGGACGGACGAGAAGAAGGCGCTGATGGACGGCATCCGTAGCTTCCGATCGAGATCCAATGGCTGAGATTCATCCCGACGTTAAACTATAGATCTGAAGCCTTCTTTCAATGCGATCGGACGGTCCAGATTTGATCCAACGGTTGATCCAACGGCTGGCATTAAATCCGACTTGATCTGGGTTATTTTAATAGATTTTTGAATGATTTTTGGATCGTTTGATCAACATCTAACCTGATGGCCAGAATTACCCAGATCCTAATTTGAGTTATTTTGGGAGTGTAAAACCTAATTTTTGATGGATTTTGGGAGGAAATCAAATTCTTTATCTATAAAAATTTATGGTTGTCATGAAAAAAAAAAGAAATTAGAGAGAGACGAGAGAGAGAGAGACGGGGAGAAAAATAGAGAGAGAGAGAGGAGAGAAAGAGAGATAACAAAAAGAAAGAAAAAGAGAGGAGAGAGATAAAAAAAAGTGATTTATGAGAAAATCAAAAAGGGTTTTTGATTTTTCTTCGATAATCAAGACATCGATCAAGGAGCCTTTTCTTCTTCGCCAAATTCTCCACATCAAGAGCAGCAGACAATCAATTTCAACAATCAAACAGTCTAATTTCTCTATGCTTTTTATTTTATTCACTATTTTTAAACTTGTTATTATGAACTAAATTTTTTTTTACTAAGGCTAAGGTGTAGCCACTCTTTTGATGCAATATTCAGTATGATTTATTTTTAAATTTTATTCATGAGGAGTATATAAATCTGATCTTAATGCTTTTAGATTACTGGCCATCTTCTAATTGATCTGATGAACATAGATGTTACGGACCAAGTACATCTATGTTAATGCTTCTTGATTATATACCTTGTATTATGAATCAAATTAGAATTCATATACATGCAGGAATTTTAGTGCGCTTTGGACGCAGCGTATTTTAATTAGAGGATTTCACAAAACCTAATGCATTAATATTTATTTAAATTATACCTAAACCAAAGGGTAATTAATAAATATTAATAGATTTGCTATGCCTGGACCAAAGGGTAGTGAATAAATTAGGAGACTCCACCGTCATATGAAATAAAATTAATCTAAAAATCTGAATATTGTATTGATTGAGTTGGTGAACCGATTGCCTTAGTAATCCATTGCTCTTAAGTTTAAAACCCTAATAATTTACACTCTCTCTATTTAATTAAAAACTTTTAATTATTTTTTTATTTTATTTTCTTTAATTTCTTATTCTCATAAATCGATCTTCTAAATAAAGCATAGGAAAAAGCTTTTCAGTACTTGTTTTCCAATCCTCTAGGGACAATACTCTACTCATTCATTTTATTACTTGATCGACTGGTGCACTTGCCCTAGCTATAAATTAGCACGCATCAGTCCTTACTCTTATCCTTGATGTTCAAGATTATTGTCAATACAAGCTTGCACATGTTCTTTTCAATGGGCATTATATCTAAGCAGTAACATAATAAGTTTGTCTCCTAATATGACAAGTTAAAGAAGCTTTTTTTCTCCAATTAAAGTGTGTGTCATCTACTTTTGATCAATACTTCCTCTTCTTACCATCAATCGAATTATCTTTCTTAAATTCAATACTGAGACCATCTAACTCTCTCAACATCTCACTCCCAGACATCCGACTAGGTGCCTCACCTTCTTTAATAGTGCCATCAAAGAAGCATGTATCTCTTTTGTATGGATGATTTCAAAGAAGAAAATGTCAATGCCCCACAAAGCTAAAGTTCATTCGATGTGTCAACCTTTTAGATCAGGTAATTTTTTCACAAACCAAACACGCTAGCTCACCTTTCGTGCTCCAACTCAACATTAGGGTATAAGCTAAAAAGTCATTTATCATCCACAGAAGCACTACGTACATGAAAAATGACTCATTCATCAAAGCATCAAAAATTAGAATACCTTGAATGCTCTACAACTATTTCAGTTTGGCAATAAGAGGCTACAAATAGACATCAATGTCATTACCTATCTCCATCAGTCTAGGGATGAGCACTACCATGAAAGCAAAAAAATTTTTTCATATACATCCATGGTGGAAGGTTGTAAACATGAATAAATACTGGCTATACACTATAAGCAATATTTATGTGCTTAAATAGGTTGAAATTATCGCATGACAAGCCCAACCTCACATTGCATTGAAAGAACTATAGGATCGGCCTGATCGGATCAGGTTAAACAACAAAATTTAAATTTTTTTTCTCATTGATTTGATCAAATTTGAGAGTTTTCAGATCTGATTACATAGATCTAAAACTATAAAGCAAATTGGGTATCAAAATACCACCTGGTTGTGAGTGAACTGTTCACTTGCTGCAATGATCATAATGGTATCCCGAGATCTGACTTGAGTCATGCACGTACCTGGCCTCTACCAGTGTCCACTTGGGTCAGATCTGGAGGTCTTCTTCTTTTAGATTTGATCTCTAAAAATTGGTAAGGGATCTACTAAAAAATGCCTTCGATCTAATCTCTGGTAGTGATCCAATCGACACACGATCAAAGAATCCTTGACTCGAACTTGCGCGATCAGTACTTTGATACTCGAAGCACTAGACGGCCCAAACCTTAGGCATGGGAGAGAGGGATTAGATGAGGGAGAGGA
Source organism: Cocos nucifera (assembly GCA_006176705.1). NCBI lineage: Eukaryota > Viridiplantae > Streptophyta > Magnoliopsida > Arecales > Arecaceae > Cocos > Cocos nucifera. Next base: position 64,701 of record QRFJ01000577.1, read on the forward strand.
GGCATGGAGAATGGTAGTAGAGGTTGGGATGTGGAATAGCCAAACCCTTTGGCTAGGTCCCTATTTATAGACGAACCAGGAGACCTAAGAGTCCTATGGCTTTAAGCAAATTGACTGCTAGGTCCCTATTTACAGATGAAATAGGAGACCTAAGAGTCCTAGGGCTTTAAGCAATTGACTAGGTCAATTTGCTTAAAGCAGAAGGACTCTCCCTAAGCCCCGCACCCCTTTCTAATTTCCCATGGCTTTTTGTCGCACAAATTCCCATGAAAATTTGTACCACATTATCTACATAATGGCATTGGTGTAGGGAGTCTCTCTCTTGAGTTTGAACTTTTCAAACTTATCTTGATCCATTCAAACTATTTTAAATGGGTAACCATAAAACCTCCTCATGCTTATCCATAAGGAGTGCTCACAAGGATGGGATGTGCACCCTAGATATTCTCTTTCTAGGGAGTGCATGCCTAGAAGAAAAGAGGGGCATGCGCTCCTTGCTTTTTGGCACAAGACCAAGTCAAATGGTGGTGCCAACTCTTGGCACCCCCTTGTCCTAATTCCCTCCATCTGAGACCAAGACAAGGCCTAATCTGATCAGGACAAGATCCAATCAGACCAGGACAAAACCATATAGGGTTCCTTGCTAGCATGATTTTTTTGAATCTAATTGGATCTAATCTAAATCAATCAGGCCACATAAGCCCAATTAATGACATCCAAACCCAAAACCTTATTTATGTGACCCAGTTAGATTCCATTCTATATAGTAATGGGACATGTCATAATCTCCATCATCGATATTATCGAAATATCTTTTGATAGATTAGAATTCTTTCTGATTCATCCAATTAGAATCATCAATCATCAAGATAATTTCAATTAATCCTAAAATCCATCAGTGAAATCTAGCAGTATGTGGTGGCAACCCATCAGAACTAAAAATGAACCTCTCGGTGTAGCCAACTATATGATTGGGTTCTTCTATCATGAGTTCCAACAAGATTAGGTTAAGGTTGACTCGTTAAATCCGATTCCTGTCATATGATTGAATCACTCGATTTGAGTCCGACGTGAAATCCTAATAGAAATCCCTTTCTATTATTTTACACTACCATGGGCATTGGCTTTAGAACTCAATCTCATGGTCATCATAGGACTACTCCTCCTCTACCAAGGTTAATAGCTTCCATCTTGGTGTGATCCAATTCTTATAATAAACATGCTATAGCAAACATACACCTCAGAATTCTAAATGGCTAGGGACTGAGTTATGTTGTAGTCAAACTATAACACCCTCAAGATAAACTATCGATGCACCTCAGATCAAAGAATCAGATACACAACTACAGCATTAAGCTAGTCATTGACGAGAAGGTAGACTCCCTTATGACTGCTCGAAATGGTCACACTCAGTATCCTTATTCTCAATAAGTACTTGTACTTCCACTCTGATGTCTCTACACCATAGACTTAAGATACATCTATCCTAAAAAAATGATCATACACTAATCTTTCGAATCGATCACCATCCTCATGATGATCTTATGATTGAGGTTAGTTTATGAGTTAATTATGATAACACATGTCTCAAATTATTAACTCTTGAGAATATGTGTTATCATACCCGTTAATCCAAAAGATATATCAGAGACACTTAATCCATAAATATGATAAAAAAAATAACCTATTTGATTAATTATAAGTCAAAATTACAAAATACCCTGAGAAAGTATGTATAAGTATCGGCCAATCTGGCTTCTAGGGCACACATCTAATAAACTCCCACTTGACCTAAAGCCAATTAGCTGCAAATCTAAGTCCCATCTTCTCAAGGTAGGTTTCAGTTTTTTGTTGGCCTAAAGGATTCATTAGTAGGTCAGCCATATTGTCTCCAGTGTCAACTCTTTTGATCTTGACATAACCCTTCTCGAGGTAATTGCAAATAAGATGGGATCATTGCTCAATATGCTTAATCTTTTGGTAAGACCTCGGCTCCTTAGCTAAGGCTATGGCATCATTATTGTCGCAATATAGAGGGACGGCATCAGATGGCATCACTCTGAGCTCTACAACAAACTTCTTGAAGCAGAATGCTTTTTTCATAGCTTTTGAAGCAGCGATGTACTCTACTTCCATGGTGGAGTCTATAATCACTGTCTGCTTGGAACTCTTCTAGCTTATAGCACCACCATTGCATAAGAATAGACTTTCTAATGTCAACTTTCGATTATCAATGTCAAACATAAAATCTAAATCTGTATACCCCTGCACCTAGAGTTCTGCATTACCAAAGATAAAAAATATATTCTTAATTCTTCTTAAGTACTTAAGGATACATTTCACAGAAGTCCAGTGCTCTTCATCTGAATTCGACTAATACCTGCTAGTGACACTCACAGCATGGGCGATATTAGGTCGTGTACATAACATGGCATACATGAGGCCCCCTATTATCGAAGCATAAGGGATCTTGCTCACGCATTCAATCTCTTTCGATGCAATGGGGCACAACTTCTTAGAGAGATGAATTCCATGTCTAAAGGGCACAAATCACCTCTTGGAGTTTTCCATGCTGAACTTCTTCAGCACCTCCTCTATGTACATCTTTTATGACAGACCTAGCATCCTTTTCGATCTATTTCTATAGACCTTTATCCCCAAAATAAAGGATGCCTCACCTAGATCTTTCATAGAAAACTCTTTAAACAACCATACTTTGATTGAGGTCCATATAAAAATATCATTTTCAATCAGAAGGATGTCATCCACATACAATACGAGGAAGGCAACAGCACTTCCACTGACCTTTTTGAACATATAAAGCTTTTCCTCATTCTTGATGAAATCAAATGATTTGATTACATCATTAAAACAAGCATTCCAGCTCTGAGATGCTTGCTTGAGTCCATAGATGGACCTTTACAATTTGCAAATCTTGTGATCACTATTGCTGGAAGTGAAATTAAGTGGTTATTCTATATAGATATCTTTCTCAAAATATTCATTTAGAAACACCATTTTCATATCCATCTGCTATAATTTATTATCAAAATATGCTTCAATGGCAAGCAATATATGGATGGATTTAAGCATGGCTACTAGCAAGAAGGTATCTTGATAGTCAATGCCTTTGCACCTACTATACCCTTTCACCACTAACCAACTTTAAATGTTTCCACATTTCCATCAGCACCAATCTTTTTCTTGAAGATTCATTTATACCCAATAGATACAAAACCTTTAGGTGGATCTACCAAAGTCCAGACTTGGTTCGAGTGCATCAAATCAATTTCTAACTTCATTGCTTCTCATCATTTCTCGAAGTCGATATCTGATATCGCCTCGTCATAGTTTTTGAAAATATTTCTATGAACCCAATTTTCTATGAGGAACATTTTCTCCACATCCTCTAAAATAATACCTAGGTATTTCTCAAGAGGATAAAAAATCCTACTAGACTTATGAGGTAGAGGAGATAGCATGTGGATCGGCTCAGACTGATCGAGTTTGTCAGGTTTCTTGGCTCGTTGCTCTTCGAAGACTTTCTCCTCAAGCTTGATTTATCTTCCTATGCCACTATCTTGAATAAACTATTTTTCAAGAAAGATTGCACATCAACTCATAATCACCTTGTGGTCTTTCAGAAAATAGAAGTGATATCCTAACAACTTCTTGGGATATCTTATGAATCGAGCTCTAAGGGATCTAGATTCTAACTTCTCTGCCTGGTGTCTCTTGACATGGGCCGGACAATCCCAAATCTTGAGATGACTCAAACTCGGCTTCTTACCATGCCATATTTTATATGGTGTGGTAGGAACTATTTTTGAAGGAACCCTATTCGGTACGTAAATAGCTATTAGCAAACTATATCCCTAAAGAAATTTGGGAAGATCTATGAAGCTCATCATGGAACGAACCATATCCAATAAGATCTAGTTTTTCTGTTCTGAAATCCCATTGAGTTGAGGCATTCCAGATGGAGTTTATTATGAGACTATGCCATTCTCCTTGAGATAGTCTAAAATTTTTTTACTAAGATATTCACCTCCTAGATTTGATCCACTATGAGACTATACCATTCTCCTTAAGATAGTCCAAAAATTTTCTACTAAGATTTTACTTCCTCGATCTGATCGAAGAATCTTAATGGGCTTTTTGATTTATTCTTTTATTTCATGTCTAAATTCTTTGAACTTTTCAATGGCCTCAAACTTATAATGCATCAAGCACACATACCCGTACTGAGAAAAATCATTAGTAAAGATGATGAAGTAAACAAAACCACCTCTAACTGGCACATCGAATGGGTCACAGACATCTGTATGTACCAAGGCAAGTAACTCTATAGTCCTTTTCCTATATCTTACAAAGGGCAACTTGGTCATTTTTCCTTGAAGGCATGACTCATAAATCGGATATGACTCATAAGTCAATGGATCCATTAGTCTGGATTTCTCTAATTTGTTAATCCTATCTTTTGATATATGACCTAGCCTAAGGTGCCATAGGTACTTTTTGTTTAAGCTATCTCTAGATTATTTAGTTTCTATGGCATTCATGTTTTGCTTGACATAATGAATAGGTACATCTACATATAATTGATAGAGACCGTTTATTAAGAAACTACTTTCAATTTTATTTCTTTCATAAAAAATGATATAGTAGTCCTTAAAGAAACTAATTACATAATCATCCTGTGCTAGATAGAAGATAGAAATTAGATTCCTACTCATAGTAAGTACATAAAAATAGTCTCTTAAAACTAAGATGCTTACAGACGGTAATCATAGAGGATACGTTTTCATGGCCATAGTAGCAACTCTTACTCCATTTCTGATATGCAGGATCATCTCATCGTCCCTCAACCTCATGCTATCCTCAAAACCCTGCAAAGAAGTAAACAAATGAGCATTAGATTTAGAGTCAAGCACCCAACTAGATGTAGAAGAAACTGTTAAGTTCATTTCAATGATGAGCATACCTTCAGAAGGTTCTCCTTTTCTCTTATTCTTCAGGCTTGCTAGGTAAGCAGGATAGTTTTGCTTTCAATAGCCATCAAAATTATAGTAGAAATACTTTTCCTTCTTTGTGGCCTTCTTTTTGGCTCTCCCTTATTCTCCTTCTTCTTTCCCTCTATCTTTTGCATCTTCACGAACTTCTTCTTTCTAGAGGACTTTCTCTAGGAAGAAGTCCACTCCACAGCAAGAACAGAGCCTCTTGAACTCTTCAAGGTCCCTTCAGTAGTTACCAGCATATTCATCAACTCGGCCAGGGTGCACTAGATCTTATTCATATGGAAGTTTACTATAAACTGCCCATATGAATCGATCGAGGACTACAGGATCAAATTAATCTACAGATCCTTATTCATCGACATGCCGAGCTTCTTAAGCTCCTTCAAGTCTTTGATCATCGATAAGTAATGATCATGGATCAACTATCCATCATGCATCTGCACCTTGAAGAGTCTCTTCGATACTTCATAGCATGCTGCGTGACTCTGCTCACCATATGTCGGGAATATGCGCTCTTCCCACATGGATCGATATGGCCGTCGGTGATTAGCCAAGCAATAAGAAAGTACTTCTCAGAGATTTCTATGAAAGCATGATCAAATAATTCTAGAAATAGAGAAGAAGAGATTTTTAGGAGAAAAAAGCTTTTATTAAGTATATTTCAGCCTCATTATAATCTTGACCTATTTTTAGTATATATACTTTATAAAGGATCAAGCTCAAGCTCATAGAAAAACACTCCAAATCCAAATAATCCATGTACATAAAATAATAACCCATGAAAACTAAGCCGACTTAGTTTCAGACTGAGCCGGCTAACCTGCGACTGGGTCGACTCAGTCTTGGGTCGACTCAGTCTCAAACTGAGCCGACCCAATTGTGTACCATGCCAATAGTCCAAAAATACTACTTTCTATCTGAATTTTCCTCTGAGACTTAGCCAACCTAGTCCTTGACTGAGCTAGCCCAGTTTCCAACTTAGTCGGCTCAGTTTTAGGATGAACCAATCCAGTTTCTAAACTTTGCTAGGAGAGCTGATTTCTCTTTCGACTCACTTCCATCTTTTCATGATCTATCTTCTCATATTTTCAAGACTTGGGAGTGCCACTTCTGAGCTCATATTCTCCATCTTGATGCTTTCAAGTCCTTGTGAACTCATCTCTTCTTAACAGATCCATCTGTGCCACACATCTCTAAAAGCTGTCTCTGGGGAGTACCTTCGTGAGTGCATCAGACTGATTCTCTTTGGTATGAACCTTCATCAGTTTCACTTCACCTTCCTCCACCAGCTCTATGATCCTATGGTACCTCACGTCTATATGCTTTGTGCGCACATGATAGACTGGGTTTTGTGCCAACAACAGAGCACTCTGACTATCACTAAATAGTGTAACCTTGCTCTACTCCACCCCCAACTCATCAATCAGCCTCCTAAGCCAAAGGGTTTTCTTTGCAGCCTCCGTTATCCCAATGTACTCAGCCTCTGTGGTAGACAAGATCGTGATTGGCTGAAGGGTTGATCTCCAAGACACCGATCCACCATATACACAGAAGTGGTATCCAGTAGTAGACCTACTTGTATCAAGATCACCAACATAATTTGCATCAACAAACCCTTCTAGAGGACCTAAACCTTCACACATCTTTACAAATTGTTCTTCAAATCCTCCCGACTGCCCACCAAGCACCAAACCATAATCCCATGTTCCATGCAGATTTCTTAATATCCATTTCAATGCTTTCCAATGTTCCTTCTCAGGGTTAGCCATGTATCTACTAACCGTGTTCACTGCATGTGCTATATCTGGTCTACAGCATACCATAGTATACATCATACTACCTATAGTATTTGCCTAAGGGACTCATTCCATATACTCTCTCTCCTCTTCTGACTAGGGGCTCTATAATTTGGAGAGAGACATATGGCTCGATAATGACATCTCTATCGGTTTGGCCTTCTCCATCCCAAACCTCTCCAGAACATTCTGGACATACTTTTCTTATGACAAATGGAGCACTCCTTTGCACTTATCTCTACAAATCTTCATTCCAAAGATTTTCTTAGCGAACCCAAATTCTTCATCTCAAACTCAAATGATAATGCCCTTTTCAACCTTTTCACAGCATCCATGCTTCTACTGGCTATGAGCATATCATCTACATACAATAATAGGTACAGGGCATCCTCCTCATCTACATTCTTAACGTAGATATAATAATCATGTTCACATCTGCTGAAACCCAGGCTCAAGACAAAGCTATCAAACCTTCGATACCACTAATGAAGGGATTGTTTCAATCCATACAAAGACTTTCTGAGTAAACACACCTTTTCTTCTTGTCCCATCTCTATGAAACCATCTGACTGCTTCATGTAGATTCTTTCCTCCAAAGTCCCATGAAGAAAGGCCATCTTCACGTCCATCTATTCTAATTTCGTGTCATGCTGTGCCATCAGTGATAGCAAAACTTGAATAGATGTATGATGCACCATAGGAGAGAAAATTTTTGTATAGTCAATCCCTTCCCTTTGTGAGTATCCCTTTACCACTAGCCTTGCTTTGAATCTAACTCCACCTTGTTCTGAAGGTATTTCTTTCTTTGTGAACACCCACTTTGAGCCAATAGATCGAGAACACTCTAGAGGATCCACCAGCTACCATGTCTAATTCTATTCAAGTAATTTCATCTCCTCCATCATGGTCTGTATCCATGAATCATGATCCTCACTCTCCATAGCCTCTGCATAATTCTCTGGATCTCCATTAGCAGTGATGAGTGCATAGGAGATAACCTCATCAATGTCATATCTGATCAGCCTTTTAATAGTATGCTGGACCTTGTGCAAAGCCACTCCCACTAGCACATCTCTGCCTAATGTCTATGACTGCTCCTGCACATCTGTCTGAACTGTTAGCCCTCCATGCTGATTTTCAATCTAGGATAATAATTTTCTGCCCAGCTCCATCTCAAAAGGAACACTCCTATAAGCGGATGTAACCTACATGCCATGATTCTCTAACTAGCCACCGCTATTCACCTTTATTTTTTTAGTTCCATCTATCTCAGACCTCCTCAAGATGATCTTGTCATCAAAGATAACATTCCTACTGATCACTGACTTCTGTGCCTGAGAGTCCCATAGTAGGTACCCCTTGACTCCTTGTGGATACCCTATGAATGTCATCTTTTGAGATTTTGGATCTAATTTTCTCCTCTTGGTTGCCTCCACATGTGCATATGCTATGCAACTGAAGGCTTTCAGGTGGCCAAGCTTCACCTTCTTCCTACTCTAGACCTCCTTTGGAATGCCTCCATTTAGCTTATGATGAGGGGACCTGTTCACAAGAAAACAAGAAAAAATTAGAGCATCACCCCAAAAGTATTTTGGGAGTGATGTTTGCAGCCTCGAACTCCATGCCTTCTCGATCAATGTCCGATTTACTCTCTCCACGACACCATTCTGCTAAGGAGTCATCTTCACCATGTAATGGCATTTGATGTCATTTTTCTCATAGTACCTCCAAACTTTAGGCTAGTATACTCTCCTCCATTGTCCGACCTCAGACACTTCACCTGTCTTCCTGACTCCTTCTCTACTTCAGCTCTCTAGGCTCTGAACCAGGCAAATACCTCTGATTTTTCTCTGATCAGATAAACCCACACCTTTCTTAAGAAATCATCAATGAAAGTGATAAAGTATTTTGCCCCACCTCTAGCTGATACAGGAGCTAGTCCTTATACATCTGAGTGCACTAAATCCAACACTCCCTCACTGCACTTAGTACTTCTGGCAAACTTCATCCTATGCTGTTTAGCAAAGATGCACAGCTCATAAAGATCTGTGCCCTCCTTCTTCAGGACTGGGATCATACCTCTTCTACTTAGTTCAGTGAGCCCACGGTCACTCAAATGACCTATTCGATAGTACCACAGCTGATATAAAATCTGCTCCTTCTGTGCCACTGCTAGCACCTCTGTACTATCATTTACCACTGAGCCTTCCATTCTATAAAGATTGTTACTCAATCTTCTACCTCTCATCACCACCAAAGCTTTCTTGAAAATTTTTAGACATCCACTCCCAGCCTGGCTACTAAAACCATAACCCTGCTCCTCCAAGTAATCCAAAGAAATCAAATTATTTTTCAACTCCAGTACTTGCCTAATATTTGATAATATACGAATGATCCCATCATACATTCACACCCTGATAGAGCTAATTCCAACTACTTTGCATGAATGATCATCTCCAAGGCTGACACTTCCACCATCGACCTTCTGGTAAGTAGCAAACACTCCCGATGAGAAGTATAGTGGTGCAAGCATGCTGAATCTAATAACCACATAGTTTTGTACTCTATGGATTCATCTGATACAACTAGCAAATCTTCTTTACTGCTCATAGAATCTATATCATCTCCCTTGCTGGCCTTCCCTCTTTTTGATCTCAAAAGAAAATAATCTCTCCTCAGGTATCCAGGCTGATGACATTTATAACATTTCAATGTCATCTTCCTCTGATCGCGAGATTTTGACCTACCCTTGGATTTTCCTCTTGTCTTCTCCTTTGATCTTTCCTATCTTTCGTTTATAGCCAAGATCTCAGACTTAGGGTCTTGCTTGCAGATCTTTTTCTTTGCTCATTTGATCTGAGCACACCAACAACCTCTTCATAGTTTAGGGTCTTCTTTCTATAAACTAAAGTTGTTATGAGACCATCATACGAACCTCAGAGAGAACATAATAGCAGCAATGCCCGATCTTCCTCGTCGATCTTTACATCCAAACTCATCACCTCAGAACACACCTGATTAATCCTTTGGATATATGCAATAAGATCTCTGCCTTCGAGCATCCTCAGACTATGTAGTTATTTCTTCAACCACAACTTATTCATCATGTTCTTCTACATGTATGTGTTCTCCAGTCTCTCCTAGAGCCCCTTTGCCATAGTTTCTATGCAAACCTTGGGCAAAACCTGATCGACCAAGCACATCCAGATTATGCTAAAAGCAATTTTCTCCAACTCTTTCCAATCCTTAGTACTGATCTTTTTTGGCCTTTTTTTTGTCAAGACCTTGTAGATCCTCTGCTGAACCAACAAGTCCTTTACTCTTTACTGCCATAGGATAAAGTTTTCCTTGCCATCGAACTTCTCGAAATCCATCTTGAATTCACTTGATCCACGACTTCAAACAAGTCAAGAATACATCCCTAACACCCTTCACGATCACACACACCAGCTAAAACTATCCATCAAAGAAGATCTAACTAGCCCTAGATCCTCTTTCCAAGCTTTTGTATCACCATTCCTCCGTGTAAATAATCTCCACCTCAATCTAGAGACAACCACGAAGCAAACTAGAAGTTTAAGGATAAAACCTGATGTAATAAATCCTAGATATAGTAAGCCCTAGGTGTCTTTCTTTCTTTCATGCAACACCGCTCTGATACCAATTATCGAAAATATACGCTCTACCCATATGGATCGGCATGACTGTCGGTGACTAGCCAAGCAACAAGAAAGTACTTCTCAAAGATTTCTGTGGAAGCATGATCAAATAATTGAAGGAATAGAGAAGAAGATAAGAAGAGATTTTTGGAAGAAAAGAGCTTTTATTTAGTATATTTCAGCCTTATTACAACCTTAACCTATTTCTAGTATATATACTTTACAAAGAATTAAGCTCAAACTCATAAAAAAACTTTTCAAACTCAAACAATCCATGTACATAAAATAATAACCTACAAAAACTGAGCCGACCTAGTTTCAGACTGAGCCGACTAACCTGCAATTGGATTGGCTTAGTCCCAGATTGAGCCAGAACTGAGCCGAACCAATTGTGTACCATGCCAATAGCCCAAAAATGCTACTTTCTATTTGAATTTTTCTTTAAGATCTAGCCAATCCAATCCTGGACTGAGCTGGCCTAGTTTCCAACTTAGCTGGCTCAGTCTCAAGATGAGTCGGTCTAGTTTTTGAACTTTGCTAGGAGAGCTAATTTCTCTTTTGGCTTGCTTCCATCTTTTCATGACCTATCTTCTTATGTTTCCAAGACTTGGGAGTGCCACTTCTGAGCTCACACCATACAACTCTTGTAGGTGAGCCAATATTTGGCTGGCAGTCTTCATGTTCTCATGTTGGCATTGCAATTCATTCAACATTGAGGCCAACATATAGCACCTAACCTTATTGTCATCATTCAACCACTTCTCATGAGATGCTTTCTGATCGACGGTCAGACAGGCTGGGAGAGGGGGGAGGTCCTAGTCCAAGACATAGGTCTGCTTCTTGAAACTCAAAATGATTTTCAAGTTTCAGAGCCAATCCCTAAAATTTGGTTTGGTCAAATGGTTGATCTCTAGGATTCTAGCTAGGGGGTTGGATGTCGATATTTTCTATAGAGAGTCAAAGTTTCTAGTTAGATTTATAAATGACTTAGCCAATTTATTTAAAAATTTTATTTTTAAATAAATTTGGGCTTCTACTATTTTTTTGGATCCCTACACTCTCTTTGAAGAGATGCAAAAATCTCCATGATCAAAAATTTTAGTGGGTAGTATGGTCCCACTGATTGGCTCACCACCTCATCTAACAGTTATTGGTAATGAATTAGCTGATGAGTGGACAACTCTTGTATATTTCTCTAAATATGTTGCACCCAACTTGGTCTCTAATTTATGAAGCTCACCATGCCTGGAATATTGCTCCACTCCTTAGTTAGGTCAGACTCACTGTTTGCACGAACTGGATTCATCGTTGGGACCCTCACCATATCTAAAAATTGAGCCTAATCCTTTCTCCAATCTATAGCATCCCATGCTTAATAGCTATGGTTGTATCTTTCTAGTGCAACTGAACCATTGTATCCAACCCAAAAAAATCAACCCCGAGAAGGGCTCGCACAACTACAATGGTGGAAGATCAATTAATATAATATTTTCTTAGAAAGATTTTATTTTAGATCTTTTTAATCCTAATTAGTCATAACGGTTATGACTAACCTAGTGGCATGGGTTAGCTTGAATCGTTAGCAACCTCAATATAGAATTGGGTCGACCCAATCAGTTAGGTAAGTAAGATCAGTGGGAGGGATATGCCATTAACTCATGGTAGATGCATCTAGGTTGAGTAGCTTCCAATTAATGACCACCAGTTGTATATGTCAGACTTATCTTAGACACCAATTTTTCAAATCAAAAATGATCGGTTTGCCTATAATCTAGGCTTGAACCACAGAGCTAGATTAGGTCTTGAGGTGATCGATCACATGTGGCTATGAATCGATCTTGACCAAACTTACAACTATTGGGTTGGTCAATTAAGCACTCTTGATCTCACCTAACCAACTCTTGATTTGGTTTGATCAACGCTCAAGCTAGATCTAATCAAGCTACCCATACCCTGAACCAATGTTTTATGAAGATGTCTTAGATATGAAAATTCTTAATTTTTAGATCTAACTGGTTTCATAATTTAATTCTTAATTAAGTTTAACATGGTTCAGAAAAATAAAGTATGTAGCAAAGATCCTAGGATTTTTGGATCTAGGGTTTAGTAGAAAGTAAGTTTTTATTTTCTAATTGAGGACAGACACGTAGCACCCCTACACGCCATAAGAGCATCCTATCAAATGGAAAGCGAGGATCTTTAAATCTGTCTTACTCTTATGATCAGACGGCCAAGAGGAATGCCCCAATCAAAAAAAAAATTCTACTGCTACAAGAACTAGATCTAGCATATATCGCATATATGATATCAGATCTATTCTACACATGCTTTGCATACATCTCATGTATGAATTTTAAAATTATATCTTATGTAATATATCTGATTACATCTTATGTAAAATCAAAAAAAAATATTTGACCTCATCAAAAATAAATTTTAGATCTATTCTAATCTAGATCAAGAACTAGAACCATAGCTATGATACTAGTTGAAGGAACTATAGGATTGGCTTGTTCGGATCAGATTAAGCAGCAAAATTTAAAATCTTTTCTCATTGATCTGATCAAATCTGAGAGTTCTCAGACATGATTACATAGATCTAAAACTAAAAGGAAAATTAGGTATTGAAATACCACCTGATTTTGAGTGAACTATCCACTCACTGTCCCAGGATCCAACTTGAGCCGCGCACGTGCCCAACCTCTACCGACATCCACTTGGGTTTTGTAGGTCTTCTCCTTTTGGATTTGATTTTTAAAAATCATCAAGCGATCTCCTGAAAAATGCCTTTGATCTTATCTCTGATAGCGATCCGATCGACACATAATTAGAGAATCCTTGACTCGAACTTGCGCGATCAGTACTTTGACACTCGGAGCACTGGATGGCCCAATGCTTGGGCATGGGAGAGAGGGATCAAATGAGGGAGAGGAGGCATGGAGAATGGTAGTAGAGGTTGGGTGTTGGGATGTGGAATGGCCAAACCCTTTGGCCAGGTCCTTATTTATAGACAAAATAGGAGACCTAAGAGTCCTAGGGCTTTAAGCAACTGACTGGGTCAATTTGCTTAAAGCAGAAGGACTCTCCCTAAGCCCCATGCCCCTTTCTAGTTTTTTATGGTTTTTTGTCACACAAATTCCCATGAAAAATTATGCCACATTATCTGGATAATGGCATTGGTGCAGGGAGTCTCTCTCCTAAGTTTGAACTTTTTCGAACTCGTCTTGACCCATTCAAACTATTTTAAATGTGTAACCATAAAACCTCCACATGCTTATCCATAAGGGGTGCACACTAGGATGGGGCATGCACCCTAGATATTCTCTTTCTAAGGAGCGCACATCCATAAGAAAAGAGGGGTGTGTGCTCCTTGCTTTTTGGCACAAGATGAAGTCAAATGGGGGTGCCAAATCTTGGTGTCCCCTTGTCCTAATTCCCTCTATTTGAGATCAGGATAAAGCATGATCTAACTAGGATAAGGTCTAGTCAGACCAGGATAAAACCATACAGAATTTTTGGATAAGCCAAATCTAATTTGATGGAGTCCAGACCAATAAAAAAATCCATAGATAGAGAAAGTTAGGTCCAATCATGTGCTAACACGATTTTCTTAAACCTAATTGGATCTAATCCAAATTAATTGGACCACGTAAGCCCAATTAATGACATCCAGACCTAAATTCCTATTTGTGTGATTTAGTTAGGTTCAATTCTATATGATAATGGGACATGTCATGATCTCCATCATCGACATCATTGAAATACCTTTTGATGGATTAGAACTCTTTTTGATTCGCCTAATTAGAATCATCGATCATCGAGATAATTCTAATTGATCCCAAAATTCATCAGTGACACCTAGCAGTATATAGTGGCAATCAATCAGAACTAAAAAGGAACCTCTCGATGTAGCCAACTATGTATTTTGGTTCTTCTATCATGAGTCCTAATAGGATTAGGTTAAGGTTGACTCATCAAACCCGATTCCTATCATATGATTGAATCACTCAATTCAAGTCCGATATGAAATCCTAATAGAAACCCCTTTCTATTATTTTACACTGCCATGGCCATGGACTTTACGACTCAATCTAATGATCATCATAGGACTACTCCTTTATCGAGATTGATAGATCTCATCTTGGTGCGATCCAATTTCTACAATGAATAGGCTATAGCCAACATATACCTTAGGATTCCAAATGGCTAGGAGATCGAGTTATGGTGTAGTCAAACTATAACATCCTCAAGGTGAACTATCAATGCACCTCAGATTAAAGATTCAGATACACAACTACAGCATCGAGCTAGTCATCGATAAGAAGGTAGACTCTCTTATGACTGCTCAAAGTGGTCATACTCAGTATCCTTATTTTCAACAAGCACCTATACTCTCGCTTCGGTGTTGAAGGAAAAACCCTATTTTCCACCACATGATCATTCAGATTTGATTAGATCTGAAGAAATATTTTAAATTTTTTTAAAAAAAATTTAATTAGGTCTAAGACATCTCGAATTTAATTCTATAGATCTGATATTAAAACTAAAATTTAAAATTAAATCTGATTTAATTTTCTTACCTTGGTTGGGTAGACAGTTTTTACCCTGCCAATGATCTATTGTCACCCAGAGTTTTGGATGTAGCCACGCAATTGCCTGACCTCTACCAGAGCCCACTCAGGTAGGATCTAAATGTGCTCTCCTTGTAGATCTAATCTTAAAAGATTAGATCTAGATCTGATTTGTGAAGCCTTCAAATAAATTTTGAAGGCAGCACCCTATCTCTTAATCTAGATCACCCTATCTTATTTTATCTTTAGCTTTTCTCAACTTTTGATGGCTGAAACCTCACCAACTATGGTGTGGACGTGGAGAAGAGAGGGAGGAGCTCTAGATGGGGTGTGGAGGAGGTTTATGGTGGCAGCATATGGGCAAGGTAATGAAAAGATTAAAGCCCTAGGGTGCAGGGTCTTTAAAATAGACTCCTGCGCCACCTTAGAGTCCCATTTCATCAAGCAATCAAATTTCTTGATAACATAGGACTCTAGAGCTGATAGCCCACATCCCCAACCTTATTTCTATTAGGTTTTGTCAATCAGAAACATCTCCAAAGGTGGCAGCATGAAGGGATAAGGAAGAGTCCAGGGCGCCTAGGAATCTTCCCTCAAGAGTTTGATCCAAATCAAACTCTATCTTAACCCAATCTAGGCACCTCAAAAAATCACAAAATTTGGCATACCCAAAGTATGACTCAAGTCCTATTACATAACTAGAAATTAGTGGGAAAGAATTTCTAAAAATTTTTTTAGAAGGCTCTGATCCTGTGATCATCAATTCTCTCAATTAGGCCAACTATTGACCCTAGTCCAATTGCATTTTAGAATGGATTTATTTCTAAAATTAATCTGACCTGGATAAGTTCCAGCCAGATGAAAATAAATCCATTTACAATCCAAGGATGAGTCAAATCAAATTTGACTCAATAGAGATAGATTAGAAAAAACTACAGAAGGAGAATGTCAGGCTCAATCGTGTGCTAGCATGATTTTCTTAAACCTAATTGGAACTAATCCAAATCAATCAAACTAAATAAGCCTAATTGATCACATCTAGATCCAAACCCTTATTTGTGTGATCTAAGTAAGTTTAATTTTATATGGTAATGGGATATGTCATGATCTCTATCATTGATATTATCAAAACACCTTTCGATGGATCAAAATCTTTTCGATTCACACAATTAGAATGATCGATCATCAAGATCATTTTAATTGCTCCCAAAATCCACCAATGACACCTAACAGTATATGGTGGCAATCCATCAAAACTGAAAGTGAACCTCTTGGTACAACTACTTGTGTGATTGGATTCTTCTATCTTGAGCCCTGACAGGATTAGGGTTAAGATGAACTCGTCAAACCCAACATCCATCATATGAATCAATTATTCGATTTGAGTCTGATATGAAATCCTAATAGAAACTCTTTCTATCGTCTTTACACTACCATGGCCATGGGCTTAAGGACTTGATCTCATGATCATCATAGAGCTACTCCTTTTCTACCGAGGTAGATAGATCTCCTATTGGTGCAATCCAATTCCTACGATGAACATGCTATAGACAACATACACCTTAATATTTCGAATGACTAGAAGACCGAGTTATGGTGTAGTCAAACTATAACACCCTCAAGGTGAATTGTCAATGCACCATGGATCAAAGAACCAGACACACTACTGCAGCATCAAGCCAATCATCAATGAGAAGGTAGACTCCCTTATGACTGCTTAAGATGGTCACGCCCAGTGCCCTCATTCTCTAACAAGTATCTATACTCTTGCTCCGGTGTCTCTACATAGTAGACTCAAAATTCATCTATCCTAAGAAAGAGATCATACACCAACCTTCCAGATTGATCACCATCCTCATGATGATCCTATGGTCAAGAGCAATTGATGAGTTAATTATGAAAATTCATGTCTTAAATTTTCAACTCTTGAATCTATGAATTGTCATTACCATTAACTCATAGGATGTATCACAAAATACTTTAAATATACACACTGTGATAGAAAATAATTTTTTTATTAATTTATAGTCAAAATTATAAAATTGCTCCTAGAAGTTTATTACAAGTGTTCAATCAATCTGGCTTCTAGGGCCCACATCTAACAAACTTCCACTAACCTAAAGCCAATTGGCTAGCTACAAATCTAAGTCTCATCTTTTCAAGGTGGGCTTCGATCTTCTACTATTTCAATGGCTTCGTTAGTGGGTCAACCACATTGTCTACGATGTCGTCTTTCTTGACCTCAACATATCCCTTCTTGAGGTAATCATGGATCAGATGGAATCACCGTTCGATGTGCTTAGATTTCTGGTGAGACCTCGACTCTTTAGCAAGGGATATGGGGCCAATGTTATCGTAGTATAGAGGGATGGCATCTGATGGCATCACTCCAAGCTCTGCAGTGAACTTTTTATACCAAAATACCTCCTTCATAGCTTCTGATGCAGCGATGTATTCTGCTTCCATGATGGAGTCTAATATCATGGTCTGCTTCTAGCTAATAGCACCATCATTGCACATAAACAGACTTCCAGATGTCAACTTTCGATCATCTATGTCGGATATAAAATCTGAGTCTATATACCTCTAGACCTAGAGTTCTTCATTATCAAAGACTAGAAATATATCCTTAGTCCTTCTCAAGTACTTAAGAATACATTTCATAGAAGTCCAATGCTCTTCACCTAGATTCAACTGATACCTGCTTGTGACACTTACAGCACGGACAATATGATATCGTGTACATAGCATGGCATACATGAGACTTCCTATTGCCGAAGCATAAGAGATCTTGCTTATGCGTTCAATCTTCTCAGGTGTGCTAGGACACATCTTCTTAGAGAGATGAATGCCATGTCTAAAGGATACTAAATCCTTTTTGGAGTTTTTCATGCTAAACCTCTTTAGCACCTCCTCTATGTACATCTTCTATGAAAATCCTAGCATCCTATTCTATCTATCTCTATAGATCTTAATTCTTAGAATAAAGGATGCTTCTCCTAGGTCTTTCATCTAAAACTTTTTAGACAACCACATTTTAATCATGGTCAACATGGAAATATCATTTTTAATTAGGAGGATATCATCCACGTATAGTATGAAGAAGACAACAGTGCTCCCACTGACCTTTTTGAAAATACATGGCTCCTCATTTTTTATAAAATCAAATGATTTGATCACATCATTGAAACAAGCATTTCAGCTTCGAGATGCTTGCTTAAGTCCATATATGGATCTTTGCAGCTTGCACACCTTGTGATCACCATCACTAGATGTGAAACTAAGTGGTTGTTCTATATAGATATCTTTCTCAAGATATCCATTTAAGAATGTCATTTTCATGTTCATCCGCCATATTTCATAATTGAAATAGGTTGCAATAGCAAGCAATGTATGGATGGATTTAAGCATGGCTACTGGTAAAAAAGTATTCTGATAGTCAATGCCTTCACGCTGACTATATCCTTTCAATACGAGCCTGGCTTTGAATGTCTCTACATTTCCATCGGTACCTATCTTTTTCTTAAAGATTTATTTACACCCAATAGGTACTATACCTTCGGTGGATCTACCAAGATTCAGACTTGATTTGAGCGCATTGAGTCAATTTCTAACCTCATTGTTTCTAACCATTTCTCAGAGTCGATATCTGGTATCGTCTTGTCATAGGTTTTGGGATCATTATCATGAATCTTATTTTTCATAAGAAATATTTTCTCTACATCCTCTGAAATAGTACCTAGTACCTTTCAGGAGGACAAAAAATTCTAATTGATTTTCGAGGTGGAGGAGGTAGTGTTTGGACTGGCTCAATCTAATTGGATTCCATAGATTTCTTAGCTCATTGCTCTTAGGAGGCAATCTCCTCGAGCCTGATCTATCTTTCGATGCCACCATCTTGAATGAATTATTTTCAAAAAAAATGGCATGTCGACTCACAATCACACAATGATCTTAAACCAACTATCCATCATGCATATGAGCCTTAAAAAGTCTCCTAGTGACTTGATATCTGGCTACGCGACTCTATTCACCAAATAATTCTTATAAGTGAGCCAATATTTGGTGGCTAGTCTTTATATCCTCATGTTAGCACTAGTGCTTATCAGACATCGAGCCCAACAAGTAATACCTAGCTTTATTATCTTCATCCATCCACTTTTTCAAAGATGCTCTCTACTCAATGGATGGATGGACTAGTAAAGTGGGAGGATCCTATTCCAACACATGAGTCAACTTTTCAAAACCCAAAATAATTTTGAAGTTTTGAAACCAATTCTTGTAGTTGGGTCCAGTCAGTCTATGGGTGCTCAGGATACGAGGTAGTGGATTGGACACAGACATTTTTCTGTAGAGAGCCAAAGTTTCTAGTTAGATTTTGTAATTAGACTTAACTAATTTATTTAGAAATTTTATTTTTAAATAAATTAATCTCCCACTATTTACTCAAATTCCTACACTTTCTTGGCAGAAATGCGAAAATCTTCACGATCAATTGATTTTTAGTGGGTGGTGCGGTCTTATCGACTGGCTGACCAGCTCACCTAACAGTTATTAGTGATGGAGCAACCAATAAGTGGATAACTCTTATCCAATGATTCTCTAATCATGGTGCTGTTGGAAAATGTGTTCCAAAATCAATCGTCAGCCTGTTGATGGTTGAGCTATATTATATCTATAATTATTTTATTAATAAATAAAATATATTTTTGATATTTTTCATCATAAAGTATTCATCTTCTAATGAACACTATTATTGTGATGAAGTTCTTAGGACTATTTAGCTTCGATAAAGAGAGGATTCATCGATTAGTCCTTAAATCTATTCACGATCAAATGATAGGCTGTTAATTAGGATGATAGTATCTATCAAGCATAGATCGTTGTATGTCATATAGGTTGGTTGTCCTCTTAACCAAGGAGTGTAAAAACACTGGTATGGCATGTAGATGAGATGTATGGGTACATCATCATTGAATGTGACCAACTTCAGAGCATTCTACTATCAAGAATATCTCTGATGGGATATAGGTATAAGTGTCTTTTAGACCTGAGATCATCTTAGTAACTTGCAAGCAACTCACTATGCTTCGATACCAGAATAACTAAATTTCTAATTCAATAATGGAAGGCTTTTGGGCATAGTCCAGTACTTGCGAAGTCAAAGTATAATCAAGATGGAATTAACCACTCCAAGAGTTGGAGTAAAATGTATCACTGTATTTCAATATAGTAAAATCTTGGCCAGGATAATCCATCAGATGAATTTGATATTTTAAAATATAATGTGGACAATCTTATCAGAGTTAATAGTTGAACTCTGAGGTATCCTATGAGCATTTTCATCAAGGGGATGAATTATATGAAAACTATATCCACATGAGTTCTAAGGATGTTGTTCTACATATTCAATCTATCTGACCATAGGGTACCATTGCTAGATGGTTACTTCGATTAGTACAAAAATTTATTCTTATGCTACCAGCTTAGGTACAGACCTATGAGGTCATATACATTAGAGTTCATGATCTGATCAGATGGTTGATCAACGATTAAGAATCGTTCTAAGATTAAGTGATCAATACGATTGATGTTTAACCTAGTGCAAGTATTATAGGAGGATCGATTAGCAATTAGATTGCTAATTAACTTAATTTGACTAAGCCAGAGGGCTAAAATTAAGTTTAATTAAATATAATTTAATTAAATTTAGTTTAGACTTCATTGGATCAAGTTCAATTGATTTATTGGATAAGCTAAGTGCAAGAAAGAACTAGTCCTAGTTCAACTAGGACTTGGGTCAACCCAATTTTTAATTTAATTAAAAAGTTAAATCAAAATTAAATATAATTTAGTCTAATTTAATTAAGTTCTTAATTAGTTTAGGACCTAATTTGATTGGGTTGAATTAATTCTAGTTTGATTTGGTTTGAGAAATGATGTTGGACCAAGTGAAAATAAGAATCCTAGTAAGACTAGGAACTTCCCTCCTTGTGCCACCTTAGTCCCAACACCCACCCTTCACGCCTCCTTTGATTTTGCATGAATTCTCCATGCCCAAGAGAAGCCCACCATGTCCCAAAGTCCTCCTTTTTCTTTCTTACATGGTAAATTAAGTG
Organism: Cocos nucifera; assembly: GCA_006176705.1. Taxonomy (NCBI): domain Eukaryota; kingdom Viridiplantae; phylum Streptophyta; class Magnoliopsida; order Arecales; family Arecaceae; genus Cocos; species Cocos nucifera. Next base: position 85,864 of record QRFJ01000577.1, read on the forward strand.
TGGACCAAGTCAAGTAGGAATTGGTTTTGATTTCAAATTCTATGAGATAGAATTTTAGGAAACCAAAATTCTTCCTATAGTGCACCGATTCCATCCAGATTTTTTTGGGATTTTTGTGGCTTTTAGAGGGATTTTTGTATGACAAAACATGATGGTCTGTCTATGTATTTGACCTAGATAAGGACTCCTCTATATCTTTCTATATAGGATAAATTTTGAGCTAATTTTTGGATATATTCTAGACCATTGAGAGATCTTTGGGGTGTGTGAAAATCAAGGAGAAAGAGTATTGGGACATGGGGATTTCATAGATACCAATCTAGGTGTCTAGGTGAGAGAACAAAGAAGAAGAAGAAGAAGGATTCTTCTTCTAGGATTTTTTCTTTGATCACTTCCTTCTTCTTTAGAGATTTTGAGAGGTGTCTCAAGTTCAAAATCTCTTTTCCTTTCTTTTGAAAATTGGAGAGTCCAAGATTTGAAGAAGGTGATTCCAGATCGATCGTCAAAGAAGGATCAGCACAGTACTAACATACTATGATGATTTCCTACATCAGACTTCTGATCGTGGTTCGTGGGCTCGTGTGGATGACTCCTAGAGGCCGAGCACATTTGTGGCTTGGAACATCATCCTCAAATCTGGATCAGCAAGTTAGAACATCTAACTTGCATAGATAATATATCTGATCAATTATTTTCATACCTGCATTAGATGTAGTGTATATACATGTTGATGTGATCAACATGTTTTAATTTCTTCTTTAGATTTTAATTTTTGATTTAATAACATGCCATGATCATATAATAGATCTTAGATCTAAGATATTTTCTATAATTTAAAATTAATTTTAATTAATTTTAGTCTTTCGCTATCTGATCTTGAAAAAGTTTCAAGATCTAACCCTAAAATTCTAGATCTGGTTCCTTCAATTGGTATCAATGCCAGGATTTTCATTACATGATTATTAAAGAATGTTTAGATTATTTTTTAGATTAGATCTAATTCATAATCTAATTATTAAATTTGAAATTAAAATTCTTGATCATACGAACTGCTATAAGGTTGTTCTGCTGTAAGGTTTATCCCTTATAGTGGAAAGATTGTCCTAGTTCATGTTGATTTGCTTCTAATCATAAATTTATTAGATTTAATCTAATTTTATTTATAATTTAATAGATTTAAAATAACTTTAGATTTAAAAATAAAATTTTTAGATTGTACGAACTACTATAAGATAGTCCTGCTATAAGGTTTATCCCTTATAGTTGAAAGGTTATCCTAATACGTGCTGATCTAAAACATTGATAATAAAATTTTAGATTAAATTTAAAAAAAATTATGATCTAATTAAAAATATTTTAATCTAATTTTAATCATCATAAATATGTTAGATTTGATCTAAGATAATTTATGATTTATTATAGTTGAAATTATTTCAATTACAGAAAAATATTTAGATTAGATCTAAAGTAGTTTCATGCTTATTTTACTTGCATATTAATTATGAATCAAATATGCAACTTGATTGATAGAACCATGTTGTAAAATATTTTACAAACATAAAAATTATTTTCGAAAAGTCAAACCCCAACCCTCAATCTAAAACATAATTAAGAATTAAGAAGTTGTTTGATTAGGATCTAGGATTGTGAATTCAAGATCCTAAGACACAAATCATAACACATTAGGTTAAATGGGTTAGTGGAGATTAGGTCCATTAATTGGGTTAGACCTAGGATTAGATTAAAGAATGGACTTCATTAGAGAATTGACTAAATCTAATCAATTATTATCTTAGATTAGGTCAAGGATTCTCTAGATCAATTACAATAGTTTTAGTTGGTCAAGTCCATATTTTTAGTGAGACCCAAGATGGACTTGATTCTTGACTACGCGGTCTAGCAAGAACTGTTAGGTTGATCTAATTAAAACTAATTAAATCAGTTGGTGTCTAAGATAACTAAATCGATGGTCTTTAATTGGCAGCCTACTTACCTGGCCATTTCTGTTGGTGTCTAAGGTAAGCTTTGGCTGACCCTCCCACTGATCGACTTACCTAGCCTCTTAGTGAAATTATATTTTGATTGGATCACTTGACTATTCGAGCTGACCCATATCAACTAGGTAAATCAGTTTGACTGATTTAGGTGCTCCTAGACCAACCTATTAATGGTCTCTCTTAAGCTGACTTGGTGAAGTCAATGGAAGGATCATGATAAGCTGGTTCATCTGACCTTCCCTCATCTTCAAATTAAATTTTCTAAAATTATTAAGTTTCTAAAATGAGATAGTTATTATGATAACTAGATCATAGCCTCCCATTAAAGTGGGTGATAATGGGTCCATTAGTTAGATAATCATTGGAGGCCCAAAGGCCTGGTGTTTATCGGCTAATGGAATTATCATTTATTATATGATTTCTTAGCAGCATCATTTTAAATGGTGGTTAGGTTGGTCAATCAAAGTTGGACCCAATCATTTATTGGTTTGATGGGCTAAGTATGGTCATGTTAATGGTTGGACCTAACTTGACCTTTTTAGTGGAGGCTAAAGCCTACTGATTAGGAATTGGGATAAAATTTAATTACTAAAAATTATTTGAAAAAATAATTGGTTATGAACCTATCCTTAGATGTACATGGATTGGCCAACCAAAGTTAGGCTCGTGTATAATCTATGTGGATTCTAGTATCCACTAAGGAATTAGGATAATTCCTCGAATTGGAGGTAGAGGCTATCAATTCAAATAAAATAGTGAAAGAATCTTTTGATTAAAGTCTAAATCTTTAGGTTTAATGAATCAATTATTAATTAGGTTATGGTTTTTCTTTGTGCAAATATGGCCACTTTTCTATCATTCCGATCATTGTTGGACAATGATAACTTGGTGGGTTCCAACTTCGATAGCTGGAACCAAAAGTTGAAAATTATCTTGGAGCATAAACGGATCCTATTTCTATTAATAGATCCTACACCTGAGGAGGCAACTGTCAATGCATGTGGAACAGTCAGAGACACTTACCAAAAGTGGCTCAGTGACCAAACCACAGTGCGCTGCATTATGCTGGCTACTATAAGCAATGAGTTCAGTTGCAGATTTGAGATGGCTCAGTCAAAGGACATGCTTCAAGTATTGGAGGATTTCTTTGGCACACCCGAAGATGTGGAGAGGCACAAGACTAGTTTTGCCATCTTCAACGCTAGGATGCGAGATGGTACCTCTATCACTGATCATGTATTGTACATGATCGAGCTGATAGAATGATTGAGCAAGCTCAACTTTTTTTTGCATAAATAGCTTGGAAAGGATGCAATACTGAACTCGTTGTCCAAGTTTTTTCTCCCATTTCTTACTCATTTTAGAATGACAAAGCCTAAAGTAGACTACCATGGGTTATTGGGATTGCTTCAAAACATTGAGAAGGATCACCAACTCCACAAGGAGTCGGTGAACATAGTGGAAGGTTCGTCTTCTGGTTCTCGACCCTTTAGGAAAGGAATGAAAAACAAGAAGAAGAAAGCTAAGAAGGTGTAAGTTCAGGCTAGGACATCTGTGCAGGGCCAGACTAGGAAGATCAAGCCCGATAAGAGTCTAGCTAAATGCTTCTTTTGCAAGAAGCGAGGGCACTGGAAGAGGAACTGTCCTCAATACATTGCCTCTCTAGATCCGAACAAGTAGAGAAAGAAGCAAGCAGTTGCTGGGTAAGATATTTATTTGATAACTCCTTGTAATTTCTTTAATTATGATATTACTGACTGAATATTGGATATTGGTAGCCCTTACCATATTTGCAATTCATTACAGGGGTTGCAGGTCAGTAGGAGATTCAAGCAAGGTGAAAGGTTCCTGAATGTTGGAGATGGAAGATCAGTTCCAGTTCTATCTTTAAAAAATTTAAAACTTGTATTTAAGTCTCATATCGTTGTTCTTAGTGATTATCATTTCTATCTCTTTTTTTTTTAATATTATTTCTATAGGCCTTCTGGCCAAAAAATGATTATGAAATATCAATAAAGAAATAAATTTATAATATCATTATGAATGGTGTTACTATTTTCTATGGACATTTAAATAATGGTGTATATATACTATAACAACATGTTAACATAGTCTATTCAACTGGCAAACATCCTAGATTAGATAGTATGTTAGATATCTATTTATGGCACTAAAGGCCAGGTCATATAAACAAAAATAGGATAAATGGGTTGACTCAAGAGGAAATCCTCGAAGTTAGTGATAGTGAATCACTTTTAACCTATGAGTCCTATCTTCTTGGTAAAATGACTAAGTCATATTTTACTAAAAAAGATGAAAGAGCTATTGAGCTCTTAGGTCTAGTACATACTGATGTATGTGGACCAATGAGCATAAGTGCCAGAAATGGATATTTCTACTTCATTACTTTCACAGATGATCTATCCAGATATGGATATGTCTATCTGATGAAATACAAGTTGGATTTATTTAAAATGTTCAAACAATTCCAAAGTGAAGTAAAAAAATAAACTAGGAAGAGTATCAAAACTCTTCAGTCTGACCGAGGAGGAAAATATCTTTCCGATAAGTTTCTCACATATCTAGGAGAGAATGAGATTCTCTCCCAATAGACTCCTCCAGAAATACCATAGCATAATCGTGTGTCTAAAAGAAGGAATCGGACTCTATTAGACATGGTCTGATCCATAATAGATTTTGCCAGATTACCGATATCCTTCTAGGGATATGCACTTGAATCGACTTGTTATCTGTTAAATAGGATTCTAAGTAAGTCTGTAGTTAAGACTCCATATGAGATATGGATAGAACATAAGCCAGCACTTTCACACCTTAGGATTTGGTGGTGCTCGGCTTATGTCAAATGGTTAGTTACGGATAAACTTGGACCTAGGTCTGACAAGTGCACGTTTATAGGATACCCAAAGGAGACCAAAGAATACTATTTCTACCATGCTAATGAACAAAAAGTGTTCGTCAGTCTTAAGACAATCTTTTTAGAAAAGGAGTTTCTTGGTAAAGGAGCTATTGCCTCTAAGGTTGATCTTGATGAAGTTCAGTAGGTAGAAAAACTGACACCTGTAGCTGAATCAAAGTTGGATTTGATTAGATCAGATTTGAAGCCTAGTGTACCTACACCATTAAGGCTATCCGATAGAGTACTGCATCATCCGAATAGATACTATGATTTCTTGATCCAGGATGGTGATCCCATCGAACTCGATGAGAACGATGAGGATCCGATCACTTATATGGATGCTACACAGAGATCCGATTCTAAGAAATGGCTTGAGGCCTTGAAATCTAAAATGAAGTCCATGAAGGTTAATGATGTGTGGACATTGATTGACCCACCCAAAGGGGTTAAATCCATTGGGTATAAATGGGTCTTCAAAAAAAAAAGGAGACAGATGGAAAGGTGGAGACCTATAAAGCCCATCTGATTGCCAAGGGGGATCATCAATATTATGGTATTGACTATGACGAGACATTCTCCCCCATGGCAATGCTCAAATTCATTCGAATAATACTTACAATAGTTGCCCATCTGGACTATGAGATCTGGCAGATGGATGTGAAGACAGCTTTCCTAAATGGAGAGCTGACCGAAGAGGTGTATATGATACAATCTGGAGGGTTCACATACACAGATAGTCCAAGGTGTACAAGCTTTAGAAATTCATTTATGGATTGAAGCAGGCATCTCGAAGTTGTTACATGCATTTTGATATGGTGATCAAAACATATGGCTTCATTAAGAATGGAGAAGAGTCCTGCATTTACAAATGGACAAATAGTCCAGTAGTGATATTTCTTATCTTGTACATGAATGATATTCTCTTAATCAAAAATGACATTCCCGTACTATAGAGAATAAAAGTCTAGTTGTCATCATAGTTCTCTATGAAGAACTTTGGTGAAGCATCCTACATCTTAGGAATGAAGATCTATAGCGATAGATCTAAAAGGATACTTGGATTATACCAGTCCACATACGTAGATACTATACTGAAGAGGTTCAGCATGGAGAATTCTAAAATGGGCTATCTCCCAATAGGCCATGAAATTTCTCTCTCTAACAAGGATTGTCCAACAACTCCTGAAGAGAGAGAGCGTATGAGTAGAGTCCCATATACTTCGACAGTGGGATCTATCATATACGTCATGATATATACGAGACTAGACGTGGCATACTCACTAGGAATAGTGAGTAGATACCAGTCTGATCCTAAAGAAAATCACTAGAAAATGGTTAAAACTATCTTTAAGTATTTAAGAAATACTAAGGACCAATGGTTAGTTTATGGCGAGTTAGATCTAAAACTTATGGGATTTACAGACTCCAGCTTTCAATCTGACCATGATGACAATAGAAGCATGTCGGGATATATCTTTATTCTAAATGGTGGAGCTATCTATTGGAAGAATTTCAAGTAGTATACTATGGCAGACTTTATTTGTGAAGCAGAGTACATCGCAGCATCAGATGCCTTGAAGGAAGCTGTGTGGCTGAGAAAGTTTATCACCAAGCTTGGAGTAGCACCCTCCCTAGATGGTCCGGTCCTGCTTTACTATGACAGCACTGGTGCCATAGCTCAGGCGAAGAAACCAAAGGCACACCAGTGAACGAAGAACATCTTGCGCCGCTTCCACCTGATCCAGGAGATCATGGATCGAGGTGACGTCGACCTTCAAAAAATAAATGAAAAGGAGAACTTGGCTGACCCCTTCACTAAAGCCTTAGCGATAAAGGAGTTCGACAATCACAAGTCGAAGATGGGTATTAGATACTATATTGAGTGGCTTTAGGATAAGTGGGAGTTGTTGGAAAATATGTTCCAAAGCCAATCATCAGCCTATTGACGATTGAGCTACATTATATCTATAATTATTTTATTAATAAATAAAATATATTTTTGATATTTTTTCATCATAAAGTATTCATCTTCTAACGAACTTCATTATTGTGATGAAGTCCTTAGGACTATTTAGCTTCGATAAAGAGAGGATTTATCGATTAGTCCTTAAATCTATTCATGATCAAATGATAGGCTGTCAATTAGGACGACAGTGTCTATCGAGTATAGGTCACTATATGCTAGATAGGTTGGTTGTCCTCTTAATCAAGAAGTGTGGGGACACTGGTATGGCATACAGATGAGATGTATGGGTACATCATCATTGAATGTGACCAACTATAGAGCATTTTGCTGTCGAAAATATCTCTAATGGGATATAGGTATAAGTATCCCTTAGACTTGAAATCATCTCAATGACTTACAAGCAACTCACTGTTCTTTGGTATTGGACTAACTGAATTTCTAATTTAATAACGGAAGGCTTTTATGTATAGTTAAGTACTTAAGAAGTTAGAGTGTGATCAAGATGGAATTGATCACTCCAAGAGTTGGAGAAAAATATATCACTATATTTCAATATAGCAAAATCTTGGCCAAGAAAATCCATCAGATGGATTTGATATTTTGAAATACAATATGAACAACCTTATCAAAGTTAACAGTTGAACTCTGAGATGTCCTACGAGCATTTTGGTCAAGAAGATAAATTATATGGAAACTATATCTACATGGGTTCTAAGGATCTTGTTCTACACATTTGACCTATCCGACCATCAGGTATCATTGCTAGATGGTTACTTCGATTAGCATAAAAATTTATTCTTATACTACCAGCTTAGATTTAGATCTATGAGGTCACACATATTAGAGTTCACGATCCGATTGGATGGTTGATCAACGATTAAAAAATATTTTAGGATTAAACGATCAATATGATTGATATTTAACCTAATGCAAGTGTTACAGAAGGATCGATTAGCAATTAGATTACTAATTAGCTTAATTTGATTAAGCCAGAGGACTAAGATTAAGTCTAATTAAATATAATTTAATTAATTTTAATTTGAACTTGAACGGATCAAGTTCAATTGGTTTATTGGATAAGCCAAGTGCAAGGAAGAACTAGTCCTAGTTCAACTAGGACTTGGGTCAACCTAATTTTCTAATTTGATTAAAAAATTAAATTAAAATTAAATCTAATTTAATTAAGTTTTTAATTAATTTAAGATCTAATTTAATTAGATTGAATTAATTTTGATTTGATTTGATTCGGGAAACCATGTTGGACCAAGTCAAAATAAGAATCCTAGTGAGACTAGGAACTTCCCTCCTTACACCACCTTAGTCCCAATGCCCACTCTTCACGCCCCCTTTGATTTTGCATGAATTCTTCATGCCCAAGAGAAGCCCACCACATCCCAAAGTCCTCCTCTTTCTTTCTTACATGGTAAATTAAGTGTGGACCAAGTCAAAGTAGGAATTGGTTTTGATTTCAAATTCTATGAGATAGAATTTTAGGAAACCAAAACTCTTCCTATAGTTTATCGATTCTACCCAAATTTTTTCTAAGATTTTCATGGCTTTTAGAGGGGTTTTTGTATGACAATACCTGGTGGTCCATCATAGAAAAGGAGAGGGCACCCAAGAGTTGGGCGCCCCTCATCTTGCCCAATTTGGACATTTCTTGTCTAGGTATTTGACCTAGACAAGGACTCCTCTATATCTCTCTATATAGGATGAATTTTGGACTGATTTTTGGATATTCTACACCATTGAGAGACCTTTGGGATGTGTGAAAATTAGGGAGATAGTGTATTAGGGCATTGGGATTTCATAGACACCAATCTAGGTGTCTAGGTGAGAGAACAAAGAAGAAGAAAAAGGGTTCTTCTTCTCGGATTTTTTCTTTGATCTCTTCCTCCTTCTTTATAGATTTTAAGAGATGTCCTAGGTTCAAAATCTCTTTTCCTTTCTTTTGAAAATTGGAGAATCCAAGATTTGAAGAAGGTGGTTCTAGATCGACCATCAAAGAAGGATCAACATAGTACTAGCATACTGTATTGATTTTCTGCATCGAACTTCTGATCGTGGTTCGTAGGCTCATGTGGATGACTCCTAGAGGCCAGACACATCTGTGGCTCATAACATCATCCTCAAGCCTGAATCAGTAAGTTAGAACATCTAACTTACATAGGTAATAGATCTGATCTATTATTTTCATACCTGCATTAGATGTAGTGTATATACATGTTGATGTGATCAACATATTTTAGTTTTTTCTTTAGATTTTAATTTTTGATTTAATAACATGCCATGATCATGTAATAGATTTTAGATCTAGGATATTTTTTAAAATTTAAAATTAATTTTAATTAATTTTAGTCTTTCGCTGTCTGATCTTGAAAAGTTTCAAAATCTAGCCCTGAAATCCTAAATCTGATTTCTTCAGGTGCACCCAAACCTGGTCTCTAGTTCATGAAGCTCATCATGCCTTGAACATTGCTCAACTTCTTAGTTAAGTCAAACTTACTATTTGCATAAATTGGATTCTTGATTGGATCTCTCATCGTATCCAGAATATGGAGCCCAACCCATCCTCCAACTCGTAGCATCCAATTCCTAATAGATATGGTTGCATCTTTCTAGTGCAATTGAACCACTATATCTAGCTAAGAATAATCAATCCTGAGAAGGGCCTGCACATCTACAATGGTGGAAGATCTATGACTTAATATTTTCTTAGAAAGATTTGATTCAGGTCTCTTTAAACTTGACTTGACTTAGTCATAACAATTATGACTAACCTAATGGCATGGGTTAGCTCGAATTGTTAGCCATCTCAAATTAAAACTGGATCGACATAAATGGTCAGGTAAGTGAGATTGGTGGAAGGGATATGCCATTAACTCGACAAGAATACATTCAGATCGAGTAGCTTCCAATTAAAAATCAGTCGATCGTATCTGACAAATTTACCTTAGACACCAAATTATTGAATCAAAATCAATTGGATTAGCCTACAATCTAGGCTCAAACCACAGATCCAAATTAGGTCTTGACTTGGTCAACCACATGTGAATGTAAGTCAACCTTGATCTAGACTTAATCCTATTGGGCTGGTCAAGTCTAAGCACTCTTGATCCCACCTAACCAACTTTTGATTCGGTTTGATCAACTACTAGATCTAATTGAGCTATCCAAGCCCAAACCTAATTTTATGAATGTGTCTTAGATCTAAAAATTCATAATTTTTAGATCTAATTAGTTTCATAATCTTAATTCTTAATTAAGTTTAGGTTCATAAACAAAAATATGTATTAAAAACCTAGGATTTCAGTATCTAGAATTTTATAAAAAAGTAAATTCTGATTTTTGATTAAAGATGAACACGCAGCATCCCTATACGCCATAAGAACACTCCATCGAATGGAAGGAGAGGCTCTTTAAACCTTACTTTATTCTTATGATCAGATGGCCAAGGGGAATGCCTTAATCAGAAATATATTTTCTACTACAAAATAAGTTGATCTAAATCATATATCGCACATACAATTAATGATCTAACCTATACATACCATGCATACATCTCATGTATCATAACTTAATTAAACATGTATGCTTTCAGATCTGATATATCATATATAATATCTAAAAAATAGAATTTAAATTGATCACATCAAAATAAAACTATTCTAGATAGTTTATAGAACTATTCTACAACTAGTCTAAGTATGCATCTTTCATATCTCACATGAATAAATTAAAAATTAAAAATTATATTTTTTATTTTTTAATTTGATTATAATATTTATAACATCAAAAAAATAAAAGTAAAATAGATTTAAAATTATATTTAATTAAATTAAAAATATGATTACACTAGACTACAAATAGAACTACTCTATACCTAGTCTAGTCATGCATCTCAAATACTATAGATCTAAATCATTTAATTTTTTATTTTTTGATTTTAGATATAATCACATCTAATGTGATATTTAAAATTTTATAATATTAGATTATAAATAAAAATAAAATTATATTTAAAATACATCTGAAGAACTGCTAATGCAGCTCCGATACCAGTTGAAGAAAAAATCCTATTTTTTGCCATAAGATTATTCAGATCTGATTGAATCTAAAGAAATATTTTTAAAAAAAAATTAAAAAAATTCTAATAAAATTTGAGATATTTTAGATTTGATCCTATATATTTGATATTAAAATTAAAAAATTAAAATTAAATCTGATTTAATTTTTTTACCTTGGTTGGGTAAATAGCTTTTACCCTATCGATGATCTATTGTCACCCAAGGTTCTGGATGTAGCCATGCAATTACCTAGCCTCTACCAGAGTCTACTCAACCAGGATCTAAACATGCTCTTCTTGTGGATCTAATCTCAAAAGATTAGATCTGGATCTGATTTGTGAAGCCTTCAAACAAACTTTGAAGGCAGCATCCTATCTCTTGATCTAGATCGTCCTGTCTTGTTTTATCTTCAGCTTTTCTCAACTTTTGATGGCTGAAACCTCACCAAATCTAGTGTAGACATAGAGAAGAGAGGAAGGAGCTCTAAATGGGGAGTGGAGGAGGTTTATGGCAGCAGCATATGGGCGTGGTGATCAAAAGATTAAAACCCTAGGGTGCAGGGTCTTTAAAATAGACTCCTGCGCCACCTTAGAGTCCCATTTCATCAAGCAATCAAATTGCTTGATAATTTAGGACTCTAGAGCTGATAGCCATATCCCAAACCTGATTTCTATCAAGTTTGGTCAACCAAAAACATATCCAAAGGTGGTGGCATGAAGGGATAAGGAAGAGTCCAAGGTGCCTAGGACTCTTCCCTTAAGAGTTTGATCCAAATCAAACTCTATCTTAACCCAATCTAGGCATCTCCAAAAATCACTAAATTTAGCACACCCAAAGCATGACTCGTGCCCTATTACATATCCAAAAATTAGAGAAAAAAAGTTTCTAAAATATTTTCTAAAAGGCTCTGATCCTATGACCCTTAATTCTCTTAATTGGGTCAACTATTGACCCTAATCCAATTGTATTTCAGAATGGATTTATTTCTAAAATTAATCTGACCTGAACAAATTTCAGCCAAATGAAAATAAATCTATTTATAATTTAGAAATGAGTCAAATCAAATTTGACTTAATAGAGATAGATCAGAAAAACTATAGAAGGAGAATGTCAAGCTCAATCATGTGCTAGCATGATTTTCTTGAACCTGATTAGATCTAATCCAAATCAATCGAACTAAATCCAATTGGTCACATCCAGATCCAAATCCTTGTTTGTGTGATTCAGTTAGATTTAGTTCCATATGGTAATGGGATATGTTGCGATCTCTATCATCTACATCATCAAAATACCTTTTGATGGACCAAAACTTTTTTGATTCACATAATTAGAATGATCAATCATCAAGATCATTCTAATTGCTTCCAAAATTCACCAGTGACATCTAGCAGTATATGATGGCAATCCATCAAAATTGAAAGTGAACCTCTTGGTGTAGCTATTTGTATGATTGGGTTTTTCTATCTTGAGCCCCAACAGGATTAGGATTAAGGTGAACTCATCAAACCCAACATTCATCATATGAATTAATCATTCGATTCGACTTCAATGTGAAACCCTAATAGAAACTCTTTCTATCATCTTCACACTACCATAGCCATGGGCTTAAGGACTCGATCACATGATCATCATAGGGCTACTTTTCATCTACCGAGGTAGATAGATCTCCTATTGGTGCAATCCAATTCTTGTAATAAACATACTATGGCCGACATACACCTCAGGGTTCCGAATGGTCAGGAGACTAAGTTATGGTGTAGTTAAACTATAACATCCTCAAGATGAACTACTGATGCATCTCAGGTCAAAGATCAGACACATCGCTATGGCATCGAGCCAGTCATCGACGAGAAGGTAGACTCTCTTATGACTGCTCGAGGTGGTCATGCTTAGTGCCCTCGTTCTCTAACGAGTACCTATACTCTCGCTCCGATATCTCCACACCGTAGACTCAAGACTCATCTATCCTAAGAAAGTGGTCATACACCAACCTTTCAGATTGATCACCATCCTCGTAATGATCCTATGGTCAGGAGCAATTTATGAGTTAATTATGAAAATTCATGTATTAAAATTTTAACTCTTGAAAATATGAATTATCATTACCATTAATTCATAGAATATATCACAGACACTTTAAATATATATACTATGATAGAAAATAATTTTTTTATTAATTTATAATCAAAATTATAATTTTTTTTCTAGAAGTGTATTACAAGTGTTTAGCTAATCTGACTTCTAGGGTACACATCTAATAGGTATCTCCATACCATATACTCAAAATACATCTATCCTAAGAAAGTGATCATACACCAATATTTTTAATCGACCATCATCCTCATGATGATCCTATGATCGAGAGCAGTTTATGAGTTAATTATGTTAACATATTTCTCAAATTCTTAACTTTTGAGAATATATGTTATCATACCCGTTAACTCAAAAGATATATCATAGATACTTAATACACAAATATGATAGAAGAAAATAATTTATTTTATTAATTATAAATTAAAATTATAAAAATATCCTCAGAAAGTATTTATAAGTATCGGCCAATCTGGCTTCTAGGGCACATATTTAACATGCGTATCTCTTATGTGAAGTCGAAATGTATTTCATTAAACTTCTATCATGCCTCTCCATCAACTAGATGCCTCGATACATCATTTTTTGTTCGATCCTCTTTATACCATCTCATGTTCTTTGATGTCCTTGCCAACATAAACAACTTCTGTAGTCTCAGAATCAAAAAAAAATACCACATCAACTTTTGAGAAACATGGGTCAACGTGCCATCTTTATTCTATTTTCATCTTGATACACCACACCACATATACTTATTTTGGTTGGCATCCCCCTCCCAATAGAGTATGCAATCATTGAGACATGCATGTATCTTGGTGTAAGTAAAGTCTAACTATTCAATAATCTTTGGTGCCTTATAATTATTCTTCAATATTTATATATTGTCCGAAAAAATATCCTCCAAAAGCTCTAGTATGTAGTTCATTACATTATTATTGAACCTATTGGAGCATTTCACTATTGAAAAATGTATCCTAAAGCCTATCACCTAAGTCATAGATGATTGAAATTAGTATATAAATTATCTAATAATAATAGTTATTTGGTTGGTTCGTTATAGAAGTTCTATCTTTCTTAAATAAACTTCTAAATTATGATGAAGTCCTTAGAACCACAATCAATCAATAAAGAAGGATTTATCAGATGGTTCTTAAATTGTTCATGATCAAATGATAAGTTATTAACAAGGATGATAACTTATCGAGTGTAGATCATTGTATGCCATATACGTTGGTTGTCCTCGTAACCAAGTGGTGTGGAGATATAAGTATGGCATCTAGGTTAGATGTAGGAGTACATCTACATTGAACATGACCAATGTAGCATTCTACTATCAAGAGTAGCTAGCTAAGGCCAATGGACATAAGTGTTCCTCCGACCTGAGATCACCATGGTGACTTGCAAGCAACTTAATGTACTTTAATGCAGGACCACCTGTATTTCTAATATAGGTTTGAAAGATTTTTGGATATAGTCAAGTACTTGTAAAGTCGGTGTATGAGTCAAGGTAGGATTGACCACTCTTAATTAGCTTTAGAAAGAGAATGACTCATTGTGTTTCAATTTAGCAAAACCTAGGCCTGGGTAATTCTCGTAAGAAGTCATGGGATTTGCAAAATTTTGAGATATAATAGAGATGACTTGTATGAGTGTTGATAGCATACTTGAAGTCATCTTCGATATTATTGATCAAAGGGATGAATTATATGGTAATCATGGGCCAGGGTTCTAAGAATGCTGCTTTGCATATATTCGACCTATCCGAATGTTGAAAACCATTGCTAGATGGTTACTTTGACTGATATAGAAATTTGTTTTCATGCTATTGGATTAGGTTTGAACCTATGGGGCCACACACATTAGAGATTATAATCTAATCAAATGGTTAATCAATGATTGAGAATCGTTCTTAGGTCAAACTATCAATATGATTGATGTTTGACCTAATGCAAGTATTGCAGGAGGATCGATTCACAATTGAATTGCTAATTAGCTCAATTTGATTGAGCATTTGGACTAAGATCAAGTCTAATTGAATTAGATTCAATTATAATTGGTTTGGATTTAATTTGATTAAATTTTATTGATTTATTAGATAAGCCAATTATAAGAGAAAAATAATTTCTAGTTGGACTAGGATTTGAGTGCACCTAATTCCTAATTGAGTTAGGATTTAAATCAGATATAAATATGATGTAAACCTAACTTAATTGGGTTTTTAGTTGGACTAGAATCATCCATAATTAGGTTTCACCTAATCTAGTTTGAATTAGATTCAAAATAGTTTTAACCTAGTCAAACAAGAAGAGTCCTAGTTGGACTGGAACTCTCACTCTTTCCTTGTGCCATCCTTGAACCCATGCCCATTATTTGTTTCTAGATTTTTTCTAAGATTTCCATGCCTAAGGATTGATTTCCCATGCCCATATCTGGTTGAATTTGAATCAAATCTGAATTGGTCCATTTTGGAAATTGGTTTGGGTTTGTTTCCATTTGAAAGAGTCCCTTGAATCCCAAACTCTTCCTCCCTTCCTTTGGAATTTCTCCCATGCCACCTATTTCCTTTGGTGTGATTTTTTTTTAGTTTTTGGCATTGAAATATGGTTCCCCACACAAAAAATAATAAGAGAGGCATCCAAGAGTTGGGTGCCCCCCAAACTCCTTGTTTAAATCCCTAAAATGTAGGGATTTTGACCTAGTCTTCTATTCTAAGATGGGGCACAATTTGTTGGGATTTAAGGGATCACAAATTCTAAAAAAATTTAGAAAAATCAGTGAGAGGGGAGAGAAGGGTGTGGGAGGTTCAACGCTCAAAGTTGCTGGGCGTGGAGGGTCTATTATGACATCAATTGTTGATGTCTTGAAGAAAGCAAGGTAAGAGAAAAAACTATTTTCACCTAGAGATTTTTTCTAACCCTCTTTTGTTTATTATTATGTGATATTTTATGTGATAAAAATTTGAGAGAAAGAGAGAGAAGGCATGGAAAATTGATGCTCTAAGGAGTTGGGGCATCATGGTCTCTTTTGGACATGATTTGATCATGTCTTGATGAGATTCTTTTGAGAATCCTTTCTTCTCAATTTTAATATAATTTTTCTATGAGAAAAATCAAAAAAAAAGAGATCTGAAAGAGTAAAATTTTTTTAGAGAAGGTCTCCTCTTATTCAGGTATGGAGATCTATTTAGGATATCAATGGTTGATGTCCTGAAAGGAGAAGATGTATCTTCACTTAGGATCTTTCTTAACTATTTATTTTCTAATTTTTAGAAGATCCAAGAGTTGAATTTCTCTCTTAATCCTTCTTATATTCTTCATCTCTTAGAGTATTTAAGAGATCCGAAGAATAAATTTTAGATTAACCATCCGGAGGGATCCGCGAGAAGCTAGCACTTCGAGCGGATCTTCATTCGATGAACCTTCGATTTTGTTGCAGCCTCATGTGGATCATCTATAGAGGTCGGACGTATGTATGGCTCCAAAGACCATAATGACAATCAACTATGGAGTTCTCAACCCATGCAAACATAAGAGATTTGATCTCTTTTCTCACCTAGATGCGATCTAGGTTTTAGATGTAGAATCATTCTAGATCTAGAATATTGATTCGATCAAAACCAAAACTTTTATTTTTAGATTTAATAATATATTATAACATATTATAGATCCTAGATGTAAGATTTAGTAATTATATTACATATATTTATAAATTGAATGGTTTAATTTATAACTTTTGCCGTATTATATTTCAAAAAAGTTTTGAAATTCATGCATAAAACCCTGCATTTTTTTCACCAGTGGTATTAGAGCATCTAGGTTCGATTATAACATGATCATATTTGTATTAAGATAGATCTAAAAATAAGACTCTATAGATATTACATACTGATTATAAGATTGTCCTGCTATAAAGTTTATCCCTTATAATGGAGAGGTTATCCTAGTATGTGCTGATCTATTCTTAAATCATGAATAAGTTTGATATGATCTAAATAATTTTATAATTTATTTTTTTTAATTTTAAATTTAAAGTTAAATAGATGTTAGATCTATTTTAGATTATTTAGATTAGATCTAAATAATATCGAGTTGCACATACTACTATAAGGTTGTCCTGCTGTAAGATTTATCCCTTATAGTGGAGAGATTATCCTAATATGTGCTGATCCGAATAATCTAAATCATAAATATGTTAGATAAGATCTAAAATAATTTATAATTTAATTTTAGATTTTAAATAGTTTATGATATGATCCATATGATGTGTTTTATGTTTAGATCTACATCCTCTTATTGTATATGTTGATATATAATTTTTGAATTTAGAATGTATATGATATATTTATTTTATAAAATTTAAATTAAGAACTTACTTTCTACAAAATTCTAGATTCAAAATTCTAGAACATGATCAAAATATTAAAATAAATCAGATCTAAAATCATATATTGAATATGATTTAATGTAAACTATTTATAATTTAAAAATATTTTAAATGATCAAATTAAAAATTAGTTCTGAGATTTCATAAATCCAAACCCATAAGCTTTGAACTTAATTGAGAATTAAGTAATTATTTAGGATCTAGTTTTGTGATTTAAAGATCCTAAGATAATTTTATAAAACATGGATTAAAGAAAAATGGATTAGCTTTGATCAGGTCCTTAACTAGATTAGACCTATGATTAGATTAAATATGGACTAAGTTAAAAAATTGATCAAACCTAATTAATAGTTAGTTAAGATTAGGTCATTTCTATAAATCACTTCAATAGTTGTAGTTGATCAAAGTCCATACATCTAACAAATGGATACTAATCGTGGCTTAGTGGTTGAGCCTGAGTCTTTAGGCAAACTAAATCAAAGCTGATAAATCGATTGGTATCTAGGATAAGTCTGACATTTTTAGACTGATAGTTTTTAATTGGCAGCCCACTTATCTGACCATTTTTGATGATGTCTAAGGAAAACCTTGGCAGACCTTTCCACCGATCTCACTTACCTGGCCAATGTGGTTAATCAGATCTTGATTAGGTTGCTCATTGACTCATGCTAACCCATATCACATAGAAAATCAGTGAGACTGATTTTATTCAATAAGACTGATCAGGTGTCCATGGATCGATATTGATCCTAGTCCTTATCAAAGACTTGAAAAGTTAGTTGGAGGACTTGACTTGGTGAAGTTAGTGGGAACAAATTGGTCCATGTCCTTTCTATCCTTAAATTACTAATAATTTAAATCCTCTAAAATTATTAGGTCCTTAAAATAATAAAGTTATAGAGATAATTAAGTCATAGCCTCCCATTAAGGTGTTTGATAATGGGTCTATTAACTCAATGATCATTGGAGGCCCATAAGGCTGGTGCTTGTTGACTAATGAAATTATTATTCATCATATGATGACTTGAATGTGTCTCTCTAATGATGGTTAGGTTGACCAACCATAGTTGGGCTTAATCATTCGTTGGTTAGATGCAACAAGTATAGTCATGTTAATAGTTGGACCTAACTGGATCCTTATAGTGGAGGTCCTAGCCTACTGATTAGGTTTCTAGGATAAAATTAAATTACTAGAAGTTGTTTGGAGAAACAATTGATTATGAACCTACCATTAGATGTACATGGGTTGACCAACCATAGTTGAGCTTATGTACAGTCTATGTGGATTCTAGTACCTACTAAAAAATTAAAGTAATTTTCTGAATTGGAGGTAGAGACTATTAATTCGAATAAAATAGTAAGAGAACCTTAAGACTAAAATCCAAGTCTCTAAGCTTAATATAATTCATATACATAGGTCATTATTCTCTTTTCTCAAAATAACGCTAAATCCTAATTGCTCCAATCACTATTAGATAATGATGACTTATGGGATCCAACTTCGATAATTAGTATTGAAAGTTGAATTTGGTTCAGCAGTATGAATGAGTTCGTACTGGAGCTTCTTAGTCCAGTCAAAATAATTAGTCCAAAGTTGATCAAATCAGGTATAGTGCTTCTACTATTAGAAGTAGGATCATAGGAAGAAGAATTGTCTTGCTTTCTTTGACCATAACAGGCTGAACAAGAGAAAAGAGCAAGAGTTACTCATCAAGGATGTTATATCATAATATCTAGAAATTTTTCTATATGTAGTTCTACTACCTGGGTATTAGATATCGATGGTCTTATGCAATTCGTTACAAGGACTTTAGGTAAGTGGAATATCTAGAAATGGTGAGAGATTTCTGAACGTTAGGAAAGAAAGTTTTGTTCCAATCCTAGCTTTAGAAATTATCAAGCTTATTTTTAAAAGATGTCATTTTGAGTGATTATCGCTATTGTCCATCATTTATGATAAATGTGATCTCTATTGGCCTTTTGATCAGAGATGGTTATCATTTATTAATAAAAAAGATTATTGTGATATTCTTATAAATAATGTTATAATAATATGTGGATAATAAAAATGACATTTAACATCTATATAGACTATTAAATATAATGTACACATTTAATAAACATCCAATTTAGATTATATCATAGATGTCCACATTTGGCATTATAGGCTTAGTCATCTTAACAAGAATAGGATAAACGGGTTAGCTTGAGAGAAAAATCTTGACATCAATGATTTGTGAATCATTGATAATCTATTAGTCTTATCTTCTTGAGAAGATGATAAAGTCACTTTTTACTGGAAAAGTGAAGGAGCCGATAAAGTTCTAAGTCTCATACATAATGATGTATGTGGACCTATGAACTTAAGTGCCAGAGAAAAATATCAATATTTTATTATAGATGACCTATCTAGGCATGAGTGTGTATAGCCTAAATCATTTAAAATATTCAAACGATTCAATAATAAAATAGGAAAACAAACTAGAAAAGATATTAGAACTTTTCGATCAGATCAAGGAGGTGAATACTTATCCAATAAGTTTGTAACATATCTAGAAGAGAATAAAATTCTCTCTTAGTGAATTTCTTTTCAAAATATAGTATATCTGAAAAGAAAAATTGAACTTTATTGGACATGGTTTGATCCACGATCGGATTCACTTGTCTGCCTGTTTCAGGGTTGTGCTGTTGTGACTACTAGTTTTACTCTAAAAATATATACCAAATAAATCTATTGTAAAAACTCCATATGGAATATAGATTGGGCATAGACCTAGACTCTCTCACCTTCAGGTTTGGAGTTGATCGACCTATGTCAAAGGTTTGCACACAGATAAACTTGGATCTTAGTCCAATAGATATTTGAGGGTTATTAATTCTATCATGCTGAAAAATATAAAATGTTCATCAGCAGTAGGGCATTTATTTTAGAAAAAAAAAATTTAGAGAAGGAACTGATGCTTATCAAGTTGAACTTGGAGAAGTTTGACTGATAGAAAAGAACCAACATATTCTAATAAACCTATAGATTTGGATTTGATCAGATCAAATCCAAAGCCCATTAAAGTGGCACCTTTAAGAAGATCCGGTAGAGTACCACATTAGCCAGATAAATACTTCAGTGTCTAGGTTCGGGATGGCAATCCTATTAAGCTCGATGAGAACAACAACGATCCGATCACCTATAGGGATGCAATGCAGTGGTCTGACTCTAAAAAATGGCTTGGAGCCACATAATCCAAATTAAAGTCTATGAAAATCAATAGTGTGTGAACACTAGTTAATTCACCTGAAGGGATAAAATCCATTTGGTGTGAATGGATTTTCAAAAGTATCAGAGTAGCGCAGACGAAAAGGTAAGGAACTATAAAGCTCGTTTGGCTATTATCTCAAATTTTGAATATATATTTTGAACGTATGTCTTTATTATGAATAAAGACAAACCCTGCATTTATAATTCGACAAAATATTCTGTAGTGTTATTTCTTATATTATCTGTGGATGAAATTCTCTTAATCGAGAATAGCATTCCCGCATTGCAAGAAATAAAGATTTGGCTATCATCTAATTTCTCCATGTTCAAAATTAGATATGGTATACTCACTAGTGTAGTGAATAGATACTAGTCTGATCTAAGTGAGGATCACTAGAAGATTGTATAGACAATCCTCATGTATTTGAAAAATATTAAGATCCAGACTCAAATATGGAAATACTGACTTAAAACATTTAGGATATTTTAATTTCAGTCAGAACGAGATGACAATAAGAAAGTGTCGGGTCATACCCTAATTGTAGGAGCAATCTGCTAGAAAGGTTCCAAGCAGGATACTTTAGCCTATTCAATTAGTGATGTAGAGTACATCATGGCATATGGTGCTGTCATGTAAGCTGTATAGTTGTTGAGATTCATTAGCAAGTTAGAAGTGGCATCCTCCACCGATGGTCCAGTCCTATCATAGCACTGGAGCCATAACTCAGGTTAAAAAATCGAAGTACCAGTATATTCTGCATCGCTATCACCTTTGATTTTAGATCAAGATGATGTCGATCTTTGGAAGATTGATGAAAAAGGAGAACTTGATTGACCCATTTGCTAAGACCTCGGAACTAAGGAGTTTTACGAACTCAAGTGAAAGATAGGATATTTAGTATCATTATGATTAAGATTAGTCCAAGTGAAAGTTGTTGGAAAATATGTTCTAAAGTCAATCATCTAAGTCGTAGATGATTGAAATTAGTATATAAATTATCTAATAATAATAGTTATTTGGTTGGTTCATCATAAAAGTTCTATCTTTCCTAAATGAACTCCTAAATTATGATGAAGTCCTTAGAACTACAATCAATTAATAAAGAAGAATTTTATCGAATGAGTGGTTTAAATTATTTCGATACAAATGATAAGTTATTAACAAGGATGATATAACTTATTAAGTGTAGGTCGTTGTATGCCATATGTGTTGATTTTCTCCTAACCAAATAGTGTGGAGACACTGGTATGGCATCCAAGTGAGATGTAGAAGAACATCTATACTGAACGTGATCAATGTAGTACTTTACTATCAAGAGTAGCTAGCTAAGACCAATGGGTATAAGCATCCCTCCGACCTCAAATCACTTAGGTGGACTTAACAAGCAACACACATTACTTGGTTTGCCAGACTACCTTGTATTTCTAATATAAGATTTAGAAGGTTTCCTAAGTATAGTAACAGTATCTGTGAAGTCAGTGTGAGTCACAAATGGGATTGACCACTCCTGATTAGTTTCAGGGATAGAATGACCTCGTTGTCTTTCAATTTAGCAAAATCTAGGCCTGGGTAATCCTCATGAAGAGTCATGAGATTTATAAAATTTTGAGACACAATAGAGATAACTTGTATGAGTGTTGATAATGTACTCAAATTCATCTTGGGCATTATTGATCAAAGGGATGAATTATATGGTAATCATGGGCCAGGGTTCTAAGAATGATACTTTGCATACATTCGACCTATCCGAACATTGGGAACCATTGCTAGATGGTTACTTCGACTGATACAGAAATTGATTTCTATGCTACTGACTTAGGTTCGAACCTATGGGATCATATACATTAGAGGTTGTAATCTAATCAGATGGTTAATTGGTTAATTGATGATTAAGAATCATTCTTAGGTCAAACTATCAATAGGATTGATGTTTGACCTAATGCAAGTGTCGTAGGAGGATCGATTAGCAATTGAATTACTAATTGGCTCAATTTGATTGAGAATTTTGGCTGAGATTAAGTTTAATTGAATTAGATTCAATTAAAATTAGTTTGGATTTAATTTAATTAAGTTTAATTGGTTTATTGGATAAGCCAATTGCAAGGAAAAAATAATTCCTAGTTGGACTAGGATTTGAGTACACCTAATTCTTAATTAGGTTAGAATTTAAATTAGATTTAAATATGATATAAATCTAAATTAATTAGGTTCCTAGTTGGACTAGGTTCATCCATAATTATGTTGCATTTAATTTGATTTGAATTAAGTTTAAAATAGTTTTGACCTAGTCAAACAAGAAGAGTCCCAGTTGGACTGGGACTCTCACTCTTTCCTTGCACCACCTTTGAGCCCACGCCCATTATTTGTTTCCATATTCAACTGGGACTCTCACTCTTTCCTTGCACCACCTTTGAGCCCATGCCCATTATTTGTTTCCATATTTTTTCTAAGATTTTCATGCCTGAGGATTGATTTTCCACACCCCATATCTGGTTTAATTTGAATCAAATCTGAATTGATCTATTTTGGAAAGTGGTTTGGGTTTGTTTCCTTTTGAAAAAGTCCCTTGAATCCTAAACTCTTCCTCCCTTCCTTTGGAATTTCTCCCACACCACCTATTTCCTTTTGTGAAATTTATTTTTGGTTTTTGGCATTGAAATCTGGTTCCTCATGTAGAAGATAATAGGAGAGGCATCCAAGAGTTGGATGCCCCTAAACTCCTTGTTTAAATCCCTAAAAGGTAGGGATTTTGACCTAGTCTTCTAATCTAAGATGGGGCGCCACTTTTGTAGGGATTTAAGGAATCAAATTTTGAAAAATTCATGGAAATTAGTGAGAGGGAAAAAAAGGGTGTGGGAGGTTCAACACTCAAAGTTGCTGGGCATGGAGGGTCTATTATGACATCAATTGTTGATGTCTTGAAGAAAGAAGGGTAAGAGAAAAAACTATTTTCTCTTAGAGATTTTTTCTAGCCCTCTTTTGTTTATTTTTATGTGATATTTTATGTGATAAAATTTGAGAGAAAGAGAGAGAGGGCATGGGAAATTGATGCTCCAAGGAGTTGGGGCATCATGGTCTCTGTTGGACATGATTTGATCATGTCCTAATGAGAGAAAAGTGAAGAGAAGATAGTCTTCTCTTAGGGTTCTTTTGAGAATCCTTTCTTCCCAATTTTAATATAATTTTTCTATGAGAAAAATTAGAAAGAAAGAGATCTGAAAGCATGAAAATTTTTTAGAGGAGAGGTCTCCTCTTGTTCAAGTATGAAGATCTATTTAGGACATCAATAGTTGATGTCCTGAAAGGAGAAGATGTGTCTTCTCTTAGGATCTTTCTTAACTATTTATTTTTTGATTTTTGAAAGATCCAAGAGTTGAATTTTTTCTTAATCCTCCTCATATTCTTCATCTCTTAGAGTATCCAAGAGATTCAAAGAATAAATTTTAGATTAACCATCCGAAGGAATCTGCGAGAAGCTAGTACTTCAAACGGATCTTTGTTTGACGAACCTCCAATTATATTGCAGCCTCGTATGGATCACCTATAGAGGTCGGACGTATGTGCAGCTCCAAAAGCAATAATAAAAATCAATCATGGAGTTCTTGACCCATGCAAAGATAAGAGATTTGATCTCTTCTCTCACCTAGATGCGATCTAGATTTTAGATCTAGAATCATTCTAAATCTAGGGTATTGATTGGATCAATACCAAAGCTTTTATTTTTAGATTTAATAATGCATTATGACATGTTATAGATTCTAGATATCGGATTTAATAATTATATTACATGTATTTATAAATTAAATGGTTTAATTTACAACTTTCACTATGTTATATTTCAAAAAAATTTTGAAATTCGTGCATGAAACCCTGCATATTTTTCACCATTCGAATGATATAACCGGATTAAGAACTCAAGATTCGCCATCTTTTCACATTTGGGATACAAGAAAATATTAGCATCCTCCATCAACTTGAGAACCTTCTCTATATCCTCACTGTTTGTCATTCCACCAACTACAGGTTCATGCATGGACGTAGATGCACTATCATTATGGTCAATAAATAAAAAAATATAATGAATCATTTGTTCCACTCTCCTATCATGTTGATCACTTTCTTGCGGCCTGCCCTTGCCATGTTGATCCTAACAAAATTCATAACTAGATTTACAGCCATAAATAGTGAGGTGATCATTTATATTTTGATGAGGTAGCTATGGCCCACTCATACACTTCTTATGAGAATATTGGATAAATCCATGATCCCCAAATTTTTCTATAGCAAAATTAAAAAAATTTTAAAGTCCAGCCTCACATTCTAGTAAGAGCCTACTAAACTTCATCCACCCTTTATCCATTACAAAAATGGTGATACTATAATTAAATCATGCATGGAACTTACATTATATACTAATACATTGTAAACAAATATGCATTATAAATAAAAAATGCATTATAAATAGGGACCAAAATAAATATCATGTATGGAACTTACATTAAATATCATTTTTAGATATGCAATAAATGCATCCTATTACCAACTAATAGATAAAGATAGGTCATATCCCATTCAGAAATTGCATTAATTCTATAAGTTCATTGCAATAATCAAATGATATGCAATAGGGTTCAAAAAAATTTTGGCAGTATTTTTTCTTAGTTCTCTTGTGTAGAG
The DNA here is from genome assembly GCA_006176705.1 of Cocos nucifera. Lineage (NCBI taxonomy): Eukaryota > Viridiplantae > Streptophyta > Magnoliopsida > Arecales > Arecaceae > Cocos > Cocos nucifera. The sequence goes on from QRFJ01000577.1 coordinate 111,216, forward strand.
AGAACAAAAGAAAAATGTTGTTTGAAATTTCTTTTGAAATTCTTAGCATACCATTTGATTACTATAATTATCTATAGAATTATTTATAATTCACAAACTATCCAAATTGCATAATTAATTGATCATTATACATAATTTTTCTATCTGAATAAAAATATATAAATGTATGGATGTCGAAGATTATGTACACTAATCAATTGATGGATCTATCATTACGCAATGCAATAAATAAAAGCAATAAGATATAAACATGAATTACATCCATAAATAAACTCTAACATGCAATGCAAGCCACTGTCGTGCCTCGACATCTAGCCATCAAGCTATAGCACAAAATTCGACGGCCAAGAATCTGCTAGCATGGCCCCGAACTTACTAGAAGGAGTTCTCTTACCAGTCGGCATGTTATGGTCCAAGATTGCCAGCATGGTCTAAAACCCGCCAGCATGATCCAGAACCCATCGAGGGGTCTTTTTAGCTTACCAGTCGGCACAGTCCATGGCATGGCCTAAAACCCACTCGCACAGTTCAGAACCTACTGGCGAGGGTTCTCTTACCTGTCAACACAGCACGGAACCCACTAGCGTGGGCCAAAACTAATCGATAGGGATTCTCTTAGTGGCTGACATGATCCACGACTGCCAGCATGGTCCAAAACCCATCGATAGGGGTTCACTTATCGATCGGCATGGCCTAAGGCGATCCACGACCGTCGATACGGTACAGCATGGCTCAGAACCCATCGGCATGGTTCAGAACCAACCGACAGTCGTTCTCTTAGTCATCGACATGGCCCATGACTGCCAGCATGTTTTAGAACCCACCGATGGGGGTTCTCTTTAAATATTATTATAATATATTATAAATATTATATAAATATTATAAATATTATAAATGATAATTAATAAATATTACTATAAAATAAAATTAAAAAATCATACCTATGGCTATAGAGAGGGGGTCACATGGAGCTCCAAGGATCACCGACGGTGGCGGCGACACTAGAGAGAGGGGGCGACGCTAGAGGTAGCCTGTAAGAGAGATGAATAAAGATAGTGAGTGTTGCCCAAGTATGGCTACCCAAGAGGGAGGGTGAATTGGATATTTTAAATTTTAAGCTTATGATGTAGGTAGATTGATCTAATTAAATGCCAACAAATAAGCTATGTAATGTGTAGTGAAGAAAATCAATAGAACAATAATATGCAATCACAAACACAATGATTTTATAGTGGTTCGATGCCAAACTCAGCACCTACATCCACTCCCCAAGTAAACCACTTAGGAATTCAACTATAATCACTAGACTTGATTACAGTCCGATTGTTTTACTTGGGCTCACAATCCAACCCAGTTAGTTTTGATCTTGGCTCACCAACCACAATCATATAATGATTATTTTCCCAGGCTAACAATCAACCCCAATTGGTTTTCACTTTGGCTTACCAATCACAACCATACAATGTCCAACTCTAGGCTTGGACCAACCCAAGTTTCTCACCCCAAGAAACTTGAAATAAAAATGAATAATATAGTAAATAAAACAAAAGCAAACTCTTAAAGCTTAGGAGAAGAAAATCTAGAAGCTTGGCTTGTAGGCTTGATTTCTTCTCTTGAATGCTTAAAAGAAGTAGGAGTTGATCTTCAATGGTGATGGCCTAACTTCTCTCTGATTGAGGATGTTGGAAGGATAAGGATATTACTAAAAAGCACTCTTTTCTTTTCACTATTGAGCTCACACACTTGAGGGACTGAAAATCTATTTGAAAGCTCTCTCTTGTATGTTCAAAAGTTATTTTTCATGTCTCAAGTGTTTTCTTAAGTATCCCTTATGTTGCCCACCATTACAAGTTATCATCATAGGCTTCTGGAAGTGATCTAACCATTGGACGATCCAAAAAAGCCATTAGAAGACGTGTGGAGTGAAAAAGCCATAGAACAGAAAACTAGCCGTTACCAGCATTGGGTCGGCTCAGTTTTAAATTGGGTTGGCTCAGTTTTCAGCTGGATCGGCTCAGTCTCAAAAATTTTGAAACATTGTTTCTGTCTTCTTTTATTTTCTGAGACTAGGATAGCTCACTTTATGATTGGGTTGGCCTAGTTCCACTGGGTTGGCTCAGTTTTTAGCTGGATCGGCTCAGTCCCCTGGGTCAAGAAAAATTCAGCCTTTCTGTCTTTTGCTTCCACTGAGACTAGGAAGGCTCAGTCTCAGACTGGCTCGATCCAGTTTGCATACAAGGCATACCAACACTGTTTGTGACCCTTTCTTCTCCAATTTACTTTGTAGGTTAGATTTGCCTTTTTGCCTTGATTTATCCTTAATTAAAACCTCTTGAAAGATGATTCCAATTTGAAATGTCCTCTCTAAAATCTTGAATAACTAATGAATGGGAACACTTGATGTTTATGAGCACTTGAGATTTACAACTACACATCCTCATAAACAATGTTAATAATATAACAATTTATACTCAAATGCTTTGTTATCATCAAAATCAATCTAGGATCAACAATCTCCCCTTTTTTGATGATGATAAAACCTTTTGAGTATAACCTTTCATTGATATTTAAAAATGATATTTTCATTCAATCTTATCAATTAACTCATGCATCATATTCATTTTATCAATTTATATATGCTCCCCCTAAGTATAACGATCTTGTTTGATCTAAGTCAAATTTTGTGTTGCTCCCCCTTACTATGTGCCGAGGTTTCAATTTAATAATTCGAGTTCTGATGGCTTTCACTTATTTTCATATTCTTTATTTGTTCTTGCTGAAGTAATGCCTATTTAAGTAGTGCGCCATCCCATTTAAATAGTGTGCCATACTGTGCCATTCTTTAGATTTAATTAAATTTTCAATACTCTTTTTTTTTCTCCCCCATTTTGTCATTATCAAAAAGTATACAACAATGTAAAGAAATTCGATCAAGCATGAAAGAGGATAATTTCATTCATTCATATGAAGAATTTGATGCAATTCAAGCCAAAAGTCAAACTTCATTCATTTATAGATACAAAGACTTGCAAGCTTACAAATTATTGAAGTTTGAACATTACATATCATAGACATTTACAATCAAAATATTCTAAGCATAACTAAAAGGACTCTAAATGCAATCTAATCAACACTAGGCTCTGGAGGGTCGAATGCAAAAGTGCGCTGCTCAGCAAACACCTTCCTTACAGCATTCTCCATCAATGAGGAAAGATCATTGGAAAGTCTATCATATACCTTGGTCGAGACGCACTGCACAATCTCCTCAATCTGATCTTCATCAAATCTGACAGTGGACGAAGATGGTACAGGTGCTGGATGCTGTGGCATAGGCTTTGGCTCATGTCTTTCTTCCCCATCTTCATCTAACTTCACCCAAATTTCATTAACCTTTTTAAACTTCATCCTATGCATTGATTTCAGATTGTCTGTGTCATAGTGCTGAAGCTTCTTACTGGGTTCTCCTTTCAGGCTAACTCCAACGTCTTGAAATACTAGTGTCAAGAACATCCCGTATAGTAGTGCTGGTTTTCCTCTTTGGGATGCTTCTTGCATTACCCTTAAGATCAAGGATGGAAGATTGAACTTTTGCCTCGTAAGAATGTGGTACATCACAGCTATATCATTCTTATTGAGAAAGTCAAATCTTCCTACTTAGGGCACTAGAATCCAGGCAGAGATGTGGTGAAGCAGTCTATTCTCTATTGGTTTGGTCCCTAGCATGGATTTCCTCAAAATGCATGGCATTGTCCCTTCCAAACAACAACTGCAGCCCACTTGCTCAATCATCGAGTCTCTCAGCTCCGATAGTGGGTGCCCTAAGTAAATTGCCCAGCTTTTCTATGGTTAAATTAATTTTCACCCTCTTTACCTTTGATTCAATTGAGCTAGGACTAATCTTTGCATTTCCATAAAACTCCCATACAAGATTCGGATAGGTTGGGAGATTGATTCCAGAACATAGGTAATCCCACCCTTGATACTTCAAACCCTCTCCAAATTCAAAATCCTCTCTAGCTAGGAAGTCAAAATCCACCCTTCTACCAGTTGTGACAGCCCTAGAGGAGAGTGGAACGGGTATGAAAGAAGGAGATGGAGGGGAAACTGGAGTGGGAGGCTGAGGGGGTTGAGTGGATGGTTTTGGAGGAGGTGAGGAGGACTGAGACTACCTAAAAGAATGGTCTTCACGAAACTTTGATCGTCGTTCTTCACCATGTGCCCCCCTTCTAAATGGCGGATCCAAACGTACATGCTTAAACCTAGGGGTTACGGTTTGTTTCCTACGTGGCATTCCAAAATCCCTCCTAAGAGCAGTGGAAATGGGTTTCTAGGGAATGGCTTGAGGGTGTCTAAGGTTTTTCTCTAGATAGCTAAGAAATGAAAGATGAAAAAGCTGTCGATCTGTCCGTTTAAAAAATAGGATGCCCGACAACTTAGCCAACTCAGTTTTTTCGTGAAGAAAAACTGGGTCGGTCCAATACTGGGATGACCTAGTTTTTATAGAAGAAAAAAAACTAAGTCAGCCCAGTTTGGCACAGACTTTGATATTTGTGTTTCATGCCTAAAAATTTTCTCATTTAATTTTCACTTCTAAATAAGTAAATACCAGATGATTCATCACACGAAAACTAATCATCTCATCATTTTAAGACCAATTATCATAAGATATTTATTTAACAAATTGGATCAAATAAACCTAATTGCTTTCTAATTGTGCAAAATCTTTCTTCATTCAAGGGTTTTGTAAAGATATCAGCAACTTGATTTTCAGTAAGTACATATTCAAGATGTATATCGTTATTTTGAACATGCTCTCTAATAAAGTGATGTCTTACATCTATATGTTTTGTTCTTGAATGCAATATGGGATTTTTAGTTAAATTTATGGCACTTGTGTTGTCACATCGAATAGAAATGTTATTACAAGTAATACCATAATCTTCTAGTTGTTGTTTAATCCACAATAGTTGAGCATAATAACTCCCAACAGCAATGTATTCGGCTTCCTCCATAGACAAGGCTACCAAGTTTTGTTTCTTGCTAAACTATGAGATCAAATTCACTCCTAGAAATTGACATATACCACTTGTACTCTTCCTATCTAAGCAATAACCAGCAAAATCTGAATCACTATAACCAATTAAGTCTAGTGAAGATTGTTTAGAGTACCATAAACCTATATCTTGAGTATTTATTAAATACTTAAAGATTCTTTTAACTGCTAATACATGTGATTCCTTAGGATTTGATTGATAATGTGCACACATGCATACACTAAACATTATGTCTGACCTACTTGTAGTTAAATATAGTAAGGATCCAATCATACCTCGATATAGCTTAGGATCTACTACTTTTCCTTTTGGGTCTTGATCAAGCTTGCAACTTGTGCTTATGGGGGTGCCACTTTCTTTGACATTCTCCATCCCAAATTTTTTTAACATTTTCTTGATGTATTTACTTTGGTTAATGAAGATCTCCTCATTTGATTGCTTGATTTAGAGTTCAAGAAAAAAGTTGAGCTCTCCGATCATGCTCATCTCAAACTCGCCCTGCATGAGACTAGCAAATTCTCTACACAAAATTTCATCAGTAGCACCGAATACTATATCATCAACATATAATTGGACAATCAATAGATCACTTGATTTTCTTTTAATAAATAGTGTTTTATCCACATTACCTCTTTTAAAATCATTGTTTAATAAGAACTTACTCAATCTATCATACCAAGTCCTAGGTGCTTATTTTAATCCATATAGTGCTTTCTTAAGTTTATATACATGATTAGATAATTCTTAACTTTCAAAGCTTGGAGGTTATTCTACATAAACTTCAATTAAACCATTTAAAAATATACTCTTTACATCCATTTGAAAAAGTTTAAAGTTCATGAAACATGCAAATGCTAAAAGCGATCTAATAGCTTCAAGTTTAGCTACGGATGTAAAGGATTCATCAAAATTAATACCCTCTTCTTAATTGTACCTTTATGCAACTAATCTAGCCTTGTTTCTAATTACATTGCCCTTCTCATCTAGTTTATTTCTAAAGACCCATTTTGTACCAATTATAAGAAAATTTTTAGGTCTTTCAACTAATTTTCAAACTTTATTTCTTTTAAATTGGTTTAACTCTTCTTGCATTGCTAATATCCAATTTGGATCTTTTTTAGACTCAATTATATTTTTAGGTTCTAGATGGGATACAAAAGCAATATGATTCATAACTTCTCTAAAAGATGATTTAATTTTAACTCCTTGAGATGGATCACCTATTATTAATTCTCTAGCATGATTATGATCATACCTCCATTCCTTTGGTTAGTTGGATGTATCTTGATCATCTTGGGAATGTGGAATTATTTCTTCAACCTCTTACTCTTTATCTTCTTTTTCTTGAGAGGGAATATCTTCAAGTGATATATTTTTCATTTTATTTTTTAAAATTTCTGCATTCACATCAAGCTCTTCTTCTCTTGTTCTAAGAGAGTTAGTTTCATCAAAAATTACATGTACAGATTCTTCCATAATCAATGTTCTTTTATTAAATACTCTATATGCTCTACTATGTGATGAATATCCTAGAAAAATTTCTTCATCTGATTTTGCATCAAACTTTCCAAGCTTATCTTTACCATTTATTAGAATGAAACATCTACATCCAAAAATTTTAAAATATGAAATGTTTGGTTTCTTTTCTTTGTAGAGTTCATATGGAGTTTTCTTTAAGATTGGTCTAATTAAAGCTCTATTTAGCACATAGCATGCGGTGTTAATCGCTTCCATCCAAAAATATTTTGGAAGGTTGCTTTCATAAAGCATGGTTCGTGCCATTTCAATCAAAGTCCTATTCTTTCTTTCTACCATCCCATTTTGTTGGGATGTCCTAGGTGCTGAAAAGTTATGATTGATTTCATTTTTAGAACAAAAATTTTAAAATTTTTAATTTTCAAACTCCATCCCATGATCACTTCTTATATATAAAATATTGCATTCTTTTTTCTTTTGTTATTTTGTTAAATAGATCAACAAACATATCAAAAGCATCATCTTTATGTGACAAAAATAAAACCCATGTATATCTTGAAAAATCATCTATTACTACAAAGCCATATCTTTTTCCTCCAAGACTAGTAGTTGAAATAGGTCCAAACAAATCCATATGGAGTAATTCTAGAGGCCTAGTAGTTGAAACAATATTTTTGGATTTGAAAGATGATTTTGTTTGTTTACCAAGTTGGCATGCTTTACAAATTTTATCCTTTTCAAAATTGATTTTGGGCAAACCCTTTACTAAATCAAGTTTAATTAATCTTGCTAGTGAGTCCATACTTGCATGACCTAATCTATTATGCCAAATCCAACTTGATTCATTTAGTTTAGCATTCATAGCAACAAGACAATCAATATTCTCATTTTTAAGCTCATCAAGATCAACAATGTAAACATTTCCATGTCTTTTTCCTACGAACTTAATGCTTTCATCTATAGAGCTAGTTACAATGCAATGAGATGATTTGAATGAAACATTAAAGCCCTTATCACAAAGTTGACTTATACTAAGTAAGTTCTGCATTAGTCCTTCAACATATAAGATATCTTCTATGCTAGTAGAGGGTGTTATCAAGATATTACCGAAATCAATGATTTTTTCTTTACCATTGTCTCCAAATGTTACAACACCTCCATCTTTATCTTCAAGAGAGATAAATTATGATTTATCTCCTGTCATGTGCATCGAGCATCCGCTATCAAGGTACCATCTTCTTTTACCTCTTACGGATGCCAAGCATACCTACACAAGTAATCAAGCAAACTTAGATATCCAGGCTAACTTGGGTCCTTTGGAGTTAGCATAAATAGTTCCTTTTGAAATCCAAACTTGCTTTACTTTTGTTTTGCTTGAATTAAAGATTTTGCATTCAATAATTTTTTGTCCAATTTTATTGCATTTGTAACATGTAATTCTTTTACCATAATTTTGAGATTTTGTATATATATATTTTAATGACTTTTGCTTTCTTGATGCATCATACCCTATACCAATTTTATCAAGAACCATCTTTTGATTTTCAATTATTATTTGCAAATTTTTAGAGCTTAGCATATATCTATCTACTTTGGATCTTAATCTTACTAGTTCATCTTGTAAAGATATAATCTTTCCATTTGATTCATCTAGATTAGTTTGTAAATTCTTCACATTTTCTTTTATTTAAAATTTATCTTTACTTAAGGATTGATTCTCTTTCTTTAGTTCCTTATTCTTATGTAATAGCATTTTAAAATTATTAACTAAGTCATTAAAAGCATCATACAATTCTTCAAAAGTAAAATCTGAAATTGAAGTATTATGATTTACCTCATCATCACTATGTGCCATAAGGTAAAGGTTTGCCTTTTCTTCTCTTTGATATTCTTCCTCACTTGAAGAAAAGTCCTAATCATTGCTCCATGTGGCTTTGTATGCTTTCTTCTTCATTTTTTTGGAGCTTTTCTTTAACATTGGACAATCCATCCAAAAGTGTCCGGACCTTTTGCACTCATAGCAAATAGGTGGTTGTTCTTTCTCTTTTTCTTTCTCTTTGCTACCTTCTCCCTTGTTAAATTTTTTCTTAGGTTCAAATCTCTTCCTTCTTCTTATTAATTTCTTGAATCTTCTTGCTATCAAGGCCATCTCCTCATCATCTTTCGAACTCTCTTCGAAATCACTTTCTTCCACATGGATGGCAGCAGCTTTAAGTGCAATGCTTTTCTTTTTCTTTACTTCCTCTTCTCTTCCTTGGTTCATGTTCAGCTCGTGGGTCATGAGTGATCCAATTAATTCCTCCAATGCTAGAGTGTTTAAGTCTTTCACCTCTTGAATGGCAATCACCTTTGGCTCCCAATTCTTTGGCAAAGATCTAAGAATTTTACGCACAATATCGCTATTAGCATAATCTCTTCCAAGACTTTTCAAACCATCCAAAATATCAGTGAACCTAGTGAACATTTCAGTGATAGTTTCATATGGTTTCATTTTAAATAGCTCATACTTATGTACCAACATATTTATCTTAGATTTCTTGACTTGATTAGTTCCCTCATGGGTGACTTCAAGTCTATTCCAGATTTCTTTGGTAGATGAACATGTTGATATCCTATTGAACTAATTAGCGTCCAAAGCACAATATACAACATTCATCACTTTGACGTTAAGTTGGGCCTTCTTTTTATCATGTTCATCCCAATCCTTTTCAGGTTTTGGGATGGACACTCCATCAATAGTAATTATTGGTGTGTGAGGTCCTATCATTATGACGTTCTACAAATCATAGTCTTGTGCTTGGATGAATATCCTCATTCGTACTTTTCAATATGTGTAATTAGTTCCATTGAACAATGGAGGTCTATTGGTTGATTGCCCCTCAACCAATGGAGTTTCAATTAGGGTTGCCATATGATCTTTAGCTCTTTGATAGCTTGATCAACAACTAATATTAGAGCACCCACTCTGATATCATTTGTTGCCCAAGTATGGCTACCCAAGAGGGTGGGTGAATTGAATATTTTAAATTTTAAGCTTATGATGTAAGTAGATTGATCTAATTAAATACCAACAAATAAGCTATGTAATGTGCAGTAACAAAAATCAATAGAATAGTAATATGTAATCACAAACACAATAATTTTATAATAGTTCGGTGCCAAACTTAGCACCTACATCTACTCCCTAAGTAAAGCACTTAGGAATTCAACTATAATCACTAGGCTTGATTACAGTCCGATTGTTTTACTTAGGCTCACAATCCAACCCAGTTGATTTTGATCTTGGCTCACCAACTACAACCATACAATGATTATTTTCCCGGGCTAACAATCAACCCCGATTGATTTTCACTTTGGCTTACCAATCACAACCATACAATGTCCAACTCTAGGCTTGGACCAACCCAAGTTTCTCATCCAAAGAAATTTGAAATTAAAATAAATAATATAGTAAATAAAATAAAAGCAAACTCTTGAAGCTTAGGAGAAAAAATCTAGAAGCTTAGCTTGTAGACTTGATTTCTTCTCTTGAATGCTTGAAAGAAGTAGGAGTTGATCTTCAATGGTGATGGTCTAACTTCTCTCTAATTGAGAATGTTTGAAGGATAAGGGTAACACTAAAAAGCACTCCTTCCTTTTCACTATTGAGCTCATACACTTGAAGGACTGAAAATCTACTTGAAAGCCCTCTCTTGTATGTTCAAAAGTTTTTTTTCATGTCTCAAGTGTTTCCTTAAGTATCCCTTATATTTTTCACCATTACAAGTTATCATCATAGGCTTCTGAAAGTGATCTATCCATTGAAAGATCCAAAATAGCCATTGAAAGATGTGTGGAGTGAAAAAGCTGTAGAACTGAAAACTAGCCATTATAGGCACTGGGCCAGCTCAGTTTTAAACTAGGTTGGCTCAGTCCAAACTGGGTCAGCTCAGTTTTCAGCTAGGTCAGCTCAGTCTCAGAAATTTTAAATTACTATTTTTATCTTCTTCTATTGTCTGAGACTAGGATGACTCACTTTATGACTAGGTCACCTAGTTCCACTGGATCGGCTCAGTTTTCAGCTGGGTTAGCTCAGTCTCCTGGATCAAGAAAAATTCAGTCTTTCTATCTTTTGCTTTCACTAAGATTAGGATGGCTCAGTCTCAGATTAGGTTGGCCCAGTTTGCGTGCTAGGCATACCAAGCACTGTTTGTGATCCTTTCTTCTCTAATTTACTTTGTAGATTAGATTTGCCTTTTTGTCTTGATTTATCCTTAATTAAAACCTCTTGAAAGATGATTCCAATTTGAAATATCCTCTCTAAAATCTTGAATAACTAATGAATGAAAACACTTAGTGTTTGTGAGCACTTAAGATTTATAACTATACATCCTCATAAATAATGTTAATAATATAATAATTTATACTCAAATACTTTTGTTATCATCAAAATCAGTCTAGGGTCAACAGTGAGATACAAAGAGAGGTAGAAAGAGAGAAGAGAGATAGAGAAAAAGAGGAAAGAGAGAGAGAAAGAGGGATGAGAGAGAGTGATAAATAGATAGAAAGAGAGAAGAGAGACATAGAAAGAGAGAGAGAGTAGGGAAGTTGTGGGTACAGTAGTGGCAGTGCAAGAGGGAGTGGGTGGTGGCGGTGGCGGTGAGATGGGTAGAGGGAAGAGAGGAGAGAAAGAGAGAGAGGATGGTGGGCCAATCGAGAAAGAGGGAGACAGGACCAGCGATCGAGCTAGCCAGGGAAGAAGGAGGAGGTGGGGGAGGTGGTAGGGCCGGCCAGGGAAGAAGGTGGAGGCGAGGGAGGTGGTTGGGCCAACCATGAAAGAATAAAAAGGTGAGATTGGCTGGCAAAGAGGGAGGTGGGGCTGGTGGTGGGGCTGACGGGAGAAGGAGGAGGTGGCATCAGTTGGGGAAGAAAAAGGAGGAGGGGCTGGTCGATGGACACCAGGGACAAGCTACCGACGATGGTGGGCCAGTGGCAAAGAGGATAGAGAGAGGGAGAGGGTGGAGGACCTCACCGATGGCAGAGAGGAGGGAGAGGGAAAATAAAAATGAGATGGGTTCAATGGAAAAAATGATCTAACCTTTGGTAGCGGTTCAAAACCGCTACCATAGGCCTATGGTAGTGGTTACCAAATCCATTGCCATAGGCCTATTGCAGTAGTTGCAAAACCACTTCCATTGTTTAATATTAAAATTTTTTATTTTCCTTTGAATATGGTGTAATTCTAAAATTTAATATTCATCTTTACTATTCATTATCTAAATAATTATTATTAGAATGTCATCATAAAAAATCCCCTCAATCCGATAGCCCTAGCTTCATCGATCAATAAAATTTGATTTCGACGACCACGAACGATGGTATGATGATTTGATAGATGGAGACCATCGATGGATACAAAAATCTGTAACAATGATCTCGACGATATTTGTAGCACACTATCAAAATTTTACTTCAATCAAATATTGTTATCATGGTCAATTTAGTATGGAATGATTTCAATCATTAAATGAGAAATGAGTGATCAAAGGATCAAATAGCATCCGATTATGTGATAATTTTTTAGATAAATGATCTTGGCTACTGTTTTAATTATTTTTATGGTGGTGATCATAAAATTCAAACCATGCATCTAAGAACGATCCAAAACTATATATTACTCGATATCATTCTTAAACTCCTTAAGTAATTATGCTTGTGCTTTTGCAAGATTTGCTAAACATGAACAGTTCATACAGAAATGATTTGAATTTTATAATCATCATCGTACAAAATGATTAAAATTATAGCAAAGATCATTTATCTAAAAAATTATCTTATAATTAGATGCCATTTTGCCTTTTGATCACTTATTTTTCATTTAACGAACAAAACCATTCCATGCTAAATTAACCATGATATCAAAATTCGATTGAAGTGAAACTTAATTGGTGAAGAAAAAACTATTTTTTCCACCACAGGATTGGTTAGATCTATCCAAATCTTTAGAAAATATTTTCAAAACTTTTCTATAGAGTCTAATCAGATTAGGGAGTTCTCTGATCTAATTTTAATGATCTGATATTAAATCTAAAATTAAGAATTAAATCAGATATGAACTTTATACCTAATTGGATAATCTGATTATCTTGCCGATGATCTATGGAAGCTCAGGGTTCTGGATTAAGCCACGCACGTGCCTGGCCTCTACTAGAGTCCACTCGAGCTAGATCTGAAGGTGCTCTCCTTTTGGATCTAATTACCAAAAATTATATATAAATCTAATTTGTAAAGCCTTCGAATCAACTGATGAAGGCAGTGGGCTCATCTCATGAACGTCATCTCTTCCCTTGAAACCTTCATGCCAATTTCTATGGACCTTCTCTTGGAACCTTGGCCCAACCTTTGGGCATGGAGAAGAAGAGGAGGAGGGGTGTGGAGAAAGAGGGGATGGCTACTTATGGGGACTTGGTGTTAGATATATGTGCCCTAGAAGCCAGAATTGGCTGACACTTGTAATACACTTCTAGGGGCAAAATTGTAATTTTGACTAAATGCAATAAATGGGTTATTTTCTATCACATATGTGTATTTAGTGTCTGTGATACATCCTTTGAGTTAATGGTAATGATAACTCATATTTTCAAGAGTTGAAAATTTAAGACATGAATAATCATTGTTAACTCATAAATTGCTCCTGACCATAGGATCATCACGAGGATGGTGATTGATCCGGAAGGTTGGTGTACAATCGCTTCTCTTTAGTAGATGAGTCTTAAGTCTACGGTGTGGAGACACCGGAGCGAGAGTACAGATACTCGTTAGAGAATGAGGGCACTGAGCGTGACCACCTCGAGTAGTCATTAGGGAGTCTACCTTCTCGTCAATGACTGACTCGATGCTGCAGTAGTGTGTCTGGTTCTTTGACCTGAGATGCATCGGCAGTTCACCTTGAGGGTGTTATAGTTTGACTACACCATTACTCGGTCTCCTAGCCATATGGAACCCTGAGGTGTATGTTGGCTATAGCATGTTCATTGTAGGAACTGGATTGCATCAAGATGGAATCTATCTACCTCGGTGGTAGAGGAGCAGCCCTATGATGATCATGAGAATCAAGTCCAGAAGCCCATGGCCATGGCAGAGTGAAATAATAGAAAGAGTTTCTATTTAGATTTTCACATTGGACTCGAATCGAATGATTACATCATATGACAGAGACTAGGGTTTGACGAGTTCACCTTAACCCTAATCTGATCGGGGCTCAAGATAGAAGAACTTAATCACACAGGTAGCTGCACCAAGAGGTTCGCATTCAGCTCTGATGGGTTGCCACCATATACTGCTAGGTGTCACTGGTGGATTTTGGGAGCAATTAGAATGATTTAGATGATCGATCATTCTAGCTGTTCGAATCAGAAGAGTTCTGATCCATCGAAAGGAGTTTCGATGATGTCGATGATAGAGATCATGACATATCCCATTACCATACAGAACTGAACCTAACTGGGTCACACAAACAAGGGTTTGAATCTGGTGATCATCAATTGAACTGATCTAGTTCAATTGATCTGAATGAGATTCAATTAGGTTCAAGGAAATCGTGCTAGCACTCGATTGAACCTAACGTTCTTCTTTTGCTATCATAAATAAGTTGTCCTGACTGAGCCAAAGGAGTTTGTGCTCAATCAGAGGCCTTCATATGGTCTGACTGGAGGTTGTCCAAGTCAGAAAAGGTTGTCTTATTTTGTAAGACATTACCTGCCATTTTTGGTCACCTGCCATTTCTTGTTCTTTGACTTTGGTCAAAAGTCTACCTTTGACTGGTCAAATGTTGACCATTGACACTTTGACTTTTGACCACATGTCATGCACCTATTGGAGAGCTGGTGGGGGCCTGTCCCCCTGCCAGAACCTGGCAAGGAGAAGGGCGCACGCCACCCTAGGCGTGTGCCCAAGTTGGAGGCGCCTAGGAGTCCTTGTTGGACAAGGACTCCATCTCCTTTTTGGATTCCAATTAGAGTTCTTCTAAGAACCAACTTTGACTGGTCTTAGGCACCCTCTAAGGAGGAATCCAGGGGACTCTATTCCCACCAATCAGATTTAGATCTGATTTCACAAAGGGTTGTGATTGGTTGGGAAGAAGAGGAGTTGGATCACAGCTAGTCTATAAATAAGACCCTGTACCCAACTCAGATTGAATATATGATGAGATCATAGTTTCCCCATGCCCCAAGGCTGCCTCTCCCCTCCCTCTCCATGCCAAACCACCTTCTCCCCTTGCTCTCCACGTCCAAAAGGAGTTTTGGACCTTGGTTGGTGCGATTCAGATCAAAGAAAGGCGATCAAAAGTAAGAAGGCTGCGCTGCTGCAAAGGACGACTGCTCATCTTCAAAAGAGTTTTGAAGATCCTCCAGATCAGATCCAGATCTGATTTTTGGAGGTGTGATAGAGAAGAAGAGGATCTCCAGATCCAACCTGAGTGGATACCGGTAGAGGCCAGGCGCTTGCGTGGCTAAGATCCAGAACCTTCCGCTGCAAATAGGATCATCAACAGGGTAATAGGATTACCCAGATCAGGTAAATTAAATTTGATTTAATTTATCTTTTAATTTTATTTTATTAAAATAATAAGAATCAGATCTGAAACATATCAAGATCTGATTGGGATCAAGAGAAAATTTTTTGAAATATATCTCTTGATCTGATCAGATCTGAACGAACCTGGACCGGGAAATCAGGATTTCGCTTCACTTGGGATGTGGAGAATAGAGCATATGAAACCTAAGATGCAGGGTCTCTTAAATAGAGCCCTGTGACATCTCAGTGTTCCAATCAATCAAGCAACCAATTGCTTGATTTATTTTTGATTTCTTGATAAATTTTTCATGCCAACTCACATCAGATTTGCCACCCCAAATATTCCATATAATGTCGTACAAAATAGGTAGGAAGAAGGAAAGAAAGTTTGTTGTGCAATGGACTCTTCCTTCTCTCTTAGAGTTTGATCTCTATCAAACCTCTTTAACTAGTCAAATCTAAAATTTGAATAAGTCAAAGCCTATCCACTTTGGATGCACACCTAGGGGGACGTGTACCCTCTCCATGCCTTACCAAAAAGTGGGGTTGCATGCTTCTAGAAAATCTCCAAGGGGCATGCACCCCTGATGCCTTCTTTCTTTCAACAAGGTCAACCTTTGACTCTGGTATGCAACAGAAAAGGTAGGTGACCAAAAATGGTAGGTGTTGTCCTAAAATCATCTGATGAATTTTGACAACCCTATTCTGACCTGGACAAGTTTTAGTCAGGGTTTCAATTAAGACGAACTAGAAAGACTACAAATGGAGAATGTTAGGTTCAATCATGTGCTAGCATGATTTTCTTGAACCTAATCAGATCTAATCCAAATCAATTAAACTGACTTAGTCTAATTGATCACAATCAGACTCAATCCTTGTATGTGTGACCCAGTTAGATTCAATTCTGTATGGTAATGAGATATATCACGATCTCTATCATTGACATCATCGAAACACCTTTCGATGGATCAAAACTTTTCTGATTCATATAATTAGAATGATCGATCATCAGGATCACTCTAATTACTCTCAAAATCCATCAATAACACCTAGCAGCATATGATGGCAATTAGGATTGAAAGCGAACCTCTTGAAGCGGCTATCTGTTAGATATGTGTGCCCTAGAAGCCAGAATTGACTAACACTTGTAATACACTTCTAAGGGCAAAATTATAATTTTGACTATAAATAATAAAATGGATTATTTTTTATCACATGAGTGTATTTAGTGTCTGTGATACATTCTTAAAGTTAATGATAATGATAATTCTTATTTTCAAGAGTTGAAAATTTGAGACAGGAATTTTCATTATTAACTCATAAAATGCTTCTGACCGTAGAATCATCATGAGGATGATGATTGATTTGGACGGTTAGTGTACAATTGCTTTTTTGTAGTAGATGAGTCTTAAGTTTAAGGTGTAGAGACACCAGAGTGAGAGTACAGATACTCGTTAGAGAATGAGGGCACTGAGCGTGACCACCTCGAGTAGTCATAAGGAAGTCTACCTTCTCGTCAATGACTGACTCGATGCTGTAGTGGTGTATCTAGTTCTTTGATCTGAGGTGCATTGGTAGTTCACCTTAAGACTGTTATAGTTTGACTACACTATGACTCGATCTCCTAGCCATTCGAAATTCTGAGGTGTTTGTTGGCTATAGCATGTTCATTGTAGGAATTGGATTGCACCAAGATGGAATCTATCTACCTCGGTAGATGAGGAGCAGCCCTATGATGATCATGAGAATCAAGTCCATAAGCCCATGGCCATGGTAGAGAGTGAAATAATAGAAAGAGTTTCTATTATGGTTTTCACAATTGGACTTGAATCAAATGATTAAATCATATGATAGAAATTAGGGTTTGATGAGTTCACCTTAACCCTTATCTGATCGGGGCTCAAGATAGAAGAACTTAATCACACAAGTAGCTACACTGAGAGGTTTATTTTTAGTTTTAATGGATTGCCATCATATGCTGCTAGGTGTCACTGGTAGATTTTGGGAGCAATTAGAATGATTTAGATGATCGATCATTCTAAGTTGTCTGAATCAGAAGAGTTCTGATCCATCAAAAGGAGTTTTGATGATGTCAATGATGGAGATCATGACATATCCCATTACCATACAAAATTGAATCTAACTGGGTCACACAAATAAGGGTTTGGATCTGGATATCATTAATTGGACTAACCCAGTTCAATTGATTTGAATAAGATTCAATTAGGTTCAAGGAAATTGTGCTAGCACACGATTGAGCCTAACATTCTCCTTTTTCTATCTTAAAAGTTGTCTCAACTGAGCCAAATGAGTTTGTGCTCACTCAGGTACCTTTACCTAATCTGGCTAGAGCTTGTCTAAGTCAGAAAAGGATTGTCTTAATTTATGAGATAAATTTGAGACAACACCTGCCATTTTTTATCACCTGCTAATTCTTATACTTTGACTTGGTCAAACATTGACCATTGACCCTTGGATATCTGCCCATGTGTCATGCACTTATTGAAGAGTAGATAGAAACTTATCCCCTCTCAAAAAATTAGAAAGAAGGGGATGCATGCCTAGGATGGCGTGCGTCCATGGATAGGGATGCTGGAGTCCCATACGGATGGGACTCCAGGTTGCTTCTTGGTTTCTACTTAGGTGGCCCTTGGGTATCTACTTTGACCAATCTTAGGCTCCATCTAAGAATGAACCTATGGGTCTCTCATCTGATTGGATCAGGTGATGTCATTCCATCAATCAGATTTAGATCTGATTGCACGAAGCAACGTGATTGGCCGGGGTGATGCAGCACTGCATGACGCAGCAGAGTCTATAAAAAGACCCTGTCTACACCCACTTTTCAGAACTCCTCTTCCAAGCCATGCCCCAAGGCTGCCCCTCTCCCTTCTCCATGCCACCATCTAGCCCTTTCTCTCCTCTCCACACCCAAGGAAGTTGGGCCTTCAGATTAGTGCGAGTCAGAAAAGGAAAGGCTGACGAAAAAGTAAGAAGGCAGCACTGTTGCAGAGACGACGGGTGATCTTCAGAAGGTATTTTGAAGATCCTCCAAATTAGATCCAGATCTAATTTTTGGAGAAAAGAAAGAGAAGGAGAATATCTTCAAATCCATCCCGAGTGGATATCGATAGAGGCCAGGCGCTTGTGTAGTTAGATCCAGAACCTCAAAGCTTCTGCAAGATCATCAATGGATAATCAGATTACCCAAGATCAAGGTAAAAATTAATTCAAAATTAATTTAGTTTTAATTTTTTTAATTATCATATTATAAATTAGATCTAAAAAGTGTCAAATCTGATCTAGATCTGAGAAAAAATTTTTGAAATATGTCTCTCGATCCAATCAGATCTGAATGAACCTGATCCAAAAAATCAGGATTTCCCTTCAACTAGTATCAGAGCCAAGTTCTTATAAAATTTATTTAAATCTAATTTAATCTAATTAATTAGTAATTTTAGATATCACATGAGATATGATTAGATCTAAAATTAGAAAAATAAAAAATTAAAATTAATTTATCTAGATCTAATATGTATGAGATACATAACTAGACTAGGTATAGAATTGTTCTATGTGTAGTCTAGTATAATCATATTTTTTATTTGATTAAATATAATTTTTAGATTTATTTATTTTCTATTTTCTAATATTATAAATATTATAATCAGATCTAAAAATAGAAAATAAATTAAATTTAATTTGTTCATATGAGATTTGATTGTTGCATGTTTAGATAAGTTGTAGAATAGTTCTACAAATTATCTAGATTAGAATTTATTTTGATAAGATCAAATTTAAATCTAATTTTTTAGATTATTATGAGATAATTTAGATCTAAAAAATATGCATGATTATGATACATGAGATGTATGCAAAATATGTTTGAATTAGATCTATTTTTTTATATGAGATATATGATAGATCTAATTAATTTTTGTAGTATTAGAATTGTATTTCTGATTAAGGCGTTCCCCTTGGTCCGTCCGATCATAAGAACAAAGTAAGGGTTTAAAGGCCCTCTCCTTCTCCATTCGATGGGGTGTTCTTATGAATGTGTAGGGGTGCTGCACGTTCGTCCTTAATCAGAAATTGAAAACTTACTTTCTGCAAAATCCTAGATCCTGAAACCCTAGGATTTATTGTGCATATTTTGTTTATGAACCCTAACTTAATTAAGAATTAAGTTTATGAAATATTAATTAGGTCTAAAATTGAGAATTTCAGATCTAAGACATATTCATAAATTTGGGTTCGGGCTTGGGTAGCTCAATTAGGTCTAGCGGTTGATCAAACCGAATCAAGAGTTGGTTAGATGGGATCAACAATGCTTAAATTGACCAGCCTAATAGGATTAAGTCTGGGTCAAGATCGAGTCATGTAAGTGATCGATCAAGCAAGACCTAATTAGGCTCAGAGGTTAGAGTCTGGATTGTAGGCTAACCCAATTGGTTCTGGCTCAATAATTTGGTGTCTAAGGTAAGTTTGGCAGATACGATCCGACTGATTTTTAATTGGAAGCTACTCGACCTTGAATGCGTTCTTGTACGAGTTAATGGCATATCCCTTCCACCGGTCTCACTTACCTGGCCATATTTATTGACTCAGTTCTGATCTGAGGTGGTCAATAATCCGAGCTAACCCATGCCACTAGGTTAGTCATAATTGTTATGACTATGCCAAGTCTAGTTTAATGAGACCTAAATCAATTCTCCCTAAGAAAAGATTAAGTCTGAGGTCTTCCACCATTGTAGATGTGCGGGCCCTTCCCGGGGTTGATTGTTCTCGGCTGGATACAGTGGCTCAGTTGCACCGAAAAGATGCAACCATGTCTATTAGGCATTGGATGCTATAGGCTGGAGGATGAATTGGGCTCAATATTTTGGATACGGTGAGAGACTCAATTAGGAATCCAGTCTGTGCAAATGGTGGGTCTGACTTAACTAAGGAGTGGATCAATATTCTGGATACGGTGAGATTCATGAATTAGAGACCAAGTTTGGGTGCACCATGATTAGAGAATCATTGAACAAGAGTTGTTCACTCATTGGCTAACCCATCACCAATAACTGTTAGGTGAGGTGATGAGTCAGTTGGTGAGGACCGCACCATCCCACTAGAAATCATTAATCGTGGAGATTTTTGCATCTCTACAGAGGGAGTGTAGGGATCCGAGAAAATAGTGGGAGCTAATTTATTTAAAAATAAAATTTCCTAAATAAATTGGTCAAGTCAAAATTACAATATCTAACTAGAATCTTTGACTCTCTACAGGAAAAATGTCTGCGTCCAACCCACTAGGCACGTATCCTGGACACACCATAGACTGACCGGACCCAATTATAAAGATTGGCTCAGGAACTACAAAATTATTTTGGGTTCCAAGAAGTTAACTCATGTATTGGATCAGGACCCTCCCACCTTACCAGCTCGTCCATCCACTGAACAGAGAGCATCTCTGGATAAAATGGATGATGAAGATAATAAGGCCAGATACTTACATGTTGGGCTCGATGTCTGATGAGCTCCAGCGCCAACATGAAGATATCAGGGACTGCTCGCCAAATGTTGGCTCACCTACAAGGAGATGTTTGGTGAACAGAGTCGTGCAGCCAAATATCAAGTCACTAAACGACTGTTTTAAGGCTAAGATGCGTGATGGGCAGTCAGTCCAAGATCACTGTCTGATTAATGATCAAGGACATGGAAGAGCTTGAGAAGCTCGGTGAAGTTGGACTTGGATCTGCAGAATGATATAATTCTGCAATCCTTGACTGATGCATATGGGCAATTCATCATGAACTTACCATATGCATAAACTTCAAAACTCCTTGGCCGAACTTATGAATATACTAGTTACCGCTGAGCTTTCCATAAAAGGTTCTAAAGGCTCAGTACTTGCTATGGAATGGACTTCTTCCAAAAGAAAGTCTTTTGGAAAGAAGAAAGAAGTCTGTGAAAAAGCAGAAAGGTGGAAGGAGGAAAGAAGAAGAAGGCAGAGCTGAAGAAAAAGGCCGCTGACAAAGAAAAGTGTTTCCATTGCAATAATGATGGCCATTGGAAGCGAAACTGTCCTACTTACCTGGCCACCCTAAAGAAGAAGGAGGATGGTCCTTCTAAAGGTATGCTCATTATTGAGTCTAACCTTTTGATTTCTTCTACATCCAGTTGGGTGCTTGACTCTGGTTCTAGTGCTCACTTGTGCACTTCTATGTAGGATCTTGAGGATAGTAGGAGGCTGAGGGATGGTGAGATGATCCAACGTATCGAAAATGGAGCAAGGGTTGCTACCGTGGCCGTGGAAACATATCCCTCTTCGACTACCATCTAGTTTAGACTTAGTATTAAAAGACTGTTATTTTGTGCCTGCAGCAAGCAGAAATTTGATTTCTATTTCTTGCCTTGCATTAGAAGGCTATGTAATTAGTTTTCTTAAGGACCATTGTAACATTCTTTATGAAAGAAATAAAATTGCAAATGGTTTTCCTTATTAATGGTCTTTATCAGTTACATATTGATGTATCCTATTTTTAACTATCGAGCAAAACGTGAATGCCATAAAATCAAAACGTCCTAGGGATAGTCCAAATGATAGGTATCTATGGCACCTAAGATTAGGTCATATAGCAGAAGATAGGATTAACAAATTGAAGAAAATTGGGCTATTGAGTCCATTGACTTCTTGAGTCATATCCAACTTGTGAATCCTTGTCTTCAAGGCAAAATGACTAAACTCCCTTTTGTAGGACATGGGGAGAGGGCCACAGATCTCCTTGCCCTAGTACATACTGATGTGTGCGGCCCATTTGATGTGCCGGCTAGAGGCAATTTTGTCTACTTCATTATCCTTTATCCGATGATTTATCTAGGTATGGGTATGTGTATCTTATGAGACACAAGTCTGAAGCTTTTGAAAAGTTCAAAGAATTCAGACATGAAGTAGAAAAACAAACTGGAAAACCCATTAAGGTTCTTCGATCAGATCGAGGAGGTGAATACCTTAGCAAAAATTCCTAGACTATCTCAAGGAAAATGGCATAGTCTCTCAATGGACTCCACCAGGAACACCTCAACTCAACGGGGTTTCAGAATGGAGAAATCGGACTCTATTAGATATGGTTCGATCCATGATGAGCTTCACAGACCTCCCTGATTTCCTTTGGGGATACTCATTGTTAACTTCAATCTATCTACTGAATAGGGTTCCCTCTAAAATCCGTTCCTACCACACCGTATGAGATATGGCATGGTAAGAAACCAAGTCTGAGTCATCTCAGAATTTGGGGTTGTCCGGCTCATGTCAAAAGACAACAAGCGGACAAGTTAGAGTTTAGGTCCTTTAGAGCTCGATTCATAGGATATCCTAAAGAGTCATTAGGATACTATTTCTACATTCTAGAAGACCACAATGTGATTGTGAGTCGACATGCCATCTTTCTTGAAAAATAGTTTATTCAAGATAGCGGCATTGGAAAGCAGATCAAGCTTGATGAGAAAGTCTCACAAGAGCAATGAGCTAAGGACCAAGTGGAACCAAATCAGGTTGAGCCAATCCAAGAACACTACCTCCTCCACCTCGTAGATCGGAAAGGATTTTTCCCATCCCCTGAAAGATACTTAGGTACTTATTTCAGAGGATGTAGAGGAAATGTTCCTCATAGGTAATGGTGCTCATGGTGATGATCCCAAAACCTACAATGAGGCGATATCAGATATCGACTCTGAGAAATGGCTTAGAGGCAATGAAGTCAGAAATTGACTCGATGCACTCAAACCAAGTCTGGACCTTGGTAGATCCACCAGAAGGTATAGTACCTATTGGGTGTAAATGGATCTTCAAGAGAAAGATTGGTGCAGATGGGAATGTGGAGACATTCAAGGCTAGATTAGTGGCAAAAGGTTATAGTCAACGCGAAGGCATTGACTATCAGGATACCTTTTTGCCAGTAGCTATGCTAAAAATCCATCCGCACATTGCTTGTCGTTGCAGCCTATTTCGATTATGAAATAAATGGCAAATGGACGTGAAAATGGCATTCTTAAATGGATATCTTGAGGAAGATATCTATATGGAACAGCCGCTAGGTTTCACATCCAGTGATGACTGATCACAAGGTTTGCAAGCTGCAAAGGTCCATATATGGACTTAAGCAAGCATCTCGGAGCTGGAACACTCATTTCAATGATGTGATCAAAAAGTTTGGTTTCATCAAAAATGAAGGAAGGAGCCATGTGTCTTTCAAAAAGGGTCAGTGGGAGCGCTGTTGTCTTCCTCGTATTGTACGTGGATGACATCCTCCTTATTGGGAATGATATTCCCATGTTGACCATCAGTCAAAATGTGGTTGTCTAAGGAATTCTCCATGAAAGACCTAGGTGAAGCATCCTTTATTCTAGGAATTAAGGTCTATAGAGGATAGACCGAATAGGATGCTAGGACTTTCACAGAAGATGTACATAGAGAAAGTACTAAAGAGGTTTAGTATGAAAAACTCTAAGAGGGGTTTAGTACCCTTCAGGCATGGCATTCATCTTTCCAAGAAGATATGCCCTAGCACACATGAGGAAATAGAACGCATGAGCAAGATCCCTTGTGCTTCAGCAATAGGGAGCCTCATGTATGCCATGTTATGTACACGATCTGATATAGCCCATGCCATGAGTGTCACGAGCAGATATCAGTTGAATCCAAATGAAAAACACTAGATTTCTGTGAAATGTATCCTTAAGTACTTAAGAAGAACTAAGGATATGTTGTTGGTCTTTGGTAATGGAGAACTCCAAGTCTAGGGGTATACAAGGCTCGAACTTTATGTCTGATGTAGATGATCGAAAGTCGACATCTGGGAGTCTGTTTGGGTGCAATGGTGGAGCTGTCAGTTGGAAAAGTTTCTAACAGACAATGATAGCAGATTCCACCATGGAAGCAGAATATATCATTGCGTCAGAAGCTACGAAGGAAGCATTCTGGTACAAAAAGTTTGCCACAGAGATCGGAGTCATGCCATCAGATGCCATTTCTCTGTACTACGACAATAATGGCACTATAGCCCTTGCTAAGGAGCCGAGGTCTCACCAGAAATTCAAGCACATCGAGTGATGATACCACCTCATCCGCGATTATCTTGAGAAGAGTTACGTCGAGGTCAAGAGAGTCAACTCCACAACAATACGGTAGACCCACTTACAAAGCCATTGGGCGAGCAGAAGATCGAAGCCCACCTTGAGAACATGGAACTTAGATTTCTAGCCAATTGGCTTTAGATCAAGTGGGAGTTTGTTAGATATGTGTGCCCTAGAAGCTAGAATTGGCTGACACTTGTAATACACTTCTAAGGGCAAAATTATAATTTTGACTATAAATAATAAAATGGGTTATTTTCTATCACATATGTGTATTTAGTGTCTGTGATACATCCTTTGAGTTAATGGTAATGATAATTCATATTTTCAAGAGTTGAAAATTTAAGACATGAATAATCATTATTAACTCATAAAATGCTCCTGACCATAGGATCATCACGAGGATGGTGATTGATCCGGAAGGTTGGTGTACAATCGCTTCTCTTTAGTAGATGAGTCTTGAGTCTACGGTGTGGAGACACCGGAGCGAGAGTACAGGTACTCGTTAGAGAACGAGGGCACTGAGCGTGACCACCTCGAGTAGTCATTAGGAAGTCTACCTTCTCGTCAATGACTGACTCGATGCTGCAGTAGTGTGTCTGGTTCTTTGACCTGAGGTGCATCGGCAGTTCACCTTGAGGGTGTTATAGTTTGACTACACCATTACTCGGTCTCCTAGCCATATCGGAACCCTGAGGTGTATGTTGGCTATAGCATGTTCATTGTAGGAACTGGATTGCATCAAGATGGAATCTATCTACCTCGGTGGATGAGGAGCAGCCCTATGATGATCATGAGAATCAAGTCCAGAAGCCCATGGCCATGGTAGAGAGTGAAATAATAGAAAGAGTTTCTATTTAGATTTTCACATTGGACTTGAATCGAATGATTACATCATATGACAGAAACTAGGGTTTGACGAGTTCACCTTAACCCTAATCTGATCGGGGCTCAAGATAGAAGAACTTAATCACACAAGGTAGCTGCACCAAGAGGTTCGCATTCAGCTCTGATGGGTTGCCACCATATACTGCTAGGTGTCACTGGTGGATTTTGGGAGCAATTAGAATGATTTAGATGATCGATCATTCTAGCTGTCTCGAATCAGAAGAGTTCTGATCCATCGAAAGGAGTTTCGATGATGTCGATGATAGAGATCATGACATATCCCATTACCATACAGAATTGAACCTAACTGGGTCACACAAACAAGGGTTTGAATCTGGATGATCATCAATTGGAACTAATCTAGTTCAATTGATCTGAATGAGATTCAATTAGGTTCAAGAAAATCGTGCTAGCACTCGATTGAACCTAACGTTCTTCTTTTACTATCACAAATAAGTTGTCCTCGACTGAGCCAAATGAGTTTGTGCTCACTCAGAGTATCTTCATACCTGGTCTGACTAGGAGGTTGTCCAAGTCAGAAAAGGTTGTCTTATTTGTATGAGATAAATTTTTGAGACAACACCTGCCATTTCTTGTTCATCACCTTGGTCTAATTCTTGTACCTTTGACTTGGTCAAACGTTGACCATTGACCCTTTGACATTTTGACCACATGTGTCATGCACCTATTGGAGAGAAGATAGGGGCTTGTCCCCTCTCTAAAAATTGGAAAGAAGGAGGTGCATTCCTAGGATGGCGTGCGCCCATGGATAGGGATGCTGGAGTCCCATACGGATGGGACTCCAGGTTGCTTCTTGGTTTCTACTTAGGTGGCTCTTGGGTATCTACTTTGACCAGTCTTAGGTGCCATCTAAGAATGAATCTATGAATCTCTCATCTGATTGGATCAGATGATGTCATCCCATCAATCAGATTTAGATCTGATTGCACGAAGCAACATGATTGACCGAGATGATGCAGCACTGCATGGCGTAGCAGAGTCTATAGAAAGACCCTATCTACACCCACTTTTCAGAACTCCTCTTCCAAGCCATGCCCCAAGGCTGCCCCTCTCCCTTCTCCATGCCACCATTTGGCCCTCTCTCTCCTCTCTATGCCCAAGAAAGTTGAGCCTTCAGATTAGTACGAGTCAGGCAAGAAAGGCTGACGAAAAAGAAAGAAGGTGGCACTGTTGCAGAGACGACAGATGATCTTCAGAAGGTATTTTGAAGATCCTCCAAATTAGATCTAGATCTAATTTTTGGAGAAAAGAAATAGAAGGAGAAGATCTTCAGATCCAGCCCAAGTGGATATCGGTAGAGGCCAGGCACTTGCGTGGCTAGATCTAGAACCTCATAGCTTCCGCAGGATCATCAACGGGTAATCAGATTACCCAAGATCAAGGTAAAAATTAATTTAGAATTAATTTAGTTTTAATTTTTTTAATTATCAGATTATAAATTAGATTTGAAAAGTGTCAAATCTGATCTGAATCTGAGAGAAAATTTTTGAAATATGCCTCTCGATCCAATCAGATCTGAACGAACCTGACCTGGAAAATCAGGATTTTTCTTCACTATCTATGTAAATCGATTCTACTATCATAAGTCTCGATAGGATTAGGGTTTAAGGTAAACTCATCAAAACCCAACATCCGTCATATGAATGAATCATTCAATTTGAGTTCCATATGAAATTCTAATAGAAAACTCTTTTTTATTATATCATACTGCCATGGTCATGGGCTTAAGAACTCGATCTCATGATCATTATAGGACTACTCCACTACCGAGATTGATAGATCCCATCTTGGTGCAATTCAGTTCCTACAATAAACATCCTATAGCCAACATACACCTCAGAATTTTGAATGGCTAGGAGATCGAGTTATGGTGCAGTCAAACTATAACACATTCAAGGTGAACTATCGATGCACCTCAAATCAAAAAACCTGACACACAACTATAGCATTGAGCCAATCATTAATGAGAAGGTAGACTTTCTTATGACTGCTCGATGTGGTCACGCTCAGTGCCCTCATTCTCTAACGAGTATCTGTACTCTCGCTCTGATATCTTCACACCATAGACTCAAGATACGTCTATCCTAAGAAAGTGATTGTACACCAATCTTCCAGATCGATCACCATCCTCATGATGATCCTACGGTTGGACGTAGTTTATGAGTTAATTATGAAAATTCATGTCTTAAATTTTCTACTCTTGAAAATATGAATTATCATTACCATTAACTCAAAGGATGTATCACAGATATTTTTAAATATACACTATGATAGAAAATAATTTTTTTATTAATTTATAATCAAAATTATAAAATTATCCTTAGAAGTGTATTACAAGTGTTAGCTAATCTAGTTTTTAGGATCCATATCTAACAAACTTCTACTTAACCTAAAGCCAATTGGCTACAAATTTAAGTTCCATCTTCTTAACGTGGGCTTCGATGTTCTGCTGGCCTAAAGACTTCGTTAGTGAATCTGTCGTGTTATCCATGAAGTCGACTCTCTTAACCTCGATGTAATCCTTCTTAAGGTAATCGCAGATGAGATAGAATCGCCGCTTGATGTGCTTAAATTTTTTGTTAGACTTTAGCTCCTTAGCCAAAGCTATGGTGCCATTATTATCACAGTATAGAGGGGCAGCATCTGATGGCATCACTCTGAGCTCTATGGTAAACTTCTTGTACCAGAATGCCTTCTTTGTAGCTTTCGATGTAGCGATGTGTGAGCTCAGAAGTGGCACTCCCAAGTCTTGAAAACATGAGAAGACAAGTCATGGGAAGATGGGAGCGAGCTGGAAGAAAAATCAGTCTCAATAGTAAAGTTCAGAAACTAGGTTGGCTCACTCTGAGACTGAGCTGGCTCAGTTGGAAATTAGGTCAGCTCAGTCCAGGACTAGATTGGCTAAATTTCAGAGAAAACTTCAGACAAAAAGCAGTATTTTTGAGCTATTGGCATGGTACACAACTAGGTCAGCTCAGTCTGGAACTTAGCCGACCTAGTCGTAGGTTAGCCGACTCAGTCTAAAACTGGGCTAGCTTAATTTTTGCAGGTTATTAATTTATGTACGTGACTTGTTTGAGTTTGAAGAGTTTTTCTATGAGCTTGGGCTTGACCCTTTGTAAAATATATATACTGAAAATAGGTCAAAATTGTAAGAATATTGAAATATACTAAATAAAAGCTCTTTTCTTCCAAAAATCTCTTCCTTTCTTCTTCTCTATTTCTTAATTTATTTGATCGTGCTTTTGTAGAGATCTCTAAGAAGTACTTCCTTGATTGCTTGGCTAATTACTGGTGGCCATGCCAATCCGTGTGGGAAGAGTGCATATTCCCAATATTTGATATCAGAGCGGTGTTGCATGGAAGGAAGAAAGACACCTAAGATTTACAACATCCAGAATCTATTGCACCAGGTTTTATCCTAAAACTTCTAGTTTGCTTTGTGGTTGTCTCTAGATTGAGATGGAGATCGTTTATACGGAGGAACGATGATACAGAAGTTTGGAAAGAGAATCTAGGGCTAGTCAGATCTTCTATGAAGGATGGTATTATTAGTGTGTGATCGTGAAGGATGTTAGGGATCTATTCTTGACTTGTTTGAAGTTATGAGATCAAGTGGATTCAAGGTGGATTTTGAGAAGTTTGATAGTAAGAAAAACTTTATCCTATGGCAGCAAAAAGTAAAGGAGTTATTGATTCAGCAGAGGATCTACAAGATCTTAACAAAAGAAAGGCTGGAAAATATCAGTGCTGAGGATTGAAAAGAGTTGGAGGAAATTACTTTTAGCATAATTCAGATGTGCTTGGCCGATCAGGTTTTGCCCTAGGTTTGCACAAAGACTATGGCAAAGGGGCTCTAAAAGAGATTGGAGAACACATATATGGGAAAGAACATGACGAACAAGCTATGGTTGAAGAAATAGCTGTATAGTCTGAGGATGCTCAAAGATGAAAATCTTATTGCACATATCCAAAGGTTCAATCAGGTGTGTTCTAAGATGATGAGTTTGGATGTGAAGATCGATGAGGAGGATCAGGCATTGCTGCTATTATGTTCTCTCTCAGGTTCGTATGATGGTCTCGTAACAACTCTAGTTTATGGGAAGGAGACCCTAAACTATGAAGAGGTTGTTGGTGTGTTCAGATCAAATGAGCAAAGGGAGAAGATCTACAAGGGAGACCCTAAGTTTGAGATCTTGGCTGTGAATGAAAGATAGAAAAGATCAAATGAGAAGATAAGAGGAAAATTCAAGGATAGGTCAAAATCTCACGATCAGAGGAAGATGACATTGAAATGTTATAAATGTCATCAGTCTGGACACCTGAGGAGAGATTGTCCCCTTTTGAGATTAGAAAAAGAAAAGGCTAGCAAGGAAGATGATACAGCTTCTATGAGCAGTGGAGATGACCTGCTAGTGATATCAGATGGATCCACGGAGTACGATACTATATGGATATTAGATTCAGTATGCTCGCACCACTATACTTCTCATTGAAAGTGGTTTGCTACCTACTAGAAGATCGATGGTGGAAGTGTCATCCTTGGAGATGATCGCCCATGCAAAATGGCTGAAATTGGCTCTATTAGAATGAGGATGTACGATGGGATCATTCGTACATTATCAAATATCAGACATGTACCGGATTTAAAAAAGAATTTGATTTTTTTGGGCTACTTGGATGAGCAGGGTAATGCTTTTAGTAGCTAGGCTGGGAGTGGATGTCTGAAAATTTCCAAGGAAGCTTTGGTGGTGATGAGAGGTAGAAGACTGAGCAACAATCTTTACAGAATGGAAGGCTCAGTGGTAAATGATAGTGCAGAGATGCTAGCAGCGACACAGGAGGAGCAGATTTTATATCGATTGTGGTACTATCGGATGGATCATATGAGTGACCGTGGGCTCACAGAACTAAGTAGAAGAGGTATGATCCCAGCCCTAAAGAAGGAGGACACAGATTTTTGTGATCCGTGTATCTTTGGCAAATAGTATAGAATGAAGTTTGCCAGAAGTACCAAGTGCAGCAAGGGAATGCTGGATTTAGTGCACTCGGATGTGTGGGGACCAGCTCTAGTATCAGCTAGAGGTGGGCAAAATACTTTGTTACTTTCATTGATGATTTCTCAAGAAAGGTGTGGGTTTATCTAATCAGAGAAAAATCAGAGGTATTTGCCTGATTCAGAGCTTGGAGAGCTGAAGTAGAGGAGTCAGGGAGATAGGTAAAGTGTCTGAGATCGGATAATGGAGGAGAGTATACTAGCCTGGAGTTCAAAAGGTATTATGAGAAAAATGGCATCAAATGCCATTATACGATGAGGATGACTCACCAATAGAATGGTGTCGTAGAGAGGATGAACCGGACACTAACCAAGAAGACATGAAGTTTGAGGCTGCAGACATCACTCCCAAAGTTCTTTTGGGGTGATGCTCTAACTTTTTCTTATTTTCTTATGAACAGATCCCCTCATTATAAGT
This sequence comes from Cocos nucifera, assembly GCA_006176705.1. Lineage (NCBI taxonomy): Eukaryota > Viridiplantae > Streptophyta > Magnoliopsida > Arecales > Arecaceae > Cocos > Cocos nucifera. Next base: position 141,808 of record QRFJ01000577.1, read on the forward strand.
TGAATGAAGGCATTTCAGAAGAGGTCTGGAGTGGGAAGAAGGTGGAGCTTGGCCATCTAAAAGTCTTCGGTTGCACAACCTATGCATATGTGGACGCAATTGAGAGGAGTAAATTGGACCCAAAATCTCAAAAGATGACATTCATAGGGTATCCACAAGGAGTCAAGGGGTACCTACTGTGGGACTCTCAGGTATAGAAGTCGGTGATCAGTAGGAATGTTATCTTTGATGAGAAGAGCATCTTGAGGAGGTCTGGGATAGATGAAATTGAGGAAATAAAGGTGAACAGCGGTGGCCAGTCAAAGAATGATGGCATGTAGGTTACATCTACTTACAAGAGTGTTCCTATTGAGGTGGAGCTAGGTAGAAAAGTATTATCTCAAATTGAAATTAGCATGGAGGGTCGATAGTTCAGACTGATGTGCGAGAGCAGCCACAAACATCAGGCAGAGATATGCCAGTGGAAATGGCTTTGCACAAGCCCCAGCATACTATTAGGAGACTGATCAGATATGGCATTGATGAGGTTATCTCCTATGCACTCATCACTGCTAATGGAGATCTAGAGAATTATGCAGAAGCCATGGAGAGTGAGGATCATGATTCATGGATGCAGGCCATGATGGAGGAGATGGAATCACTTGAGAAGAATCAGACATGGTAGCTGGTGGATCTTTCAGAGGGTGCTCGACCTATTGGCTCAAAGTGGGTATTCACAAAAAAAGAAGCACCTTCAGAACAAGGTGGAGTCAGATTCAAAAGAAGGCTGGTAGTAAAGGGACACTCATAAAGAGAAGGGATTGATTATATAAAAATTTTCTCTTCTATGATGCATCATACATCTATTCGAGTTTTGCTATCACTGGTGGCACAGCATAACATGGAATTGGAACAGATGGACGTGAAGATGACCTTCCTTCATGGAACTTTAGAGAAAAGAATTTACATGAAGCAGCCAAATGATTTCATGGAGACAGGACATGAAGAAAAGGTGTGTTTACTCAGAAAGTCTTTGAATGGCTTGAAACAGTCCCCTCGTCAGTGGTATCGAAGGTTTGATAGCTTTCTCTTGAGCCTAGGTTTCAGTAGATGTGAACATGATTGTTATGTCTGAAGGAAAATCCTGATTTCTCGGATCAGGTTTGTTCAGATCTGATCGGATCAAGAGATATATTTTAAAATTTTTTTTCTTTGATCTAGATCAGATCTAGGATGTTTTAGATTTGATTTTTATTATTTTAGTAACTAAAATAAATTTAGATAAATTAAATCAAATTTAATTTATCTTGAAGTGGGTAATCCTATTACCCGTTGATGATCCTATAAGGAGCGGAAGGTTCTGGATCTAGCCATGCAAGTGCCTGGCCTCTATCGGTATCCACTCAGGCTGGATCTGGAGATTCTCTTCTTCTCTATCACATCTCCAAAAATCAGATCTGGATCTAATCTGAAGAATCTTCAAAACACCTTTCAAAGATCAGCAGTTGTCCTTTGCAGCGCCTTCTAGCTTTCAGTCGCCTTTCTCTCATCTGAATTGCACCAACCAATGACCCAAACACCTTTGGGCATGGAGAGGAGAGGGAGAAGTTGGCATGGAGGAGGAAGAGGGAGGAGCCTTGGGTGTGGGGAATTGTCTCAATCAGATTAGATTATTTCTTGAGTTGGGCGTAGGGTCATATTTATAGACTAAGCGTGATCAACTCCTCTTCTTCCCAAAACCAATCACAACCCTTTGTGAAATTAGATCTAAATCTGATTGGTGGGAATAGAGTCCCCTAGATTCCTCCTTAGATGGTGCCTAAGACCAGTCAAACTTGGTTCTTCGAAGAACTCTAATCAAAATCCAAAAAGAAGATGGAGTCCCTATCCAACAGGGACTCCTAGGCGCCTCTAGCTTGGGCTCACGCCAAGGGTGGCGTGCGCTCTCCTCCTTACCAGGTTCTGGTAGAAGGATAGGCCCCCACCAGTTCTCTAATAGGTACGTGACATGTGGACAGAAGTCAAAGTGTCAATGGTCAACATTTAACCAGTCAAAGGTCAACTTTTGACCAAAGTCAAAGGATGAGAAATGATAGGTGACCAAAAATGGCAGGTACTGTCTTACAAAATAAGACAATCTTTTCTGACTTGGACAAGCTCCAGTCAGATAAAGTGAAGGCCTTTGATCGAGCACAAACTTCTTTGGCTCAGTCAGGATAACTATTTATGATAGTAAAAGAAGAATGTTAGGTTCAATCAGTGCTAGCACTGATTTTTTGAACTAATCGAATCTAACCAATCAATTAAACTGATCTTATCAATTGATGCATCACCAGATTCAAACTTATTTATGTGTGACCCAGTTGTTCAATTCTGTATGATTAAGAGATATGTCATGATTCCTATCATGACATCATCGAAACTCCTTTCGATGGATAGAACTTTTTAATTCAACAGCTAGAATGATCGATCATCAAATCATTCTAATTGCTCCAAAATCCATCAGTGCACCTAGCAGCATATGATGACAACCATTAGAGTAATGCTGATGACTCTTGGTGCACTACCTGTGTATTAAGTTTCTTCTATCTGACCAATTCAGATTTAGGGTTAAGGTAACTCGTCAAAACCAGTCTCTCATATGATGTAATCATTCGATTTAGTCCATGTGAAAACTAAATGAACTTTTCTATTATTTACTCTCCATGGCCATGGGCTTAGGACTTGATCTCATGATCATCATAGGACTGCTCCTCTACCATGAGGTATGATAGATTCCATCTTGATGCTATCCGTTCCTAAAGACATGCTATAGCCAATACACCTCAGTTGTATGGCTAGAAGATCTAATGTATAGTCAAACTATAACACCTCAAGGATGAACTCCGATGCATCTTAGGTCAAAAATTAGACCAACCACATACAGCATCAGTCAATCTGACGAGAAGGTAGACTTTCTAATAACTACCGAGTTGGTCAGCTCATGCCCTCATTCTCTACGAGTATATACTCTCGCTGATTCTCCCATCTAGACTCAAGACTCTATTCCATAAAAAAGCATTCGTACACCACTTTCAGATCGATCACCATCTCATGATATCCTATGGTCGGAGCATTTTATGAGTTAATAATGATTATTCATGTCTTAAATTTTAAGCTCTTAAAAATATGAATTATCATTATCATTAACTCAAAGGATGTTCACAAACACTTTAAATATACACTATGATAGAAAATAACTTTTTATTGATTTTAGTCAAAATTATATTTTGCCCTGGAAGTTATTACAAGTGTCAGCCAATTCTGGCTTTCTAGAGCACATATATCTAACATCTTCCACTTATCCTAAAGCCAATTGGCTACAAGTTAAGTCCTCTTCTCAGTGGGCTTTGATCTTCTGCTGGCCCAACGGCTTTGTAAGCGGGTCTCCACATGTCTGTGAGTCAACTCTCTTTTGACCTCGACGTAATCCTTCTCAAGGTAATCACGGATATGTGTATCGCAGCTCAATGTGCTTGATTTCTGTGAGACCTCAGCTGCTAGCAAGGACTATGGCGCCATTGTTGTCGCAGTATAGAGAATGGCATCTGATGGCATTACTCCAATTTCTGCAGCAAACTTCTTTACAGAATTGCTTCCTTCGCAGCCTCTGATGCCAGCGAATATGTCTACCTCCATGGTGGAATCTGCTATCATGGTTTGCTTGAAACTCTCCAGCTGATAGCACCACATTGCACACAAACAGACTCTCAGATTCGACTTTCAATCATCTATATCGGACATAAATCTGAGTCTATGTATCCCAGACTTGGAATTCTCCATTACCAAAGACCAACATCATATCCTAGTTTTCTTAAGTACTTAAGATACATTCATAGAATCCAACGTTCTTCACCTGGATTTACTAATATCTGCTTGTGACACTCACAGCATGGGTAATATCAGGTTCATGTATATGGCATGGCATACATGAGCTCCCTATTGCGATGCATAAGGGATCTTGATCTCT
>QRFJ01000577.1:145820-360370 GCA_006176705.1 Cocos nucifera
CGAGAGAGATGATCTTTTTTTATCCCACCTAACTAACTCTTGATTTGGTTTGATCAATCGCTAGACCTAATTGAGCTACCCAAGTCTGAACCCAAATTTATGAAGGTGTCTTAGATCTTAAAATTTATAATTTTAGATCTAATTAGTTTCATAATCTTAATTCTTAATTAAGTTTGGATTCATAATCAGAAACATACAAAAATTCTAGGATTTCAGATTTTAGGATTTTGTAGAAAAGTAAATTTTTGGTTTTTGATTAAGGACGAATGCACTGCACCCCTACACACCATAAGAGCACCCCATCAAATAGAAGGAGAGGATCTTTAAATCCTACTTTGCTCTTATGATCGGACGGCCAAGGGGAATGCCTTAATTAGAATCAATTACTACACTACAAAATAATAAATCTACAACATATATCTCAATAAAGTCATAGATCTAAACACACATGTTCTGTATACATCTCATGTATCAATCATTAAATCCTAAATGCATGCTTTTAGATCTGATCATCATATATAATATCTAAAAAATAAATTTTATGTTGATTATATCAAAATAAAATCTATTCTAGATAAATCATAGAACAATTCTACAACTAGTCTAGGCATGCTTCATTCACATCTCATATAAAAATTAGAAATTTTATTTTTTATTTTTAGATCTGATTATAACATTTATAACATCAAAAAATAGAATCATAAAGATTCAAAAAAAAAATTAATCATATCAAAAAGAAAATTAGCACTAGACTACTCATAAAACAAATCTAAACCTAGTCTAGATTTACATCTCATGCAAGATTGATGTGAATCTAAAATTTTTAATCCTTTTGATTTGAGATCTGATCACATCTGATGTGACATCTAAAATTTTTAATATTAGATCATAGATTATAAAAAAAATAGATCTAAAATAGATCTGAAGAACTACTAACCTGGCTCTGATACCACATGAAGGAAAAACTGCTTTTTCCACCATGAGATCGGTCTGATCTGACTAAATCTATAGAAAATATTTAAAAAAAAATTTTATAGAGTCTAATTAGATTAGAGAGTTCTCAAATATAATTTTAATGATCTGATATTAAATTTAAAAATAAAAAGTAAATCAGATATGAACTTTGTACCTAATTGGATAATCTGATTATCCAGCCAATGATCTACGGAAGCTCGGAGTTCTAGATTAAGCCATGCATGTGCCTGACCTCTACTACAGTCCACTCTAGCTAGATCTAGAGATTCTCTTTTTCTAGATCTGATCACCAAATATCAAATCTAAATCTGATTTATAAAGCCTTCGAATCAACTGATGAAGGCAGCGCGCTTGTCTCACGAACTTTGTCTCTTTCCTTGAAACCTTCACACCAATTTCTATGGACCTTCTCTTGGAACCTTGGCCCAACCTTTGGGCATGGAGAAGAAGAAGAGGAGGGGCATGGAGAAAGAGGGGATGGCTGCCTATGGGGACTTGGGGCATGGAGAATAGAGCATATGAAACCCTAGGGTGCAGGGTCTCTTAAATAGAGCCCTGTGCCACCTCGATGTTCCAATCAATCAAGCAACCAATTGCTTGATTTGTTTCTGATTACTTGACAAATTTTTCATGCCAACTCACATCAAATTTTCCACCCCAAATATTCCATATAATGCCACACAAAATAGGTAGGGAGAAGGAAAGGAAGTTTGGTGCGCGATGGACTCTTCCTTCTCTCTTAGAGTTTGATCTCTATTAAACCTCTTTGATTAGTCAAATCTAAAATTTGACCAAGTCAAAGCCTATTCACTTTGGGTGCACACCTAGGGGGACATGCGCCATCTCCATGCCATACCAAAAAATGCAGTTGTGTGCCCGTAGAAAATCTCCAGGGGGTGTGCGCCCCCGATGCCTTCTTTCTTTCAACAGGGTCAACCTTTGACCCTGGTGTGCGACAAAAAAGGCAAGTGACCAAAAATGGCAGGTGACCAAAAATGGCAGGTATTGTCCTAAAATCATCTGATGAATTTAGACAACCCTATTCTGACCTGGACAAGTTTCAGTTGGGGTTTCGATTGAGATGAACCAAAAAAAGTGCAAAAGAAGAATGTTAGGTTCAATCATGTGCTAGCATGATTTTTTTGAATCTAATCGAATCTAACCCAAAGCAATTAAACTGACTTAGTCCAATTGATCACAACCAGACTCAAACCCTTGTATGTGTGACCCAGTTGGTTCAATTCTATATGTTAATGAGATATGTCATGATCTCTATCATTGACATCATCGAAATACCTTTCGATGGATTAGAACTTTTCTAATTCATACAAGTAGAATGATCGATCATCAAGATCATTCAATTGCTCTCAAAATCCATCAGTGGCACCTAGCAGCATATGATGACAATCCATTAGAATTGAAAGTGAATCTCTTAATGTAGCTATCTATGTAAATCGATTCTACTATCATGAGTTCTGACGGTATTAGGGTTTAAGGTAAACTCGTCAAAACCCAACATCCATCATATGAATGAATTATTCGATTTGAGTCTGATGTGAAACTCTAATAGAAAACTCTTTTCTATTATATTACACTACCATGGCCATGGGCTTAAGGACTCGATCTCATGATCATCACAAGACTGCTCCACTACCAAGGTTGATAGATCCCATCTTGGTGCAATCTAGTTCCTGTAATGAACATGCTATAGCCAACATACACCTCAAGATTCTGAATGGCTAGAAGATCAAGTTATAGTGCAGTCAAACTATAACAGACTCAAGATGAACTATCGATGCACCTTAAGTCAAAGAACCTGATACACAACTGCAGTATCGAGCCAGTCATCGATGAGAAGATAGACTTTCTTATAACCGCTCGATGTGGTCATGCTCAATGCCCTCATTCTCTAACGAGTATCTATACTCTTGCTTTGATATCTCTACACCATAGACTCAAGACTTATCTATCCTAAAAAAGCAATCGTACACCAACTTTCTAGATCGATCACCATTCTTATGATGATCTTACGGTCGGGAGCAGTTTATGAGTTAATTATGAAAATTTATCTTAAATTTTTAGCTCTTAAAAATATGAATTATCATTATCATTAACTCAAAGGATGCATCACAAACACTTTTAAATATACACTATAATAGAAAATAATCTTTTTATTAATTTATAGTTAAAATTATAAAATTGCTCTTAGAAGTATATTATAAGTGTCAGCCAAACTGGCTTCTAAGACATACATCTAATAGATAGTATGCTATAAATATTACCAAGATCATTATTATAAATTTTTGAATCCATCGATGGTCTCCATCTATCAGATCATCAAGCCGTGATTTATGATCGTTGAAATTAAATTTTACTGATCGATGAAGCTAGGGCTATCGATCAAGGTGATCTTTTGTGATGACACTCTAATGATAATTATTTAGATAATGAATAGTAAAGATGAATATTAAATTTTAAAATTATATCATATTTAAAAAAAATATAAAAAAATATATAGCAGCGGTTATGAATAACTGCTGTCATAGATCTTACCTATAGCAGTAGTTATTGATAACTACCATAATAGTTTGAATCTATAATAGCGATTAAAATAAACCATTATCATAGATTATCTATAACAGTGGTTACGTATAACCACTACCATAGGTTTGACCTATTACAGCGGTTATATATAACCACTGCAATAGGTCAAACCAATGGCAATGGTCAAGCTTAACTATTGGCATATATCGAGACTAGCATTCTCAAAATCTTTTCGAATCGGATAGTTTGGGGCATGCCGAATCGAACTAGTGGAGAATCGGGATGGATCTAGTGGAGAAAATGGCACATGCCGGTACCGAAAAAGAAAGAGAGAGAAATAAAGTTAGAGAGAGAGGAGGAGAGGGAGAGGCCATCGAAAGTCGATGGTGGCCTTCTATGATCACTGAAGGGTGGCGATGGCCCTCTACGGTTGCCAGAGGGCGGTGGAGATCACCTGGCGGAGATGCGGCTATAAAACTAGGGCGACCGCCCCTATTCCTTCATCGATTTTTTTTAAAAAAGCCAATGAATAGTGAAGCTGGTAAATTGATTGCTAGCTTCACTTTTAAAAAAAAAAAGAATTCATGAAATAGGGGTGATTGCCCTTATTTCACACCGCGGAGTCGCAGACAACATTTACGCCGCCCGACGGCCATGGCGACCAGTTGAAGGCATTCCGATGACCTCTCCAATGGACCCCTTCTCTTTTTCTCTTCCTTTCTTTTCCTCTTTTTCTCTCTTTTTCTCCTTCCTCTATCAGTTCGCGTCGATTCAATCCGATACAGAACTGTACCGGACTATGCCACCAACCAACCGATATGGCCATCGATGCTGAAACTAAGAACTTTGATCGAGACTATAGGAGTTAAGTAACCACTGTCGTATGTCCAACCTATTGTAGTGGTTATCTATAACCACTACTATAGATCATACTATGGCAGCAGTTATTCATAACCACTACTATAGATAACCTATGATAGCAAATTTTTTTTAATTGCTACAATAGACTAGACATATGACAATGGTTCGTTGTAACCATTGTCATAGAGTCTATGGCTACGATTTTCAAACCATTATAATAGTAAGTGCTACCGTAGCCCCATTCTATAGTAGTGAATGACTAGAGATGGCCATAAAGAATCAAACTACAATACTAAAAGCCTTGGTCAAAGGAGTCACATGAGTCTGCGATTCTCACCATATCAAAGAACCTACTCCTAATGGCTACCTCAAAGCCCATTATAGCTTCGAACTCAAACCCAGGAGGCTTCCACTCGACAACAGCAAGGTCTATGCTAGTTTAGCATGGAGCTTCATCCTTGGGAGCCACCTGATTAGACTGGACTTGAGAACCTCTTTGGAGATTGGCCACTTCAACCTCCAGCCAATCTATCTTTCTTTTGTAATCGATCAGTTCCATCTTCATGTCAGCAACTTGATAGAGAGCACAAGCTCTGTTAGCCTAGGTAGAGTGGATCTATTTCTTGCTGCCTAAAGCTCATCTCTGAGCCTCACAACTCCCATCAAAAGTCAGCCTCCCTACGAGTGGCTCGCTAAAGGCAGTCATCTTCATCATGTGTGTTGACTTGGATTCTCTGCTCTTGGAAAGTGGGATGAGGAACCTCCACTGGCTAAAGACCTATCTTCTTTGGCCCTTCAACCTCTCGCTGAGAGGCCTCCAAGGTGCTCTTCAACTTCTCATTCTTGATGATGAAGTTATGGAGCTACCTTTGGAGTCTCTCTCTAGCTTCTTTAGTGGTGCTCTACCCCAACTCTACCAAGGCTTGGCTATGCTTGGCGACCTTTTTTGGATGCTTGGCTTGAGACACCCGTTGTTTGGCTGCCTTCATGCAATTAAGTGAAAGCACCAGCCGAGCCTTCAATGCTTAAATACCAAAGGCTGCCTATGAGGTTGACCAATTAGTTAACTTAGGGCATGAGAGAAAGCATTGAACAAAAGGTGGTAAACTTACCATCATGGCACTGTGATACACAATTAAGAGCACCTCCTCATCAGTCATGCCTATAAGGTACTCTTATCTCGTGGAGGTATCAACCCCTTGATTATCTCTTAATTGATGGTACTTGAAGATCATCGACTCATCCTCCCTGTGTGCCCAATCTAAAGTGAGAGAATGAAGGGCCAACTCAGAAGGAGTAGGAAAAGAAAGATCAGCCAGTGGATAAGAAGGCAAAGACCTAACCGCGTGCTGGGAGGGGCCTGCAGCCACTTCCATAATCTTGGTCACCATGATGGCCACTCCATCCTCAACATCCTCCTTCTCAATCTCAATCGAACCAATTCCAACTGTTGGAGTCACCTAGGCAAGTCAATCTCTAGGCCCTTTGCTAGCAGCTCAAAATGTCTTGGCTGCCATGTCTAAGACTTCGACTATGGTAATTATCGAATATTCTAATACAATACCTTGGCCTACAGCCCCCACCGGCCTAAGGGCACTACTTTAGAACTAGATGCCTATAGCCTTGGCTCAGCAAGTAGTCCTGAGCCTTGACTTGGACCTCAACATCGATGGATTGAACTATCGATGCATCCAAAAGCGGCTTTACATTAGGTAAGTTTTTTCCAGTCCTTATCGAACTTAACAATCCTGATAGGCTAATCGCCAACCTCTACTCCAATTGGAAAGGCACCACTGACCATGCCTGGAGAAGGCCTAGTTGGAAGGGTTTCATCAGAACAAGGGAGCATCTGAACCATAACCTCCCACACCTTGGCTCAGATCAATGCCTAAAATGATCTCCTTACATAACGGCCCTTAATCCACCTTGATAGGTTGAATGCTATCCTTTACCTCAACCTGTGGCACATCCTTGATGGTGCTTGGAGAAGGATCAACTAGAGGAATGTCACCTAAGAAGTTGACAATAGATGAATGCTATCCTCCCACTCCTTAGCTCATCCTAGCATGCCTAATCTTCTTTCCTTTTACCTTTGGCAAGCCAGCCAACAACTCTTTCATAGTGAACTTCATTTCTATCCAAGCCAAAAGAACCACAAGCTAAGGACACATCAACAAGATGAAAAAAATAAGAAGCTAAACACACTAAAGGAGAATTCATTCATTTCCAATGGCTTCTCCTAAAATTACATAGTTCTATCAATTGTAATTACAAAAAATGAAAGAAAATTCATTTGGGGTGCGACTCGGCATCGCCTCCCACATCCCCATCTTCTTCCACATTGGCCAAACTACTATTTGAAAAAGACAAAGCTAGAGCCGAACAAGGTTCAGGTCAAGTTTTAGAAATTGCACCCTGATCTTCTTCTTGTACTGGTCAAAGCTAGTAAAGAAGGCTTACCGACATGATGTCAAGAGCTCCTCATAGAAGGCTTCGCTTCACTTGAAATCCTTGGTGCCTTTGGCAACAACTTCTGCAAGATAGTGCTTGGTGGCTTCGACCTCATCTACCAACCAAAATTGAGCCATCCTCACTTAGGTTGCCTCCTCCTTGGCTTGGTTCATAGCTCTCTCAGTCTTCGCTACCTGATCCCGCATGCATACAGCCTTGGCTTTGCTTTCCTAGAATTAGGCTACCTTTATTCGAAGGTTTTTCTCAGCCTCCTCTAGAAAGTCTTGGCCTCCCATAAAGCTACATTTATGGCATTAGCTCGAAGCTTTACTACAACAAGCCGCTCTTCTGACTATGCCAGAATGGATTGCAACCCTTCCTCGGCCTTATGTCATTCATCCTCAATTGCTTGAAGATATCAGCGAAGCTAGCAAGCTTCTTCTAGATGCTGGACCTGCTGGAGCAAGCACCATGTTGCCCAAAGATGGCTACCCAAGAGGAGGGGTGAATTAGGTATTATAAGAACTTTTTGACTAATGTGCAGATTTGAATGATTCAAACTAAGTGAAGTGCACACAATGAGTAATGAAACAAACTTTATAATGTGCAGTGAATGAAAGTAATAAAGTAAAGAATACACAATCATAAATACATAAATTTTATAGTGGTTTGGTACCAAACTCAGCACCTACGTCCACTCCCCAAGAATATCTCTTGGGAATTCAACTATAATTCTCAATAAGAATTACAGTCTGATTGTTTTTCGGGCTCACAATCAAATTCAGTTGGTTTTTCCTAGCTCACCAACCAAAATTATACACGATTATTTTTCGGGCTCACAATCAACCCTGATTGATTTTACCCTTGGCTCACCAATCAAACCAATACAATGTCCAACTCTAGGCTTGGACCAACCCAAGTTTCTCACCCCAAGAAACTTGAAACAAAATGTAAAAAGATATAATTTAAAATAAACTCTATAAAATTCAAGAGAAGAAAATCTAGATTGCTTTGCTTGTAGGATTGATTTCTTCTCTTTGAATTTGAGGAAGTAGGAGATGATCTTCAATATTGATGGTCTAACTTCTCTCAGATTTGAGAATATTGGAAGGATAAAGAATATTTGAAAATCACTCCTTCCTTACTCTTTTCAGCTCACTCTTCTTGCTTTCTTAATGGATACTCAATAAAGTCTTCAAAAGTTTGTTTTTAATGCTCTAAAGATTTTCTTATATATTCTTGAGGCTATCCACCACTTCTTTACATCTGGAAGATCTTCAAAATGAGTTCTAGCTGTTGGAGTTAAGAAAATAGCTATTGAAAGTCATTTTGAATAAAAAATTAAAGTTCTGAAAAACTAGCCATTACAGTCATTGGATCGGTTCAGTTTAACTAGGTTGGCTCAGTTTATAACTGGATCGGCTCAGTATCAGTTTACTTCAAAAATCAGCTTTCTATTTTTCTATTTTCTGAGACTGAGTCATCTAAGTTTTTCACTAAGCCGACTAAGTACTGAGCCAGCTCAATTTTTCACTGGGTCATCTAAGTTTTCAGCCTTCAACAATTCTGTATATTTTTTTGCATGAATGATTTTTTGTCTTCAACTTTTAAGGGCTTCTTCCACCTTGATTTTTTTGGTCTTTCCCACCATTGAGGCTTCCAAAAACTTATTATTTAAGCTTTATTTGAGCATTTAAAATTATTCTTTTCTTTGACTTTTCTTCTTGTGAGGGGATAACTTCTATGGATAATTTCTTCATTTTAAGCACTTGAAAAGTCCTACACACATTCTTGAAATACATGATTAGATACATAATATACTCAAGGTTTGACAATCATCAAAATCAATCATAGGATCAACAATCTTTCTCTTTTTGATGATGGCAAAACTTTGAGTATATGCTAAAGAAACTAATATGAATCAAGACAAGAATAATAAATTAAACTTCATGAAAGAATTCATAATGAGCCTATAATTTATTGCACATCATTAGTACATACATATTTCATATACTTAACATACTTCTCCTCCTTTTTGATAGCATCAAAAAGCTCATGGGAAGAAACAAGAAATCATCAAAATCAACATCAAAGCATTAAATTGAGAGATGCATTAAATTCATGAAATTAATTTAAATTAATCATCTTCCTTTTGAAAATTTATCCTTTGACTCAAAATAAGTTTCAAATATTTATTTTAATTTCAAAAATTAGCTTGAATTTAAATATTATATGCTCTCCCTTTTTTTGAATGAGTATGATCTTTAATCAGATTTTCAAATATGTACTTTTAAGCTTTAAGAGAAATAGAATTTTTTAAAAAATTTGAATATAAAATCAAGCATAGTATATACTTAATATTCAATCTTTCATTTTTTTTAAAAAATTTAGTCAGTTAAGCTCAAAAAAGATATGTATCGAACATGTATCGAGCAAAGAAAAATGAATAGTATTAAAACAAAAGATAGTCATATTTTCAAATTCATTACTTTGAGTAAAAATTATTTCAAAATAAATAATTCATAAGGATTTTTCAATGCACATCATAAATTTAGGATCAAATTTAAATTTTTAAATGAGTTTAGAAATTTATTTTTGAGAAGAAATATGCAGAAAATTTAATTTAGCTCCAATCATTTGCCAAAAATGAGTATGCAAATCAAGTTTAAAGGTTGACACATGAAAAGTTCAGTATTATATTTATCAATGAGCTTCAAAATTATAGGATTGTACCAAAATCAATCTATTTGGAGTAAGAATATGTCTCAAACTCATTTTTCACTCCAAAAAGTTATCAAAAATGATTTGATAAACAAAAGCATGCATATCAAATTGAATAAATACATGAAAGCTCAATTTAAGAAGATCATAATGAAGTTTATTGAGAATTTAAGTTCATATTTCATTTTTTCTTAACTTAAATTAATTAAAATTTTCAATCAAATCAAATTAAAAAATATCTCTCCTCCTATTTTTCATATTTATAGTTAGATTAATTTACTTTTCAACTTTCTCCCTCTTTTTCTTTTAAATTAAGCATAATTAATTGATACCACATTAATCTTAATTAATACAAATTTGACTTTTAAGCTTAAATTTTTAAATTTGATTGATACCAAGTTAGTAATCATTTTATCTTTGGTATTTTCTCCCCCTTACTTTTGCAAACAAAGCTATTTTAAAATTAAATAAAATTTTAAGAGAACAAGCAAGTAAACATAATATAAAATTATATTAAAATTAATAGATTTAATCAAAATAACTTTAACAATCATTGATGGTATGATATGAGAAAAAAATTTAGATTATACCATGCATCAATACCCATCCCTTTTCATTTCCAAGGCATCCATAAAATAATTTTTCTTTTCATTTCATTTGGATCCTTAGTGCACCTGCAAAATCACTTAATGATTTTTGGTACCCAAGTCATCTTGGGTCCATAGAAGTTAGTATTCAAGGTTTTCTTTGGAACCCAAATTTATTTAATCAAAGTTTGGATAATTCTTTTAAAATTACATTTAGAAATTTTATGACCTACTTTGTTATATTTAAAATATGTAATTGAATGATTTTCAAATGAAGCTTTGCTAAACATGTTTCTGATAAATTTCTATTTTCTCAATAAATTATAATCAATTCCCGCTTTATCAAAAATAGCTTTTTGATTGTTTAATATTGCTTGAAGCTTTTGTGATCCAAGTGTAAACTTTCCAAGCATGGATTTTAAATTTTCAATCTCTTTTCTTAATTTTGTATTTTCTTCCAAAAAAGATTTTTTAGATTTTAAAAGCTTTTTTTTTCTTTGACTAAGAATTTTTCAGATTTTGAAAGGATTTGTTTTTCGTCAACTAAAATTTTCTTTTCTTCAACCAAATTTTCAAGCTCCTTATTCAACTTAACAAGTTCTTCAACTAAAGATTTTTCAGATTTGAGATACATTTCTTTATCTTTAGCCAAAGTATCCTTTTCTCTTAAAATATCTTCTTTTTCTAATAAGAGCTTACTCTTTTCATTAGCTAAAAGAAGATTAGATTTTTTGAGTTTCTTGTTTTTTAGCTTTAATTTCTTAAATCCATTCATTAAGTCGTTAAAGGTTTCAAATAATTCATCAAAAGAAAATTTGGAAGAGTTCTCATTGTTTACCTCATTGTTGTGAGCCATCAAGCATAGATTTGTTTCTTCTTTACTTGAGGATGACTCTTCTTCATAATTTGAGCTCTTTTTCAATAGGGGATAATCCTTTTTATATTTTTTAAATTAATTCTTTTCTTTTTTTCCTCTTCTTGGTTCAGAATCTTTCTTCTTTCTCATAAATTTCATGAGCCTTCTTATAATCACCGCCATTTCTTCGTTATCTTTCAAATCCTCGGTAAAGTCGCTTGAACTTTCTTCAATGGTCAATGACTTGAGTGCAAGAGTTGTCTTCTTCATCTTTTCCTCCTTCATACTTTGGTTCATATTGAGCTAATGTGTTATGAGCGATCCGATTAACTCTTCCAAAGCAAGCTTGCTAGGATCCCTGGCTTCTTGGATTGTCATTACTTTTGCTTCCCAAGACTTTGGTAGGGACTTAAGAATTTTGCATACAAGATCACTATTAGAATAGTCTTTTTTAAGATTTTTTAACTCATTTATAATTTCAGTAAACCTTATAAACATATCACTTATTATCTCATGAGGTTCCATTTTAAACAACTCATATTTATGAACCAACATATTTATTTTAGATTTTTTAACTTGACTTGTACCCTCATGGATTATTTCAAGTCTATCCCAAATCTCTTTTGCAGATAAACATGTTGATATTCTATTGAATTCATTATAATCTAATGCAGAATATAAAATATTAATAGCTTTAGCATTTAATTGAGCTAGCCTTTTATCTTGCTCATTCTAATATTTTTTAGGTTTAGGCACACATAAATCATTAACAATCATTATGGGTGTGTGAGGACCATTGAATATAATATTTCACATATCATAATCTTGTGCTTGAATAAAGATTCTCATTCTAGTTTTTCAATAAGTGTAGTTGGTGCCATTAAAAAATGAAGGTCTAATGGTTGAGTGTCCCTCACTCAACAAAGAACCAAATAGGTCAACCATAAAATCTTTAGCTTTTTTATCATTAGGTCAACAACTAATATTAGAGTATCTGCTTTGATACCACTTATTGCCTAAGGATGGCTACATAAGAGAGGGATGAATTGGATATTACAAGAACTTTTTGACTAATGTGTAGATTTGAATGATTTAAACTAAGTGAAGTGCACACAATGAGTAATGAAACAAGCTTTATAATATGCAGTGAATGAAAGCAATAAAGTAAAGAATACACAATCACAAATACAAATTTTATAGTGGTTCGGTGCCAAACTCAGCACCTACGTCCACTGTCCAAGAATATCCCTTGGGAATTCAACTATAATTCTCAATAAAAATTATAGTTTGATTATTTTTCAGGCTCATAATCAACTCCGATTGATTTTATCCTTGGCTCACCAATCAAACCAATACAACGTCCAACTTGAGTCTTGGATCAATCCAAGTTTCTCATCCTAAGAAATTTGAAACAAAATATAAAAAAATATAATTTAAAATAAATTCTATAAAATCTAAGAGAAGAAAATCTAGATTGCTTTGCTTGTAGGATTGATTTCTTCTCTTTGAATGCTTGAGGAAGTAGGAGATGATCTTCAATAATGATGGCCTAACTTCTCTCAGATTTGAGGATGTTGGAAGGACAAAGAATGTCTGAAAATCATTCCTTTCTTACTCTTTTCAACTCACTCTTCTTGCTTTCTTAATGGATACTCAATAAACTCTTCAAAAGCTTGTTTTTAATGCTCCAAAGATTTCTTATATATTCTTGAGGCTATCCACCACTTCTTTACATCTGGAAGGTCTTCAAAATGAGTTCTAGCTATTGGAGTTGAGAAAATAGCCATTGAAATTTGTTTTGGATAAAAAATTAAAGTTCTAAAAAACTAGCCATTACAGTTACTGGATCGGCTTAGTTTTTTTACTGGACTGGCTTAGTCTAACTAGGTCGGCTCAATATCAGTTTACTTCAAAAATTAGCTTTCTATTTTTTTATTTTCTAAGATTGGGCCATCTAAATTTTTCACTGAGCCGACTAAGTACTGAGCCAGCTCTGTTTTTCACTGGGTTATCTAAGTTTTCAGCCTTCAATAATTCTGCATATTTTTTTGCATGAATGGCTTTCTATCTTCAACTTTTATTGGCTTCTTCCATCTTGATTTTTATGATCTTTCCCACCATTAAGGCTTCCAAAAATTTATTGTTTGAGCTTTATTTAAGCATTTAATATTATTCTTTTCTTTGACTTTTCTTCTTGTGAGGAGATTTTTTCTATAGATAATTTCTTCATTTTAAGTACTTGAAAAGTCCTATACACATTCTTAAAATACATAATTAGATAAATAATATACTCAAAATTTAACGATCATCAAAATCAATCATGAGGTCAACACACCATATCATGAAGACTCCCTAAAAATCAACATCAAGTTAGAAGGAAGGTGCACCATAAGAAGAGTCAAAGCTGGAGCTTTACCTTAGTAGCATCTTGGTGGCACTTCCCATAGGATCATGCCTGCAGTCTCGTTGCTTTAGCAGAAGGCACCAACTCCATCAACAATCTCACATAGGCCTCAACTATAGGTACGAAACCACCGGTAGAAGGCTGTGGGATGTTCCAAAGGGCTAGAGCACCTCCCTCTATCACATCAGGAATGCCATCCCCAGTAAGGATTGCATCAACCACAACAACCTCAAGCGAGGGGGCAACATGCTTTCTTTTCGATCACTTCTCCCTCAGTTGATCCATGACTTCTACCACATTGGGCTTAGCAACTTCAGCCTCGGCAATGTAACCTCAGTCGTGATAGCTTTAGGAGAAGCAGATAGGATAACCCTCTTCTTTTTCTTTTCCTTCTACTTCTTGGAGGACCAGACAACTCTTTCCAAGAGAATGACGAGCCTGCGCCAAATCTAGAGTCAACATATTTTGTCTTGTAGTCGAAGTGTCAAACACACAAGTACCGACACTTACCTCCAAGGGCCGGACAACTAGAATATAACTTTTTAGGGAGATCCTCATGAAGGAGCTCAAAGTATAGCGGCACCCTAAGTTGCTTCAACTCCCTCATCATCACTTCCTCTACTTTGGTCAACTCTAGAAACTCCAATAGTGCAAACTTTATTGATGACCCCCACTCAGTTAGGAATCCCCACGAAGTCGATAAGGATGCAAAAATAATTGACTCTTCCATTCATGAATTGAAGAGGGATTGGAGGAAAAGTTGATAACACCCTTCCATAGGGAAATGCACCACTAGTCTTTGCTTTGAGGATATATCTTTACTTGGAAAAGTACTTGAAATAGCTTTGCTCAAAGAGATAACCCTTGGTGCAGGAGAAAATAGAAGAACCCAACTACCACCTGCTAGGCATTAGGGATGAGTTAGGCAGGACAAAGCCAATACCATCTTAGTAGTTTAGTGAAACCTCAGGAATCAGAAGCTTAAGACCAGTCCTCAAGGTCTCCTTGTACAAAGCTACCCCATTTTTTTTAGAAAAAGTAACTCTACTAGAAAGGTTAGACACTTCAAGGCCAATATTTTTTGAGATCCCATACTCCTTCAAGATTTGCTTGAGATCTTCACCCTCTGGATTAGACTTAATCATGTCTAGAGTTTGAGGAGCCTCAAGCACCTCCATGGCAGAACCCTCAGAAGCCCAAGTAGGTGATTCCAAACCAATGGATCTATGTTCCATTGGTTTTCCTAGGAGTGACACCATGAAAACAAATGAGAATTAAACAAGAGAAAAAGGAAGAAGATGAAGGCCAAACCACTGACAACCCTAGAAAGGAAGAAGACAACTGCTACAATGCCTCTCTTACTCCAACTCTGCAAATAGGGAACTAGGTGGGCAGTGCCCATCTCTCCTATGTCCTTTATAGCATGGCCCAATGATGATGGCGATTTGGGTGGATGGTCCGATCAATCTCTGTATGTCAACACCCCACTAGATACTGAAACATCATCCAGATTAGTGCCCCCAAAATATCAAATCACCACACCAAGAAATCTGCACACCTTGACACCCTCTCGAGAAAAGAAGGTGGGCGCACATTCTTCATAGATGCACGCATCTAATCGTCTTCTTGGGTTGTACCTCTTGAAGGATGGCCACGATGATGTGTGATGTCAGGACTCCTTATTTTACCTGGCGTGCAACTCGAGGTATGCCCCAACATGGCCTCACTTCGAAGAATCCCATTTACATCAGTCTCAGAAAAGTGAAGAGTCCACTTGAAGCTTCAATCACCAATGCCATAGAAGACGTAGGAATACATTCTACTTTCTTTGTTCGAGCTGAGAGATGCCTTGGCTTTGGAAGTAAGGGCAATTAATACACCCAAAGATGATCCATCCACCATAATGTTGGCAACCCAATGGCAGCTTGATGCGTGTCCTCATTGAGGGGTTGCCAAAGTGATTACCAAGTTGCTGCCACCTAGACTTTTACTATAGTGCTGAAGAAGTTTCAGAGTCTTTTATTCTCTAGGCAACAAATGGCCAATCGCTCTCTAACTCAACTCTTTCACTCAGTAAGATCCATAATCTCAACAAACCTTGAAACATATGAAGCTATTATCCTCTAACAACTAGAGCATGTCTCTATGACTCTAGAGGAAAAAAATGATACGCATTCTCTTGGATGATAGTTACCCACTTTCACCTATAAAATACAAACTCTCTGAGACCCTTCAAGTAAGTGAAAATTGACTTCGCATGCCCTCTCTCGGAGATTGATTCTATACGAGCTAGATCTATCTCCTCCACAAAGCACCGAGCAACTCTAATCTCGTCAAAGAGCACCGTCTCTCATACGGCACCCTCTGAACCTCCACCTTGTGTCTCTCTACCTCAGTCCACTCTATACTTAACTTCACTGCTGAATTCTTTTTAAGAGCTAGGATCTCTTTTGTTTGCTTCTGTGGGAGACTGACTTAAGCATCGAAGCGTCCACCACCAAGGAACTCTCTAATGTGGGAACTTTTCTATTTTTGGTGGTTTTACAGATCCGGTGCAAGAGATTGATCATGGACCTAGAGCTAAAATCTAACTCGAAGATCTCGACCATCCATCTTGCGACCATCTCTCTCTATATATTGACTCCAGCTTATCAACTTGAGCCAAATCAACTCTCTAGCGGCAACAAATGTCATATGGGTGACCTCCTCTTTAGGGAGAATAAAACCACCCAACCACTCTAAGAGTGATTGATGAGTTCCAGACTAGCTGGACTATATTCCTTTAATTTCCTCCAAAATACTATCCCAAGCAACTCACAAAAGATAGATTCCCTCTCATAGTTATACTCCATCCTCCAAAAGCTCCTACTTTGTTAAGAATCTTCGGATCCAAAACTTTCTCCTACTAGGAACTGGACTTGTAACAGTACATATTTTGTCTCTTCTTGAATGATTGTATTTAACGGTGTGCCTTCTTTTCGCATTTTAACACTACATATATTTACCTCAAATTATAAAATTGAGATCTCCACTAGCCATCCTACGATCATCTCTCTCTATGTACTTTAATTCATCGGCCTGAGCCAAATCGACTCTCTGGCGGTAATAAATATCTTATGGTGACCTCCTCTTTAGGGAAAAAAAAAACGACCCATAAGAGATGGACTCCTTTCGACTCACTCAAAAATTTCCACCCCAGACTAGCTGGACCATACTCTTTTAATTTCCTACAAAATACTATCCCAAACAACTCACAAGAGATGGATTCCCTCCCATAGTTATACTCCATCCTCTACAAGCTCCTACTTTGCAAAGAATCCTCAGATCCAAACCTTTCTCCTATCAGGAGGAACCGGACTTGCAACATTATATATTTTGTCTCTTCTTAAACGGTTGCGTCTAACAAAGTGATTTCCTTTGGCATTTTAACACTACATACATTTATCTCAAATTATAAAATCCAACGCTGCATAATTTAACTGGATTTCTAATGTAGTAAAAAGAATCCTTGCATCTTGACGTTCTTTTGACACTGCATGCACTTAACTCAAATTCTAGTTCAAAACTGATATTCAACATCTTAATTTCTTTCTCTCTCTTTCTTTTTTCTCTTTCTCTAAAAGCAGTGCTAGCAAATCGCGTACAAGTGTTCCATGCATGGCTGTTGTTAACTCGTCAGAGTAGAATTCCACTGGCAGATGAGTCTCATCTCCACATCAGCCGTGTAACATTTTGTTTGTGAGGTTTGCGCACGTGTTAATTTGAGCACCTCCTCTCCACTCCCCTCCCCCTCCAGAAGGAAAATACTTTCTACCGTATAATTGTACACGGATTCCTACCTTTTGACCTGCGGTATGTCCCCGAACTTGCTCTGCCGGCCCCTTCTTGCCCCGGGAAAGGGAACGGGAACGGGAACGCGAGGGTAGCCCTTCTCCCCCGGGGAATGGGAATGGGAACGGGAACGGGTACGCGAGGGTAGCCCTTCTCCCCCAGAGAATGGGAACTGGGACGGGAACGCTGCCTGAGGGTGGGGAAGGGGGTGGTCGTCGGGCGACGCGCAGCTACAAGTATCGGTGGTGGGGGTTGGTAGTGGTGCAGAGAGTGAAAGGTTCCTGTGATGAGATTGCCCCGTGGCTGCCGCTTCCGTCCGGAACCATCGGAGCTGATCGAGTACCTCCAAGATAAGGTTGAAGGGCGACCGGACGCCTGCCAAGGAGTGATTATAGATAATGTCGACGTTTATGGCTGCAGTCCTGTGCAACTCTACGGTGAGAAGCTTGGTTTAACTTCAACCTACTGGCTTTTCCTGTTTATCAGCGTGCTGATCATTTTTATTCTTTCACTCTGTATTCCTTTTGCTTTTCTTTTTTCTAAGATGAAAATGTGATCAGCAAAAATGATGAAATTATCATTCGGCTTCAGAAGAACGAAGCTTAAACATATTCTTGTGGGAGATTGGTGTGATAAATTTTTGGCAAAAGTCGGTTTATGCCATAATTAATGGTCTAGTATTGAAGCAAGAGTAGTATTAGCCTGTTTTTAATAATGTCTGTACACCTCTCGGACCTGTCATAATAGGAGTAGGACCTTGTCCAAAATCTTTTGTAGACCGTATTCTGTCATGGACGACTAAGGGAGTTCATGGACCTCGACTGAGCTGGTGGGTGAGGGTGTCTGCACCTACGTATGAGTTATTTGACTGCATTTTTAGCAAATATGACATAAATCCATGAAGCGATGGGTCATATATATATATATATATATATATATATATATATATATATATATATATATATATTTCAAAATCCAACTAATTTCAATTAATAAATGATCTGTTGGCATCACCTTTTAAGGAAATTACCAGTCGAAGATCTATTTCTTGTGAGACGATCCCCACATCTGCTCCTTTTCAACGAGCCTTATGCAGCAGCCCAAGCATCCGACATTATAAACCATTAAAACGGGTAAAACAGAATCAATGTTTATTTGATTCTCCTTAGCATATACCTTTCACCATTATGGGGATCTATGATTGTTTAGATTATATTTAACATGAAAATAACATATTTCTATATGCTGCTTCGTTAATCAATAAGGGTGCGCACTTGGTATAGCAGATTGGCAATGGCCATGTGAGCACATTGCCTTCTATAATGTTGGCTTGTTATTTTGGTTCTTCTTAAAGTATATAAAGCATGTGCTCCCCCTTTCCTTGAGAACAATCCTGAACCCACCCCTGGTAATTCTAGTAGCTTAAAACTTGATTTGTCTTAGTTTGTTTGCTTCTTTACTGTTTATCTGGTACAAACAATTTACTCGGCATTTGGCAAATTATGGTGCGGAACAAGCCACGGAGATTAAGCTGCAAAGCTAAGACTGGTGTGCTCTGACCCTGTTAGTGCATATGGTACATAAAACTAGTGCAAGTAGAGCCAGTTTCTGTGTAGATGGTGCTAGAAGAGTGCAAAAGTATTTATTTGGTTTCTTTCTAAGAAAACTGAGGATTATGCTGCAATAATCCAAGAGCAAATTTAGAAAAGGGTAGGAATGATCATAAGAAAACCCAATAACTTATGACTCGCATCCACTTTTATACGACTGCTAATGAACATTAGAGGCCGTTTTCTTTTACAATACTTCTCAGTCTCAAGGAAACCTCGGTGACAGACATGGTAGGTGATTTGATTCTGCACGACGATGGGAGATTGTTCTTTTTCACTTCAATCAAGCACCGAAATGGAAACTGTAGGGATCGTAGTACGCCAGACGGCCACTGGAAGTCAACAAAGAAAACGATTGTAATTCGTAATGGTGAAGGAAGACTGGTGGGGTACAGGCAAGAACTCTGCTATTTCCATGGAAAAAAGGAACCAAAGAGGACTAAATGGCTCATGAAAGAGTATACACTCGATCATGAGCAGCCAAAGGTGAGCAGTTATCAGAAGCAATAAAAGTGTCATTTCATTTCAGATCGGTTTGTTTTGGTTATTTCTTTTTGTTGGTAACCCTTTCTTTCTTGTAGATGGCTCTCTGTGTGATATACTCTGCAC
The DNA here is from genome assembly GCA_006176705.1 of Cocos nucifera. NCBI lineage: Eukaryota > Viridiplantae > Streptophyta > Magnoliopsida > Arecales > Arecaceae > Cocos > Cocos nucifera. The sequence continues at coordinate 165,270 of QRFJ01000577.1, forward strand.
AGAATAAGGGTAAAGATCAAATCCAAGGAAATGAATGCAGGATTCAGCCTCTAAAACATCAGGAACCAATAGATTCAGAATCTGAGGATACCCGACACCACTACTCATCAAATGATTGGAGTTCCTTGGGAAATGCTACTGAAGATGAAAGGCATCAATATCTAAAACCAGTAACAGAAAAAACAGGCGAGAGCTACGATAAAATTTTGTTAATGGCTCAGAACGTGGGCATGGTAGCAGCTCAAAAATTCAGCAAACCTGAACAGAGAGCTGGTCCAAGTGGAGGTGGATTTTTTTCATCATCAGAAGAATTTCCATCTGCTCCTGCGACCAGTGCAGGCCATTTAAGTGCATGCGACGGGAATACATGCTGCAACAGTTCTATAGGTGTGAGTGATTGGCCACTGGATAGTCAGGATTTTGATGCGCTCCTAGCTCTTGATGTCCCATGACAAGAATCACCAGCCGTCCATGCTGATGCTGCATTTAAATAAGGGGGCTCAGCTAAAGCTGCTGCATACCCTGTTATGCTGCCAGATACCAATTCTCCAGAAATGTGGCAGCATAGCTTCATATTTGGATATGATGAAATGGATGGATTATGCAATAACTTCTGTGATCTATTTATATGATTGGACTGAAAATTTTATGAAATTTATGGATAGGCTGTTGGATGTATACCCTATAATCCAATTGTTGGTAGATACATTATGTAATTTCAGGAGCATATGCTTGTAAACATTTTAATTAATAAAGAGCAATTTTTATTTCCAACAATGCTTTTATATGTTCATGATTTATCCTAAAAATTAACAGATAATTTTATATATTATTAAGGTATTGAGAATTTGAGACATATATTATTAGTGATTAATTTCTAAATACTTTTGATTGAAGGATCATCATAGAGGATAGTGATTAATCTAGTTAGATCAGCGCATGAATCACCTTTCTTCCAGACAAATAAGTCTCGAGCCTGCAATGTAGAAATACTGAAGTGAAAGTGCAAGTGGTTGTTAGAGAATAATTTGCACGAAGCATGACCATTACGAAAAATCACTTAAATGTCTACTCATTTATCAGTGATTTTCTTGATGCTATAGTGGTATGAATGGTCCTTTGCCCTATGGTGCTTCGGCTATTCATAGTAAAGCTACTATAGTTTGACTGTACGTCCACTTGATCCCTAGCTATTCGGGTCCTTGCTATGTATATTGGCTATGGTAGGTTCAGATTCACTGTTAGGAGTAGAATATATCTAGATGGAATGTATTGATCTTAATAGAAAATGGATAATCCTATACGATTTGCTAGATCGAGTTCAGAAAATCTTCGACTGAAGTGTGAATACTGAAAAAGAGTTTCTAGGGGATTTGCAAGTGAACTCGAGTCGAGTCAATCTGGCATATGACTAACATTAAGGTTTGACGATTTTTTCATAACCTCCATCGAGTCAAGACTTATGATAGAAGGACTAAATCATATGGTAACTGTACCTAGAGATTCATTACTTTCATTTTGCCAGGTTGCTACTACATACTGTTAGGTGATACTGGTGGATTGTAAGACTTGTCGAGCATCATCTTGATGATCGATGACTCTCGATAGGTAGAGTTGGAATTGTTCCAATCCATCGAAAGAAGCTTAGCTGATATTATGGTGGGGATCATAATATATCTCACAACTAGATAAAATAGAACCTATAAGATCATATACAAAAGAGGTTCTTATCTGATCAGATGGTTGATTAATAATTATGAATCGTTAATGGTTCTAATCATCAATATGATTGATGATTAACCTAATACAAAAGTTATAATATAATAATTTACTAAGAGTCAGTGAATTATAGGAGTATTAATTAGCAATTAGTTTGCTAATTGGCTTAATTTGATTGTGTAATGAGGTTCAGATTAAGTCTGGTTGAATTGGATTCAATTGGATTTAATCTAATTAAGTTATGAGATAACTCAATTGAATGGAAGATTAATTCCTGATTTGATCATAACTTGGGTTCAATCAAATTCTAATTGGATTAAAAGATTGGGTTACTAATTGGATTAGTTTCACTCTTCTCTTTGGGTTCAATCAAATTGGATTTGGATAATAACCTAATTGAACCAACCTAGAGTCCAAATTGGTTTGGAGTTCTCTCATGCACCACACCCTTCATGGTGCCCACGCAAATTCAGATTCTACGTGAAGTTTTTCCAAGTCAAAAGATGGTTGTCGCCCCCTCTCATCATGCCTCGGATTTGGACAGATTTTGGTTTGAATTTAAATTCAAACTTGTTTTGAATTCAAGTTGAAATCTATCCTTATCTTGGAGATTAGTCTCATCCTAACTTCCTTGGATGCTAACCATAAAAGACTCTCCTTGGGCATGCATGAGAGAGGATTTAACCAAGAGTTTTCTGATTTCCACCGTGAGAAACTAGAGAGAAAACATGGGGTGTGAGTGATAGATTGTGAGACCATCGTTAAAGTACCATAATTATCAGTTTAATTTTACTTTTTTTTAAAAAATAATTTAAAGTGCATAGATAGTAGCAAGTCGGATCGAATCCACAGAAAGGTAGTGATTTTATTTTTAAAATCTATAATTTTTTTATGAAAAAAAAAGAGGAGTTTGGAATTAACATTTAAGTAGGAAAATAAAGTTGCAGAATTTAAATGATGCAGAAGAATAAAATTTGGTACTGAGATCTACTATTTAGATCGTCACATCTACTTACAAAGAAATTAAAGAGTTATTAAAATAAAGTAGTAGAATTTAAAGAGCAAGAAATTAAAGAACAGAAATTAAAAGAGCATCAAACTTAATTTTATATTTAAAATTAAAACTTAGAATTCAAATACAATAACTAAAAAGAAAAAGAGAAAAAATAAAAATAAAAAAAAACTCTTAATCTCAAATCAGCAGCGGTGTGGAGATGGCATAGAAGTCTGGCTCTTTCTCTCTGCACCGTTTGCCTCGAAGCAACCTTCAGCCAAAGCTTGACTTCCACCCTTTACCATGGCTTCTCCTGGATCAGATGTTTCAATTCTGGGGTCCTGGAATCTTTTTATAGTGGCTGAAGGGTTGGAGTAATTGCTATCAGTCGATATGGGACCAAAACAATGCATAACATCTCATATATGGAGGAATTTGGATGAAAATCAAATCAAAATAGTGTCTGGATCAAATTTTGCTCTTTTAGATGAAGTCTCGCTGTCAGATGGGGATCAAATGATCCAAAAAATGCCAAAATGGATGTGTAATGGTCCAGATCAAGTCAGAATTAATTCTGGCCATTGGATTATACTTGATGGAAGTTTTTTAGCTGTCGAATTATTACCTAGAGATTGGATCGCCGCTGCGAGCTTCCAGAGATGTCGGATCATCGCCTGGAATGAGTGCTGCCTTCGGATCATCGCTAGGAGAGAGCTAGAAACCAAATCAAACCCAAAAAAACCATGGTCATTCCATCTTAACTAAGATCCACCGCTACCATCTGATCGTGCACTTACTATTCCCATGGATCGGGTATGTCGTAGATCGCAACCAATCACCGTGCGCCTTGCCTATGAAATTATGAAACTATCCCTGTATGCCATGATGAATTTTTTGTAAATCCTTTAAGGATCTTGGTCCACCACATGGCATCCTATGATTGGCTGTTTGGTGCTGAGCTCATAGTCTATGCATGATTTCATGGACCGACCACCAGTTCACTATACACCGACGGGCTTAATAGGCTGGTGGGCTAGCAGGCTGAGACCTGGCAGGCTAGTGCGCTGGCTGAGTTGGGACACGTCAGCTTTTGTGGCTGGGCTGAGCACGTCGGCTAAGCTGGCTAAGCCTACTAAGCCGATTCAATTTTCTATTTTATTATTATTATTATTATTATTATTTCTTTGAAAATTCATATTGGATTCATTTTATCATCGATTCGCTCTAAATTTATTTCATTATGATTAGAAAAATGAGCTTTTTTTATTGATAAATTTATTTTTATATTAAATTAATAAAATATTAATTTTTAAAAATAAATATAAATTAATTAATAAATTAATATTTTTATTAATAAATTTATGATACTTATCATACTCTTCAATTTGCTCATTGTTAGTCTCTTAGCAATGCAATAGTAGTCTTGATTAATTATCATATTTCATTGAGATCCTCCTTTACAAAAATAGCTTTAGGATTGAAGATCAAAAGTTCAGCCAGTATCACTAAGTATTGAATTTTAAAAGTAAATTTCATGGTCAGATTAATCAGAAGCTTCTTTAGAATTCATCTAAAGATCTCCAGTACTTGTATTTATAAATTCTAACTTAGTATTTGGGTATTAATTTAAAGGATAAATGTATCTTCTATTATCATCTATTTTGGTTAATTTTCTATACACTCCTAAGGTAAATGTATGAATTAAGGTAGCTTTCACACTGTCTTTTTTTTTTTTGTTTTAACGTGCTGAGCATCCTGGCCTTCCTCTACCATTTGATGTGAACCTCTACACTTGTCTTAGGTGCAAAGACCCAATTACTAAGGTTAGGACAATTCACATATACTCTGTATTTTGCACTTTTTATTTTAGGCAAGTAGCTCTTTCTTTAAATTCAAATTTTTTTAATTAGGGTATATATTAATCATCAATTTTTAATAATAATTGAATTCTTAGTTGGCTTTATAATCAACACTTACTTTACCTCGTTAGTGTATATGTGCAATTTAAAGTGCTGAAGCCTTTAAGTGACCTAAGTAGGCTGTTAAAAGTTTGACAAACTAATCTACTTCTTGATTCGCTATAGTTATTAACAAATACTCTCTAACTTTATTATTTTTTTCTAGTCTATTTTGCTCAAGATTTTGTTTCCTAAAACATGGTTTATTCAAAAGTTTTTTTTATAAATTTCAAATTTTTTTTTAATTATATATATATTTTTTATTTATTATTTTTTATTATATATATTTTTAATTTTATTCTTCCTACCTCCAACTTAATCGACATTGTCCTTAATGGATAAGAAAAAATGGAAGGATGCAATAAAATTTTTTTATTATTTGTCCAGCATGGGTCATGAAGCTTTGATTCTCCTCCAGCTTAGCCACTTAACCTAAAAAGAAAATAAACTAAAATAAATTAGATGCAAAAAATATTGGGTAGCCTCCCAATAAGCGCTAAGTTTATTATCTTTAGTTAGACACAATGCAGCTCAATTCATTATGGGTTTGTTAATATTATTTGGTTAATGGTTTAGTTCAATAATATCCCTTCACTATATGGTTTATGCTTTTGACCATTTACTTTAAAGAAATTCTTAGATCTAGGATCATAGAGTTTAATTACATTATGTAGGAACACTTGATTGACTATATAAGGTCCATCCCATCTAGATTTTAACTTTTCAGAAAACAATCAGAGCCTTGAGTTAAATAACCAAACTTGTTGATTTGGCTCAATGATTTTTCTTGAAATGTGTTTACATGAAAGGCTTTCATTTTCTCTTTATAGATTTTTAAATTTTCATAAGCCTCTCACCTTAATTCATCTAATTCAGTCAATTGTAACATCCAGTTAGAACCAGCTTGATTCAGATCAAAGTTTAACTACTTTATTGCCCAATATGCTTTATGTTCAAGTTCTACCGGAAGGTGACATGCTTTTTCATGGATCAATCTATAGGGAGACATTCCAATAAGGGTTTTATAAGCTATCCTATAGGCCCATAATGTATCATCTAATCGATCTAATCAATCTTTTCGATCAGGCCTAATAGTTTTTTGTAAGATATTCTTAATTTTTCTATTAGATACTTCTACTTGGCCACTTATTTGCGGATGGTATGGTGTACCTATCTTATGTGTCATTCCATATTTTCATAATAGCATTCAAAATTGATAGTTTGTGAAGTGGGTACCTCCATCGCTAATGATAGCACATAAAAATCCAAACCTAAAAAAAGATATTCTTTTGAATAAATTTTAAGACTACTTTATGATTATTGGTTCGTGTTGCCATTGCTTCAATCCATTTAGAAACATAATCAACAACCACCAAAATATATTCAAAACCATTAGAGGATGGAAAAGGCCCCACAAAATCAATTTCCCAAATATCAAAAATTTTAACTACCAAGATGGAGTTCAAAGGCATCATGTCTTTCTTTGAAATATTTTTTAAAGCTTGACACTTAAGATATTCCTGACTAAAAATATAGGCATCATTAAATAATGTAGGCCAGGAAAATCCACTTTGTAATACTTTGACTGTAGTTTTTCTTCAAGAAAAATATCCTCCGCAAGCAAGAGTATGATAGAATTGTAAGATACTCAACTGTTTAGACTAAAAAATACATCTACAAATGATCTAGTCGACATAAATTCTAAAAAATTTAAGGTCTTTTCAAAAATAGTATTTAATTTGAGCAAAGAATTGATCTTTTTCATTCTTAGACCAGCCATTAGGAATTTATCCTACTACCGAATAATTTACAATATCTACAAACCAAGGAACCTTTCACTACTATAAAAATGGTCAATGACAGCGCATATTATGGCAGTCGTTTTCAAAACCGCTGCCGTAGATCGGACCTATAGTAGTGGTTACAAAAAATTGTTGCCATAGGTCGGACCTATAGCAACGGTTTATTGTAACTGCTGCTATAGATCGGACTTATAGCAGCGGTTAGTAAAATCACTACCGACCTATAGTAGTGGTTAGTAGGAACTGCTACTATAAGCTTATTTATGGCAGCGGTTAATTGTAACCACTGTCATATATATTTTTTTTTCTTTTTTTTTTAAATATTATATAATTTTAAAATTTAATGTCCATCTTCATCATTCATTATCTAAATAATTATCATTAGACTATCATCGTAAAAGGTCACCTCGATCTGATGTCCCTAACTTCATCGATCAAAAAATTTGATTTCAACAACCATGAATGATGATGCAATGATCTGATAGATGGAGACCTCCGATGGATCCAAAAATCTGCAACGATGATCTCGGTGATGTTTGTAGTGTACTATCAAAGTTTCACTTCAATCGGATATTATTATCTTGGTTAATTTAGTATAGATTAGTTTCGACTGTTAAATGATAAACGAGTAATCAAAGAACCAAACGGTGTCCGATTATGAGATAATTTTTTTTTATAAATGATCTTGGATACTACTTTAATCTTTTTTATAATCGTGATTATAAAATTTAACTCATAAAATAAAGAACGATCTAAAACTATACGTCTTCTGATAACCATTCTGAAACTTCACTAGTTGTTATGCCCATGCTTTTGCAATATCTGCTTAGCATGAATAGTTTATATGAAAATAACTAAAATTTTACTATTATCATCATAAAAAATATTTAAAATTATAATAAAAATTATTTAATTCAAAAATTATCTCATAATTGGACGTTGTTTAACCCTTTGATTGCTTATTTCTAATTTAACAGTCGAAATTATTTCGTACTAAATTGACCATTATAACGATATCCGATTGAAGTGAAACTTTGATAGTATGCTACAAACATCATCAAGATCATCGTTGCAGGTTTTTGGATCCATCGGAGGTCTCCATCTATCAGATCATTGCATCATCATTCGTGATCGTCGAAATCAAATTTTTCTAATCGATGAAGCTAGGGCCATCAGATCGAGGCGACCTTTTGCGATGACACTCTAATGATAATTATTTAGATAATGAATGGTGAAGATGGGCATTAAATTTTAAAATTATATAATATTTTAAAAAAAATAATCTCCAATCTACGGCAGCGGTTATCAAAAATCGCTGCTATAGATCTACAGCAGCGATTATAGAACTGCTGCCGTAGATCTATGATAGCAGTTTTGGATAACCGCTACCATAGATTTATGGTAGCGATTCGATAACTGCTACCATAGGTTAGGTTAAAATTTCAAATTTTTTCTACTTTCCTTCCGTGCATGCTCGATCTCTTTCTCTGTCTCTTCCCCTCCTCTCCATGGTCGGTGAGGCTTCTTCCCCCCTGACCGGCACCGCTCCTCCTTCTCCCTCGATCGGCACCGCCCCCTTCCCCCCCCCGATGCCACCATCTCCTGCGCCCTCACCCACCACCCCCACCGGTCCCCTCCCCCACCCTCCCGATGTTCCTTTTCCACATCCTCGCTGCTCCTCCGACTCCCACCCCCGCCCACCCACCCCATTCCCCCCAACCTCCTTCCCACCCCGGCCCTCCCTGCCCCACCGATCCCCCACCCTTCCCCTGCCTCCTCCCTCCCTCCTCTGCACCCCCGACGCCTTCCCCATCCCGCCTTCTCGCCACTGTCCCCCAGCCCCGTCTCACCATCGCCACCCCCACTAGCACCCCACTTCCCCGACCCTCATCCCTCATCCCTGGCCCCTCCCGCACCTACACCCCTCCCCCCATCTCGCCGCTTCCCACACCCCCACTCAGACTCACCCTCAACTCCCTCTCGTTCATCTTCGTCACTATGCTCTCGACTTCTATACTTGCACCCTCTCCTGCCCTGATGCAGCAATTTGTATGGCAAGTGACAGTCGATCAGTAATAAAGTGAATGAGTAGAGATCGTTTCTAAGATTGAAAAATAGTACTGAAAACTTCTTTTCTATGCTTATTTAAAAGATGATTTATGAAAATAATAATAAAATAAAGAAATAATTAAAAATTTTAAGAAATAGAGAGAGATGTAATTATTAGGATTTTAAACTTAAGAGCAAGTGTTACAAGGCAATCGATTTCACCAACTCAGTCAATACAATATTCAGATTATTAGATTAATTTTATTTCATGTAACGTGGATCTCCTAATTTATTCACTATCCTTGATCAGGCGTACAAAACTATCAATATTTATTAATATCCTTTGGTCCAGGATATATTTAAATAAAATTAATGCATTAAGTTTTGTAAACCCTTTAATTAAAATATGCTGCATCAAGCACTAAAATTTCCGCATGCATATATTCTAATTGAATTCAAATACAGTATATAATCAAGAAGCAATAACATAGATGTACTTGGTCCGTAACATCTATGTTCATCAGATTAATTAGAAGATGTTCAGTAATCTAAAAGCATTAAGATCAGATTTATATACTTCTCATGAATAAAATTTAAAATTAAAAATAAATCATACTGAATATTGCATCAAAAGAGTGGCTACACCTTAGCCTTAGTAAAAAAAAATTTAGTTCATGATAATAAATTCAAAAATAGTAAATAAAATAAAAAGCATAAAAAAATTAGACTATTTGATTGCTGAAATTGATTGTCCGTCACTTTTGGTGTGGAGAACTTGATAAAGAAGAAGAAGCTCCTTGATCGCTATTCTGATTGTCGAAAGAAAAAAATTAAAAATTCTTTTCTTTCTCTTAAAATCTCTCTTTCTACCTCTCTCCTCTCTTTTCTTTTTTTTTTTTATTCCTGACTCTCCTCTTCTTTTTTTTTTGCTCTCTGACTCCCCCTTCTATGGCAATAGCAGGTCCTTATTTTTATAGGCTAAGAGATTGATTCCACCAAATCCTTCTAAATTAGGTTTAGAACTCAAAACAACTCAAATTAGGATTCTGGATGATTTTGATCATTGGATGTTGATCAAACGGTCAAAAATTACTTGAAAACCTTAAAATATCTCAGTCAGAGCCATCGGATCTATCATTGGATTGAATTGGGTCATCGATCGCACAAGAAGTATCTGATTTAATTTAACGTTGGGATGAATCTCAGATTGGATTCGATCGGAAGCTGTGGATGCCATTCTTAGTGATGCATGTCGCCCGTCCGATCAAATCTCAATGAAGGCGCCATCGGATCAGACAAAATTCCTAAATTACCCTCTATAGAATGTGCGAGTTCGGTGTTGCATGGGCCGCCGCATTCTTTAGCCAATCGGAGCATGCTTCTTCATATAAAGTTTTTGAAATGCCCTCAAGTCGGTCCATCGTGCACTACAAAAAATGCTGACGTCAGTCTACCGTTAGCACTACATCAGTAGGTCGGTCTGCTGGTGCGGTCGAATCGGACGGTCTGTTGAGCCAATTTTTCTGAACCGATTTGAACCGAACCGATTTTTTTTTTTGAAATTCAATTTCACTCGTTTGAAGTCCGTTTTGCCTGAAATTTATTTCATCTAAACCAAAAAAATAAGATCTTCATATTGGTAGCCTTCTTTCCTACATAAGGTTAATAAAAATATAAATTTCTAAAGAAATAGATTAATTTATTTTATAATTTAATACTTTTATTAGTATATTTTTACCACTTATCACACCCCCCAACTTAGTCATTGCTAGTCCCTTAGCAATGTTTTATTTAATACCATGTTTCAATAAGATTATCTATCACAAAGATAAAATCTAGAACTAAAGGTCAAAAAGTTTAGAAAATACTGCTAATTAAGCATTGAGCTTCAGAAGCAAATTTTTCAGTCAATACAATTAAAAACTTTCTTAGAGTACATCAAAGATCTATAGCACTTGTGTTCATGATGGCTAACTTTAGCATTTCAGTATTAAATTAAAAAAACAAAAGTATCCTCTCTTATCACCTAGTTTGGTCAATTTTCTATACATTCTCAATTTTATACTCATGAATTAAGGTAGCTTTCACATTGCCCCATTTTTTTTTTTAATGCGGAGCATCCTAGCCTTTCCTTCACCATTTTACGTAAATTTCCATACTTAATCTAGGTGTAGAGACCCAGTTACTAGGCTTTGGGCAATCCACATATACTCTATCTTTTGCACTTTATTTTTTGGAAGGTAGCTCTTTTCTTAAATTTAGATTTTTTTGATTAGAATGTATATTAATTACTAATTTTTAATGATAATTGAATCCTCAGTTGGCCTTACAATCAATACCAACTTTGCCTTGTTAGTGTGCATGTGCAATTAGAAGTGATAATAGTCTTTTAATGACCTAAGTAGGCTACTAAAAGTCGACCAACTAATCTACTTCTTTAATTTGTTACATTCATTAGCAAATAATTCTATTTTTTATCACTTGTCCAATCTATCTTGCTTAAAATTTTCTTCTTAACACATGATTTTATTATTATTATTATTATTATTATATATATATATATATATATATATATTATCTTCTAACTTATTCTATATTGTCTTAAAGGAGAAAGAAAAATAAAGGATGCAATAAAGGATAGGAAGAAATAACCTGATTTGATTCAGTCTGGTTTTTTGGAGCTTTGAAATTTTGCTTGAGATCTCATTAATTTTTTTCTACAAAATTTAAAATATACACCAAAGCAGTAAAAGAGCAATAATAAATTATTAAAAAATAAAAAAAAAGAAAAATGATCAAAACTAAAAAAGAAGAAACAACCTATCTAGTAGTTCTGATTTATAGTCTTCAGCTTGACTTTCTTTGAGTTTTGAATTGAATCAATCCGGTGCCACTTCAATTAGAATACTTTCATGTTTGGTCGAGTCCTCTTTTAATTAGACATTGCTAGCTTTTATAGTCTCAAACCTATTTTCTATAGAATTCTCATATACTGGATTGTCAATAATATCAATTAGAAAATAAGTTTGATTATCATCAGGATGTTTAGTATCTTTGAAAATATTAAAAGTAACTTATTCGTCTTAGACTCTAAGAATTAATTTTTCTTGTTGAACATCTATTAAAGCTCCTCCAGTAGCAAAAAAGGGTCTTCCTAAAATAAGGGGTACATCATAATCTTCTTTCATATCAAGAACAATAAAATCAATAGGGAAAATAAACTTGTTTACCTTTACCAAGACATCCTTCACTATACCTCTTGGATATTTAATAGATCTGTCGGCTAATTGAAGAGTAATAGTGTAGGCTTCGGTTCTCCTAGACCCAGCTTGCTAAAAATAGAAAAAGGCATGAGATTAATACTTGCTCCTAAATCACATAAAACTTTATCAAAACTACAATTACCAATAATGTAGGGGATAGTAAAACTTCCTGGATCTTTTAGCTTCTGTGGTAATTTATTTTGAAGTATTGCTGAGCATTCTTCATTCAAATTTATTCTCTCATGCTCCTTCAGCTTTTTCTTATTTGTTAGGATTTCTTTAAGAAACTTGGCATACTTGAACATTTGAGTAATAGTATCTATAAAAGGAATATTAATATGTAAATTCTTTAAAATTTTGAAAAAATTAGAGAATTCCTTATCTCGATGCTATATTTATCTCTCTGGAAATGGTAGTGGTGGCACATAGGGCTTCACACTTGGATCGGCAAACCGTATACCTAGAAACCATCCATCTACTGGTTGTTTTGGTGACTGACGAATTTTAGTTTATGGTTTCTTATTTATAGTTGGCTCTTCAGTCTCTTTCTTCTGATGCGGCTCCTCCAGCTTTGTACCACTTTTTAGGGTGATAGTATTGACTTGCTTCCTTGGATTGGTCTCCGTGTTGCTGGGCAAGGATCCCTGAGATCTCTCGAAGATTATCTTAGCCATTTGACCTATTTACATCTCCAAGTTTCGAATTGCTACTATTTCGTCCTGCCTAAGTTTGGCTTCCAAATTTTTTATAGTTGTTTCTTGATTTTGCATGAATTTGACCATCAGCTCTTCCATGTTGGACTTCTTTTCAGGTACTTGGAACCCCAGGGGTGGCTGTTGTGCTACATTTTGATTGCTCTATGAGAAATTTGGGTGCTACCTCTATCCTTTATTGTATGTGTTGGAGTAGGGATTATTTTATTACGGTCTAAAAAAATTATCAACATAATTAGCTGTATCAATTATTTTAGCAAAAGAATTATCTGTCTGGCAATTGCTTGTATCGTGTCCTCCTCCACATAGGTCATAGGTGATGCTCTGAACATGCATAGCTATTTCCTTCAAGTTGTTGACTTCAGCTCTAAGGGCTACAATTTCAGCTAATAAGGTTGGCACGCAATCTACTCCCTACACAGCTGCTAGTCTTTTTGGCATCATGCGTTCCATTTGCCACTAATAGCTATTTGATGCCATCTCATCGATCAAATCGAAGGCTTCTTCCTCCATTTTTTAGTTAATAGTTCCTCCTGCTGCTGCATCAATCATAAAATGATTAGTAGGAGATAAACCATTATAGAAAGTTTATACCTGAAGCCATACGGGTAGTTGATGATGTGGACATCTCCTTAGCAATTCCTTGAAATGCTCCCAAGCCTCATATAGTGTCTCCATGTCCATCTGCATAAAAGAAGTGATATCGTTGTGCATCTTAGTAGTCTTGGAAGGTGAAAAATACTTGGCTAAGAATTTTTGGGATAGGACATCCCAAGTTGTGATAGAACCTGCAGGAAGAGAATGAAGCCAACTTTTAGCTTTGTCCCATAAAGAGAAAGAAAATAACCTTAATCTAATAGCATCATCTGACACCCCATTAATTTTAAAAGTATCACAAAGTTCAAGAAAGTTAGAAATATGGGCATTTGGATCATCATGCATGTGTCCACTAAATTAGATAGTTGATTGAATCATTTGGATCATCGCTGATTTTATTTTGAAGTTGTTTGCTCGCACTAATGGTCTCCTAATGCTCGAAGCTGCATCGGCTATAGATGGTATAATGTAATCATTTAATGGATGATGTACCGATCGAATAGGTTCATGCTGTCCTTCGGTCACCATATCCAATCCTAGATTGATGTCATTAGGATCTTCAACTATCATGTTTCTTTCTTGTTGTAGTCTTCTAATGGTTCTTTCAATTTCTGGATCTAAAGGTAGTAAGTTACTATGTCCAGTACATGTCATGCACTGAACAATTTTTTTTTAAATAATAATAATAATAATAATAATAATAATAATTAAAAATAAATGTTTAAAGTAAAGCTAGGATCAAAATTTTAATATTATTTTAGACACAATCTCCAGCAACGGTGCCAAAAATTTGATGTGTGCTAATCTATAGCTATGGCAAGTGTATCAGTTGATCAAGTAATAAAGTGAATGAGTAGAGTATCATCCCTAGAGGATTGAAAAATAAGTACTAAAAAGCTCTTTCCTATACTTTATTTAGAAGACTGATTTATGAGAATAAGAAATTAAAGAACAAAATAAAAAAAATAATTAAAAATTTTAAGAAAATAGAGAGAGTATGTAATTATTAGGGTTTTAAACTTAAGAGCAATATGTTACTAAGGCAATCGGTTCACCAACTCAGTCAATAAAATATTCAGGTTATTAGATTAATTTTATTTCATGTGACGGTGGAGTCTCCTAATTTATTCACTACCCTTTAGTCCAGGCATAGCAAAACTATCAATATTTATTAATTATCCTTTGGTCCAGCTGTAATTTAAATAAATATTAATGCATTAAGTTTTATGAAATCCTCTAATTAAAATATGCTGCATCCAAAGTGCACTAAAATTTCTGCATGCATAGAATTCTAATTTGATTCATAATACAAGGTATATAATCAAGAAGCAATAACATAGATGTACTTGGTCCGTAACATCTATGTTCATCAGATCAATTAGAAGATGGCCAATAATCTAAAAGCATCAAGATCAGATTTATATACTCCTCATGAATAAAATTTAAAATTAAAAATAAATCATACTGAATATTGCATCAAAAGAGTGGCTACACCTTAGCCTTAGTAAAAAAAATTTAGTTCATGATAACAAATTTAAAAATAATAAATAAAATAAAAAGTATAAAAAAATTAGACAGTTTAATTGCTGAAATTGATTGTCCATCGCTCTTGGTGTGGAGTGAAGGAAAATCCTAATTTTTCGGTTCAGGTTCGTTCAGATCTGATCAGATCAAGAGATATATTTCAAAAATTTTTTTCTTTGATCTATATCAGATCTGGGATGTTTTAGATCTGATTATTATTATTTTAATAAATAAAATAAAATAAGAATAAATTAAATCAAATTTAATTTATCTGATTTGGGTAATCTAATTATCTGTTGATGATCCTATATGCAGCGGAAGGTTCTAGATCTAGCCACGCAAGCGCCTGGCCTCTATTGGTATCCACTCGGGCTTGATCTAGAGATCCTCTTCTTCTCTATCACATCTCCAAAAATTAGATCTAGATCTGATTTGGAGGATTTTCAAAACTCCTTTTGAAGATCAGCAGTCGTCCTTTGCAGCAGTGCAGCCTTCTAGCTTTAACTCGCCTTTCTTTGATCTGGATCGCACCAACCAAGGTCCAAAACTCCTTTTGGACATGGAGAGCAAGGGGAGAAGGTGGGTTTGGTGTTGAGGAAGAGGGGAGAGGCAGCCTTGGGCATGGGGAATTATGATTCAATCATCTCATGTGAATCTGAGTTGGGCATAGGGTCTTATTTATAGACTGACTGTGATCCAACTTCTCTTCTTCCCAACCAATCACAATCCTTTGTGAAATCAGATCTAAATCTGATTGGTGGAAATAGAGTCCCCTAGATTCCTCCTTAGAGGGTGCCTAAGACCAGTCAAAGTTGGTTCTTAGAAGAACTCTAATTGGAATCCAAAAAGGAGATGGAGTCCTTATCCAACAAGGACTCCTAGGTGCCTCCAACTTGGGCACACACCTAGGGTGGCGTGCGCCCTCTTCCTTGCCAGGTTCTGACGGGGGACAGGCCCCCACCAGCTCTCCAATAGGTGCGTGACATGTGGTCAAAAGTCAAAGTGTCAATGGTCAATATTTGACCAGTCAAAGGTAGACTTTTGACCAAAGTCAAAGAACAAGAAATGACAGGTGACCAAAAATGGTAGGTAATGTCTTACAAAATAAGATAACCTTTTCTGACTTGGACAACCTCCAGTCAGACCATATGAAGGCCTCTAATTGAGCATAAACTCCTTTGGCTTAGATAGGACAACTTATTTATGATAGTAAAAGAAGAACGTTAGGTTCAATCGAGTGCTAGCACGATTTCCTTGAACCTAATTGAATCTCATTCAGATCAATTGAACTAGATCAGTTCAATTGATGATCACCAGATTCAAACCCTTATTTGTGTGACCCAGTTAGGTTCAGTTCTGTATGGTAATGGGATATGTCATGATCTCTATCATCGACATCATCGAAACTCCTTTCGATAGATCAGAACTCTTCTGATTTGAACAGCTAGAATGATCGATCATCTAAATCATTCTAATTGCTCCCAAAATCCACCAGTGACACCTAGCAGTATATGGTGGCAATCCATCAGAGCTGAATGCGAACCTCTTGGTGCAGCTATCTGTGTGATTAAGTTCTTCTATCTTGAGCCCCGATCAGATTAGGGTTTAGGTGAACTCATCAAACTTTAGTTTCTATCATATGATGTAATCATTCAATTCGAGTCCAATGTGAAAATATAAATAGAAACTCTTTCTATTATTTCACTCTACCATGGCCATGGATTTCAGGACTTGATTCTCATGATCATCATAGGGCTGCTCCTCTACCACCGAGGTAGATAGATTCCATCTTGATGTCATCCAGTTCCTACAATGAACATGTCATAGCCAACATATACCTCAGGATTTCATATGGCTAGGAGATCGAGTAATGGTGTAGTCAAACTATAACACTCTCGAGGTGAACTGTCGATGCACCTTAGGTCAAAGAACCAGACACACTACTGCAGCATCGAGTCAGTCATTGACGAGAAGGTAGACTCCCTAATGACTACTCGAGGTGGTCACGCTCAGTGCCCTCATTCTCTAATGAGTACTTGTACTCTCGCTCCGATGTCTCCACACCGTAGACTCAAAATTCATCTACTAAAGAAAAGCGATTGTACACCAATCTTCTGGATCAATCACCATCCTCGTGATGATCCTATGGTCGGGAGCATTTTATGAGTTAACAATAATTATTTATGTCTTAAATTTTCAACTCTTGAAAATATGAATTATCATTACCATTAACTCAAAGGATGTATCACAGACACTAAATACACATATGTGATAGAAAATAACCCATTTTATTCATTATAGTCAAAATTATAATTTTGCCCCTAGAAGTGTATTACAAGTGTCAGCCAATTCTGGCTTCTAGGGCACATATATCTAACAATCTTCCACTTGTTCCTAAAGCCAATTGGCTACAAGTCTAAGTTCCATCTTCTCAAGGTAGGCTTCGATCTTTTGCTGGTCCAATGGCTTTGTAAGTGGGTCTGCCACATTATTTGTGGAGTTGACTCTCTTGACCTCAACATAACCCTTCTCGAGGTAATCGTGGATGAGGTGATATCACCACT
Organism: Cocos nucifera; assembly: GCA_006176705.1. NCBI lineage: Eukaryota > Viridiplantae > Streptophyta > Magnoliopsida > Arecales > Arecaceae > Cocos > Cocos nucifera. The sequence continues at coordinate 182,453 of QRFJ01000577.1, forward strand.
TGCTGGGAACTCTTTCAGCCGACAGCACCACCATTGCACACAAACAGACTCCCAAATGTCGACTTTCGATCATCTATATCGGACATGAAATCCGAGTCTGTGTATCCCTGGACTTGGAGTTCTCCATTACCAAAGACCAACATTATATCCTTAGTTCTTCTCAAGTACTTAAGGATACATTTCACAAAAGTCCAATGTTCTTCACCTAGATTTGACTGATATCTGCTTGTGACACTCACAGCATGGGCTATATCAGGTCGTATACATAGCATGGCATACATGAGGCTCCCTATTGCAGAAGCATATGGGATCTTGCTCATGCGTTCTATTTCCTCAGGTGTGCTAGGGCACATCTTCTTGGAAAGATGAATACCATGTCTGAAGGGTATTAATCCCCTCTTAGAGTTTTTCATACTAAACCTCTTTAGTACTTTTTCTATGTACATCTTCTGTGAAAGTCCCAGCATCCTATTCGGTCTATCCCTATAGACCTTAATTCCTAGAATAAAGGATGCTTTGCCTAGGTCTTTCATGGAGAATTTCTTGGACAACCATATTTTGACTGTTGTCATCATGGGAACATCATTCCCAATAAGGAGGATGTCATCCACGTACAATACGAGGAAGACAATAGCGCTCCCACTGACCTTTTTGAAAACACATGGTTCCTGTTCGTTTTTGATGAAACCAAACTTTTTGATCACATCATTGAAACGAGTGTTCCAGCTCCGAGATGCTTGCTTAAGTCCATATATGGACCTTTGCAGCTTGTAAATCTTGTGATCAGTATCACTTGATGTGAAACCTAGCGGCTGTTCCATATAGATATCTTCCTCAAGATATCCATTTAGGAATGCCGTTTTCACATCCATTTGCCATATTTCATAATCGAAATAGGCTACAACGGCAAGCAATGTGCGGATGGATTTTAGCATAGCCACTGGGAAAAAGGTATCCTGATAGTCAATGCCTTCGCGTTGACTATAACCTTTTGCCACTAGTCTAGCCTTGAATGTCTCCACATTCCCATCTGCACCAATCTTTCTCTTGAAGATCCATTTACACCCAATAGGTACTATACCTTCTGGTGGATCTACCAAGGTCCAGACTTGGTTTGAGTGCATCGAGTCAATTTCTGACTGCATTGCCTCTAGCCATTTCTCGGAGTCGATATCTAATATCATCTAGTTGTAGGTTTTGGGATCATCACCATGAGCACCATTACCTACGAGGAACATTTCCTCTACATCCTCTGAAATAATACCTAAGTATCTCTCAGGGGGACAGAAAACTCTTTCCGATCTACGAGGTGGAGGAGGTAGTGTTCTTATTGGCTCAACCTGATTTGATTCTAATTGGTCCTTAGCTCGTTGTACTTGTGAGACTTCCTCATCAAGCTTAATCTGCTTTCCAATGCTGCTATCTTGAATAAACTATTTTTCAAAAAAGATGGCATGTCGACTCACAATCACATTGTGGTCTTCTGGAATGTAGAAATAGTATCCTAATGACTCTTTAGGATATCCTATGAATCGAGCTCTAAAGGACCTAAACTCTAACTTGTCCGCTTGTTGTCTTTTGACATGAGCTGGACAACCCCAAATTCTGAGATGACTCAGACTTGGTTGGTTTCTTACCGTACCATATCTCATACGGTGTGGTAGGAATGATTTTAGAGGGAACCCTATTCAGTAGATAGATTGAAGTTAACAATGAGTGTCCTCAAAGAAAATCAGGGAGGTCTGTGAAGCTCATCATGGATCGAACCATATCCAATAGGATCCGATTTCTCCATTCTGAAACTTCGTTGAGTGTGAGGTATCCTGGTGGAACCATTAGAGACTATGCCATTTCCTTAGATAGTCTGGAATTCTCGCTAAGGTATTCACCTCCTCGATCTGACGAAGAACTTAATGGTGTTTTTCAATTTGCTTTTACTTAATATCTGAATTCTTTGAACTTTTTAAACAGCTTCAGACTTGTGTCTCATAAGATACACATACCCAACTAGACAGATCAATCGGTAAAGATAATGAAGTAAACAAAATTACTCTCTAGTCGGCACATCAATGGCCACACACATCAGTAGTACTAGGGCAAGGAGATCTGTGGCCCTCTCCCCACGTCCAAAAAGGAAGTTTGGTCATTTTGCCTTGAGGCAGGATTCGAAGTTGGATATGACTCGGAAAGTCAATGGATAAAATAGCCCATTTTCTCCAATTTGTTGATCCTATCTTCTGCTATATGACCTAATCTCAGGTGCCATAGATATCCGTCATTTGGACTATCCCTAGGTCATTTGGCATTCACGTTTTGCTGATAGTTAGAACAGGTACATCAATGTAGCTATAAAGACCATTAATAAGAAACCATTTGCAATTTTATTTCTTTCATAAAGAATGTTATAATGGTCTTAAAGAAGGTGATCACATAGCCTTTTCTTGTGCTAAGCATGAAACAGAAATCAAATTCCTGCTAGTGTAGGCCAATAATAAAGTCTTTCAAAACTAGTCTAACCAGATGGTAATCGAAGAGGGTATGTTCCTACGACTACTACAGCAACTCTTGCTCCATTACCAAGTGCGTAGATCATGTCTCCATCCTCAAGCCTCCTAATATCCCAAGATCCTGTATGGAAGTGCATAGATGTCACTAGAACAGAGTTAAGCACCCAACTGGATGCAGAAGAATCGATAAGCTTAGACTCAATGACGACATACCTCTAGAAGGATCTTCTTCTTGTTCTTCAGGTGCCAGGTAAAGTAGGGCAGTTCCGCTTTCAATGTCGTCGCTGTTACAATGGAAAACACTTTCCTTTGCCAGCGGTCTTTTTCTTCGGCTCTGCCTTCTTCTTCTTTGCTCCTTCCACCTTCTGCTTTTTCACAGACTTCTTTTTCTTTTCAGAAAACTTTTTTTTGGAAGAAGTCCGTTTCATAGCAAGAACTGAGCCTTTAGAACCTTTCATAGAAAGCTCAGCGGTAACCAACATATTCATTAATTCGGCCAAGGAATTCTAAAGTTTGTGCATGTGGTAATTCATGATGATGCAGAATAATATCGTTCTACAGGTCTAAGTCTAACTTCACACTGAGCTTCTCAAGCTCCTCCATGTTCTTGATCATTGTCAGACAGTAATCTTGGACTGACTGCCCATTACGCATCTTAGCCTTAAAAAGTTATTTCGTGACTTGATATTTGGCTGCGCGACTTTGTTCACCAAACATCTCTTGCAGGTGAGCCAACATTTGGGGAGCAGTCTTGATATCTTCATGTTGGCATTGGAGCTCATCAGACATCGAGCCCAATATGTAATATCTGGCCTTATTATCTTCGTCTGTCCATTTTTTTAGAGACGCTCTCTATTCAACAGATGGACGGACTGGTAAGGTTGGAGGGTCCTGATCCAAAACATGGGTTAACTTCTCGAAATCCAAAACTATTTTGTAGTTCCTGAGCCACATCTTTAAATTGGGTCGATCAGTCTATGGTGTCAGAATACGTGCCATGGGTTGGAGGCAGACATTTTTCTGTAGAGAGGTCAAAGATTCTAATTGATACTGTTATATTGACTTGACCAATTTGTTTTTAGAGATTTATATTTTAAACAATTTAGCTTCCACTATTTTCTCGGATCCTACACTCCCTCTGTAGAGAGGCAAAAATCTTCACGATAATGATTTCTAGTGGTGGTGCGGTCTCACCAACTGACTCATCACCTCACTAAACAGTTATGGCTGATGGGTTGAGCCAATGAGTGAACACTCTTGTTTAATGATTCCTCATCAGGGTGCACCCAAACTTGGTCCTAATTCATGAATTCACCGTATCCGAAATATGATCACTCCTTAAGTTAAATCAGACCCACCATTTGCATAGACTGGGTTCCCTAATTGAGTCTCTCACCGTATTCGAATATTGAGCCCAACTCATCCTCCAGCCCTAGCATCCAATGTCAATAGAACATGGTTGCATTTTTTGGTGCAACTGAGCACTATATCTAGAGAGAATAATCAACCCCGGAAGGCCCGCACATCTACCAATGGTGGAAGACCTCAGACTTAATCTTTTCTTAGGAGAAATTGATTCAGATCTCATTAAACTAGAGTGCATAGTCATAACAATTAGGACTAACCTAGTGGCATGGTTAGCTCGGATTATTGACCACCTCAAATCAGAACTGTTTCAACAAATATGGCTAGGTAAGTAGACGCAGTGAAGGAAATGCCATTAACTCGTACAGAATGGCATTCAGGTGAGTAGCTTCCAATAAAATCAGTCAGTCGTATGTGCCAAACTTACCTTAGACAACCAAATTATTGAGCCAGAACAATGAGGTTAGCCTACAATCCAGACCTAATCTCTGAGCCTAATATAGGTCTTGCTTAATTCATGACTTGATCTTTGACTCCAATATATCCTATTAGTGCCGATCAATTAAGCGTTGTGATTATCTCTAAGCCACTCTCTGATCGATTTGCATCACCGCTTAGACCTAATAAGCTAACAATCCGATCCAGTATATAAGTATGTCTTAGATCTAAATTCCAATTTTAGACCTAATTGATATCCCACTAATCTTAATTTTATAATTACAGTAGAATGTCATTAAATAAATATGCACAATAATCCCTAATGATTTCAGGATCCTAGGGTGTTTTGCAGATAGTAAGTTTTTGGGTTTCTGATTAAGAACGAACGGAGTCATGACCCCCTCCCACACACATGAGAACACCCATCGAAGAAAAGAAGAGGGCCTTTAAAGCCCTTGCTTTCGTTCTTATGGACCGCGGCCAGACGAATGGACTCCTTACATGCTAGGAACATAGCAATAGCTACAAAATATCAGTATTCTAGATGTATATCTCAATAATTCAGATAAATACAAATCAGATGCTAAAACATGGTACATAATGATTTGGAGATGGCAGCTCCTGCCTTGTATCGAATCAGATGCCATGTTTAGATCTAATTAATCTCTAATAACTCTAAGAAAAATTAAGATTAAATTTGATCTAATCAATAAAAAGTTCTAATCTAGTAACGAAAGTGTATGCTATGAATTCATATCTACACAGTCCATGACATGCATCAATCATACTCTCCATAGTGTTGTTAAAATTAAATAGTTTTTGCTCATTATTTTAGGATATTATTATATATTATGTCATAGATAGTCAAAAAATAATAAAAATATGTCTAAAATAATATTTAATCAAATAAATCAAAACATGCAAATCATCTTATAGAATAACATTCTATTTAGAACTAGTCATGCATATTCCTAATTTTAGGATCCAAATCATTAATTTTAATCTTTTGATTTCAGATCTGATCACATCTCATGTGACATTGAAATCTTTATTTCTAATTAAAATAATTTAAGAAATCAGATCTAAATACTTTTAGAACCTGGCTCTGATATCAGTTGAAGAAAATCGTATTTCTCTCGTTCCAGGTTCGTCACGCAATCTGATTAGATCAAAGATATAGTTTCAAAAATTTTCTCCTTTGATATATATCAGATCTAGGAGTTGTCAGATTGATTCTTATATTAATAAATATAAAAAAAATAAACATAAATAAACTAAATATTAATTTATCTGATTGGGTAGAATCCAATTATCCGTTGATGATCCGTTGTAGGCGAAAGGGTTCTGAATCTAGCCACCAAGCGCCTGGCCTCTACAGTATGCACCTCAGGCTTGATCTGGAGATCCTCTTCTCTCTTATCAACATCTCCAAAAATTAGATCTGGATGATTCTGGAGATCTTCAAAAAACCCGAATAAGACACAGTCGTCCTTTGCAGATGCAACCTTCTAGCGTTAACTCGCCTTTCTTGACTTAATCGACGCAACCAACGTCCAAAACTCCTTTGATCTGGAAGAGCAAGCGGAGAGAAGGTGGGTTTGGCATTGAGGAAGAGGGGAGAGGCAGCCTTGAGCATGGAAAATTATGATCATCATGTCATGTGAATCTGAGTTGGCACAGGGTCTTATTTATAGACTGACTGTGATCCACCTTTCTTCTTCCCAACCAATCACAACCCTTTGTGAAATCAGATCTAAACTATGGTGTGAAATAGAGTCCCTTGGATTCCTTCCTAAAGGGTGCCTAAGAACATCAAAGTTGGTCTTAGAAGAACTCTAATTGGAATCCAAAAGGAGATGGAGTCCTTGTTGCTAGGCGCCTCCAACTTGGGCACACCCAGGGTGGGTGCGCTCTCTTCTTGCCAGGTTTGGCAAGGGACAGGCCCCCACCAGCTCTCCAATAAGGTGCACCGACATGTGGTCAAAGATCAAAGTAGTCAATGGTCAATGTTTGACAGTCAAAGTAGAACTTTTGACCAAAGTCAAAAGAACAAGAAAGGAGGTGACAAAAATGGTAGTTAATGTCTTACAAATAAAGAACATTTTTCTAAACTTGGACAACCCTCTATGTAACCATATGAAGGCCCTAATTGAGCACAAACTCCCTTTGCGAGTCAGACGAAACCATTTTGACAGTAAAAGAAGAACGTTAGTTCAATCGAGTGCTAGCACGATTTTCTTGCAACTAATTGAATCTCATTCAGACAAATTGAACTAGATCAGGTTCATTGATGAAGCATACCAATCAAACACCTTATTGTGTGACCCAGTTTAGTGTTCAGACATCTGATATGGTAATGGGATATGTCATGATCCTCTATCATTCAACATCTACTCAAACGCCTGTTGCGATGGATTCAAACTGCTCTGATCTCGAACATTAGAATTCGATCATTAATATTCTAATGCTTCCCAAAACTCCACCAGTGGACACCTAGCAGTTAGACTGGTGGCACTCCATCAGAGCTGAATGCGAACCTCTTAGTGCAGCTATCTGTGTATAAAGTCTTTCTATCTGAGTCCCGATCAGATGATGGCGTTTGGTTTGAACTCATCGAAACTCTAGATTTTTTTGTATTTTTTTGTTTTATTTTTTTCCCAGTTTTTTTTTTTTTTTTTTTTTTTTTTTTTTTTTTTTTTATGTATTTGTTTTTTATGTTGTATTTTTTATTGAGCTATTTGATTTTAGGTTTAATTTCGCTTTTAATGTGGTATGTTTGTTTGTTATGGTTTTTTCTGTGTTGTGGGTTTTTTTTTTAATTTGTTAGTTGTTGTGTTTTGTTTTGAGTGTAGTGTTGTTAGTTTTGTGTTGTAGATGTAGGTTTCGAAGTAGCTCCCGTTTGATGTTTGTTTATAGTTAGGTTTGTTTTTTTTGTTGTAGGGTTTTGTAGTTAGTTTTCTTTTGAAGATGATTTTTAGTTTTATTAGATTTTTATTTTTTTGATTTTTTTTTTTCTTTTTTTTATGTTTTTTTTTTTTTTTTTTTCCCTATTTTTTTTTTTTTTTATGTTTTTTTGTTTATTTTTTTTTTTTGTTTTTTTCTTTTTTTTTTTTTTTTTTTTTTTGTTGTTTTTGGTGTTTGTTTTGATTGGTCTTTTTGTTTAGTTATCTATTATGTTTTTTTTTGTTTTCTTTATTTTTTTTTTTTTTTTTTTTAGTTTGTTTTTTTATATTGTTGTTATTTGATTTGTTTTTTTTTTTATCTATTTTTTTTGGTTGTTTTTTTTTTTTAGTTTTTTTCCTTTATCATAGGATGTAATCATTCCGATTCTGATCATGTGAAAATCTAAATAGAGAACTCTTTTCATAGTTTACTTCACTTACATGCATTGGATTTGGACTTGATTTCATCGATCATCGATAAGTGGCCTGCTCCTCTACCACCGAGGTAGATAGATTCCATCTTGATGCCATCCAGTTCCTACAATGAACATGTCATAGCCAACATACACCTCAGGGTTCCATATGGCTAGGAGACCGTGTAATGGTGTAGTCAAACTATAACACCCTCTAGGTGAACTACCGATGCACCTCAGATCAAAGAACCAAACACACTATTGCAGCATTGAGTCAGTCATTGACGAGAAGGTAGACTCCCTAATGACTACTCGAGGTGGTCACGCTCAGTGCCCTCGTTCTCTAATGAGTACTTGTACTCTCGCTCCAATGTCTCCACACCATAGACTCAAGACTCATCTACTAAAGAGAAGTGATTGTACACCAACCTTTCGGATCAATCACCATCCTCCTGATGATCCTATGGTCGGGAGCATTTTATGAGTTAACAATGATTATTCATGTCTTAAATTTTCAACTTTTGAAAATATGAATTATCATTATCATTAACTCAAAGGATGTATTACAGACACTAAATACACATATGTGATAGAAAATAACCCATTTTATTTATTATAATCAAAATTACAATTTTGCCCCTAGAAGTGTATTACAAGTGTCAGCCAATTCTGGCTTCCAGGGCACATATATCTAACATGGAGAACTTGGTGAAGAAGAAGAAGCTCCTTGATCGCTATTCTGATTGTCGGAAGAAAAAAATTAAAAACCATTTTCTTTCTTTCAAAAATCTCTTTCTACCTCTCTCTCTCTCTTTCTCTTTTTTTTTTTATTTCTCTGATTTCTCTGACTCTCCTCTTCTTTCTTTTTTTTTTCTCTCTGACTCCCCTCTTCTATGGCAACAGTAGGTCCTCTATTTTTATAGGCTAAGAGATTGATTTCCCACCAAAATCCTCTTAAAATTAAGTTTAGAACTCTCAAAACAACTCAAATTAGGATTTTGGATGATTTTGACCATTGGATGTTGATCAAACGGTCCAAAAATTACTTAAAAACCTTTTAAAATATCCCAGATCAAGTCAAAATTTATGTCAGCCGTCGGATCTATCATTGGATTGAATCTGGGCCGTCCGATCGTGCATAAAGAAGGCTTCTAATCTTAGTTTAACATTGGGATGAATCTCAGCTGTTGGATCTCGATCGGGAGCTGCGGATGTCGTTCGTTAGCATATGCATGTCGACAGTCCGATCAAATCTTAGTGTAAGGAGCCCATTGGATCAGACAAAATTCTCAAATTATCGTTTGTAGACCATGCGCGAGCCCGGTGTTGCATGGACCGTCGCATTCTTCAGCCAATCGGAGCGTGCTTTTTCATTTGAAATTCTTAAAATGCTCTTAAGTCAGTCCATCGTGCACCATAAAAATGCTGACGTTAGCCTACCGTCAGCGTTGCATCAACGGGTCGGTCTGCTGAGCTGATTTTTCTAAACCGATTTGAATCAACTTTTTTTTTTTGAAATTCAATTTCGAGCTCGTTTGAAGTCCGTTTTGCCTAAAATTTATTTCATGTAAACTAGAAAAATAAGATCTTCATATTGGTAGCCTTCTTTCCTATATAAGATTAATAAAAGTATCAATTTTTAAAGAAATATATTAAATTATTTTATAATTTAATACTTTTATTAGTATATTTTTATCACTTATCAGCCCCCCATCCTCAATCGCTCATGCTCTCTCCCTCTTTCCTCTTTCTCTCTCTTCTCTATCTCACTATCTTACTTTTGTTTTATAGATTACCTCTAGTACCATCATCCTCCTTTAGTGTCATCACCGACGACCCTCGGAGCTTTCAGTAAGATCCGCTCTCTATAGTCGTAGGTATAATTTTTTTAATAAATTTTATAGTATTATTTATTAATCATATATATTTATAATAATTTATAAAATATTTATAATAAATATTATAAATATTTATTATAAATATTATAATTATCTGCATGCCATATTTTTTGGATCGTGCCATGGTGGTATCCTTGGGCTGTGCCGTGTTGGCGGCTGTAGACTAGATTTGTTAATGGATTGGGTTCGGATCGAAACTTGGATATTCAGATTCAAATTCAATTTTAATTATTGGTACCAAATCTAAATTTGAATATCCGATGGGTCTGTACTTGAAGTACCAGACTTGGACCCTAATGGATCCCGAAAGGTCGGACCTAATTTCGAGATCCAAAATTAAGAAATGGAGAGACTGAGAGGGAAGATCGATAGATTGAGAGAGGAGGATCGGTCACTCATCGACCATCGGCAAGGGGGAGACCGAAGAGATCGAGAGGGAGGGGAGGGGGTCCGCCATCATTGGAGGGGTCCATCAGAGGGAGATCGAGAGAGGGAGAGTGAGAGAGAGAGCGAGAGAGGGAGAGGGTCCAGCCTCGTCGGCATCACTAGAAGGGATGGGGTCCTAGCCTTGCCTGACGAGGGAGATCGAGGGAGATTGAGAGAGTGAGAGAGGAAGGGATGGGGTTGGGCCTCGCTGATGAGGGAGATCGAGAGAGGGAGAGAGGAAGATCGAGAGATGGAAAGGTTGGGAGGAAGGGGTTCGGCCTCGCTGCCGTTGCTGATGAGAGAGATCGAGAGAGGGAGTGATCGAGAGGATGGCACACAGCCGAGCTAGCTTGAATATGCAGTCGAGCCGACTTGGGCCGTGATCAAGTCAGTTGGGGGAGGACCCAAGCCGGATGTCTCAAGCATGGTGTCGGCTCAACTTCTGAGCGAATAAAATTTGATATATCTCTCTAAGGTTCTAACTTTAAGTCCTAAGGTGCCACCATATCTACTTTGTTCTTCTTTCAGATTTCTAGATTAACACCAAGATTCATGCAAGAGATTGGATCAATGACTGTTGCTCATCCTTAATTATTTATGAATGTAATTCATGTTGTAGAATTTATTGCATAACATTTTTTGGATGTTTATTTCTTATTGCTTTTGTTTATTGCATTACATAATGATAGACCTGTCAATTGATTAGTATACATATTAAAGACTATTTATTGATGCTATACTAATATTATTGTTCAACATATTATATTGATTAATGTTTATTAACGTTGCAGGTCACGATGGCACTGAAACACCATCTAGCTTTCATCCTTGTCCCTCGATAGGTTACGTGCAGTTCAGCATCCGAGGAGCAATCGGAGCATACTCCGTCCACCTTGGCATTGACTGCTCAGAAACCTCAACCACCGACATCTACTCCATAAGTGACATCTACTCCACCGATGGCATCTACTCCACTGGTAGCTGAGCCTCTACTATCATCCATATCTGAGACACATGCTACTACGCAAGTATCTGAGTACACATTTTTATTATATTAGCATAACTTTATTTTTTATATAGTATTTGTACACTTATATATTTGCATAACATATTTGCATTGTAGGTGCATCATCCAACTAGATATTTCATGATCCCACATGTATGGCACATGTGTGGAACCGCTAGCATCAGGTGATGGTCTATTACGATGAGGAGGGGAGGTCGGTAGGGGAGATCGCACAAGAGATGCATTCCTTTTTTGGAGTGTTTGTGAGGCGATCGAACATCATTTTCATAGAGCCCAGAAACTGGCATTTGATGGATGCTACCATCAGGGACCGAATATAGGAGGAGATATGGGTAAGTACATGCATCTTAGTTATATTTATACATTTTATATATTTAAACTATATATGTTTGATTAGAATAATTTTATAACTAATTTTTGATAATTTTATGCAGAGGAGGTATGACTTCTCGATCATGAAAGGGCTCGAGATGCCTGACTAAGGAAGATTAGAGAGTTGTACTAGAGTTGCAAGATCAAGCTCCATAGAGGATGGCTCGAGCACCGACGAGACACTCTAGAGGAGCTTGTTCTCTAGATACAGGACTGTCCTCTGAGTCAGTGGGAGAGGATGGTTAGACACTGGAGGAGCTAGGAGTTCGAGATAAAATTTCTAACTTTTGAATTTTTTAATATACTTAAAGTTTTATTTAGATATTTTTTAAAAATTTATTATTTATTTGAATACTTGTTAGGCTACCTTCCGTCAGAACTGGAAGAACTGTGCAGCCTAGGAGTATATGCACACTCTAGGCCACGAGTCTATGGCCAATCATGTGCATAAAGAGGTAATTAATTCTAAATCTTACTAGATAAATTAAATTCATATTTTTTATCATCTTTTTGATAAATTTATTCTTTATTATAGCTGATGAGAGATGAAGTGATGCCCAGCCATAGTGAGATCTTTCAATCCAGCCGCACGGACAAGATGGGTAGGTCGATGATTGCTGCGATCGAACGTATTTTTGTAAGTATTAAATATATTAGTATATATGATTAGTATTATAGTATTTTTTATAAAATTTTATTTTAATTTTAATTACAGGATTAGTTAGATATGCTCATGAGCGAGGGCCCGAATACCTCTGGACCCAATGACCATCTGTCTCAGGTCTTGGGGCCTGAGCACTCTGGGAGGATCTGATGCAAGCCCGAACACATGTTGATGAGCTACTGGTCTGAGGCGAGCATCTGCTCACAGACTTTTGATGTCGTCAGCTAGGAGGAGCTTGAGGAAGCATTGGCACTGGCAGATCATGCTGCGATGCGGATAGATTGGGTTGAGAAGTGTGCATCTCATTTGGAGGGCATCGTGAGAGACATGATGTTGATGCTCAGCATGCATTTTGGAGTCATAGGCTTTGAGGATATGTTGGCCCACATTCCAGCTCCAGCTCTAGCTCTGGCTCTGGCTCTAGCACTAGCTCCAGCTCCGGATGACGACAACGATGATGTAGATTTAGAAGACTTTTAATGTATTTTATTTTTTTAAAAAAATATTATAATAAATTTTATTTGGTAATAAAATTTTAGTATTTTAGAATAATTTTTATATTTATTATATTTTCTTGTATTATATATCTATATTTATTAGGTAAAATATATAAAAAAATAAAAATTTTAATTTTTTTAATTATTTAAGATCTACAATAATGGTTTTATAACTGCTGCCATATCCATGCCAATCAATGCCATAGATCTCTGGTGCAAACGGTGTCAACCACTGCATTAGATCTATGACAGCGGTTAAAAAATAGCTGCTATAGATTATCTAGATAGCGGTTATGTAATCGCTATTATAGATAACCTATGGCAGCAGTTATATAACCGCTGCTATAGGTCGATCTATTACAGCGATTTATAAACCACTGCAATAGGCTATCTATGGCAGTGGTTCAAATAAATGCTGTAACAACTGCTGTCATAGAGCTACGACGATGGCTACAGTAGCAGCGGTTAAATAACCGCTATCATAGACTATGGCATCAATTTTTTGGACTACGACAGTGGTTACGAATCACTGCCATAGCCCTTTTTGTAGTAGTATTTGCATATGAAACTGCTAACAATTGCTCATCTGAAAAGGATTCACTGATTGATATAGGTTTACTATCTTCAACTAGGATCCTAGATAGATGGTCTGCTACAACATTTTTAGATCCCTTCTTATCTCGAATTTTTATATCAAATTCTTATAACAATAAGATCCATCTAATTAGTTGTGGTTTAGTATCTTTCTTTGAGAGCAGGTATCTCAAAGCTGAATGATTTGAATATATCATGATTTTTTATCCTAATAGATATGATCTAAACTTTTTTAGGATAAATACTACAGCTAGTAACTCTTTTTTAGTTATAGTATAATTCATTTGTGCTTCATTCAGAGTTCTACAAGCATAATAGATCACTATGGGATATTTGTTTACCCTTTGGCCCAAGACAGCTCCTATGGCAAAGTCTAAAGCATCACACATGATTTCAAAAGATAGTGACCAGTTTGGAGGTTGAATGATCGGGACTTTGGTCATAGCTTTTCTCAAGAATTCATAAGCTTTAAGACACTCTTCATCAAAGTTAAAAAGAACATCTTTAGCTAATAGATTACATAGAGGTCGAGAAATCTTAGAAAAGTCTTTGATGAAGTGATGATAGAATCTTACATGGCCAAGAAAGGATCGAATTTATTTGACAGAAGTGGATGAAGGTAGTTTAAAAATTAGGTCAACTTTTATTTTATCAACCTTTATCCCTCTCTTAGACATTATATGTCCTAACACAATTTCTTCTTGAACCATGAAGTGGCTCTTTTTTCAGCTTAAAACTAAATTAGCCTCAATACATAATTGCAATATTTTCTTCAAATTGTTGAGGCAACTCTTAAATGATTTATAGGAAAAGCATTACACAATCCAAAAGGCATTCTATGAAAAGCAAAAGTTCTATAGGGACATCTAAAGATGGTTTTTTTCTGATCTTCTGAGTAGATTGCTACTTAGTTATATCCTGAGTATCCTTTTAGAAAATAAAAATATTGTTGGCTAGCTAGTCTCTTCAGGATTTGGTCAATAAAGGGTAACAGAAAGTGGTCTTCTTGGATGGCTGTATTAAGTTTTTTATAATCTATACAAACATGTCACCTAGTGGAAAGTCGTGTTGGTACTAGATCCCTATGGTTAGTGTGGACAACTATGAGTCCAAATTTTTTTAGAACAACTTGTGTAGGACTCACTTAGTGGCTATCAGAAATAGGATAAATAATATCCGCATCTAACCATTTAATTACCTCTTTCTTGACTACTTCTTGCATATTAGGGTTAAGTCATCTTTGCATTTCTCGAGTTGGTTTGGCATTATCTTTAGTATAAATATGGTCCATACATATTGATGGACTAATGCCTTTTAAATTGACGACGATCCAACCTATAGCCTCCTTATATGTTTTCAAAATATCTACTACTTGGTCTTTCTATTCAGGAGTTAGGTTAAAAGCAATGATTACTAGCAGGGTTTCCTTTGATCCTAAAAATACATATTTAAGTGATTTAGGCAAAAGTTTTAGTTCAAGTTATGGTGGGGCCTGAATTGAAGGATGTAATGGTTCAATTTTTTGCTTAGGTAAGGGCTCAATTTTCATTGATCAAGGTAATGTATGTGATGGGTGAGGTGAATCAAGTAGTGCATTCACCTCCTGATCTGGGATTTCTTTGACAAGTTTATTCAGAAGATTGTTCTTGAGTAAATCTAAGGAGGAATCAAATTCAACTATCTCATTAATTACAAAGCGGTCTTCCTCCTCTTAAGTGTGCTTAGAGGCATTAAAAACATTCATTCTTACATTTTGATCTCCAAAAGAAATGTCCATAGCTCTTGTCTTATAATTGATATTGGCATTGGCGGTAGCTAGAAATGTATGACCTAGAATTATGGGATTTTGGTTCAGCTCTTGGGATGGTTCCATATCAAGTATGAGGAAATCTACTAAAAAATAATATTTATCTACTCTAACCAAAACATCCTCAATTAAACCACGTGGTATTTTTATAAATCTATCGGCTAATTGCAAAATAATTGATGTATGTTTAAGCTCTTATGTTCCAAATTTTTTATAAATCGAGGTTGGAAGTAGATTCACACTAGCTCTTAAGTCTAATAATGCTTGATTAAAGATTATACCTTATATAACACATGAAATTAATGGAGCACCAAGGTCTTTCATTTTTTGATTCAATGGGTCTAACAGGATTGCACTTACATCCTCAGATAGCATAATTCTTTTAATTTGTGGCTCACGCTTTTGAGTACAAAGCTCTTTGAGAAATTTAGCATAGGCTGGGACATGCTGAATTGCATCGAGGAGGCATAAATTAATATCCACTTATTTAAATAGTTTCATTAACTCCTCGTTACGTACTTTTTGCTTTTTATGGGAAGAACCTACTTCTAAGGCTTAAGGGAATGGGGCTTTGGGTTTATATGTCTTAGGTAACTCATCTATTCTCCTCTTTCCTTTATTTATCTCATTAGAACCAATATCAGTACTAGTTCTAGGCTCAGGTTCTTCTATATGGTTAGCTTCAGTACTAGCCTCTTCTTCTAATTTTTTTTCTTGGCTAGCATCAGTACTAGCCTCTATCACCTACACATGGTATGGATCCTTAAGAATTCTACCACTTTAAAGTTTAGAAATTACTTTGGCATTCTCTAATTAGGGATTCTTAGGTGGAATGATGGGTTGATGACTGAATTCAGGTAGTTGATGGACATTGGATGGGTTGCTTTTAGGATTGGTAATCGATTGGCTTGGTAAATGACTTGGTTCTCTCCTCATACTAGACTTAGCTAATTATCTTATTTGAGCTTCTAGCTTGGTGATGGATTGTTGTTGATTTAGAATCGATTGTTGTTGAGATAGGATCAATTATTGTAGCTGGTTAAATCAATCATCGGCTAGATTGGTTTGTTGAGGAGGTGGGTATGAGGGCTAATTATAATGTGATGGCTAGAAAGGCTGACTAGGTTGACCTCTGTTATATACATAGTTCTAGTATTGGGGTCTATTTTGATAATTTTGCACTAGTAGAATTTGGGTCTGAGCCTATGTCTGTTATGATTTTCAAAAAAAATTAGGGTGGTTTCTCTAACTTGGGCTATATGTATTTGAAAATGGATCATTAATCGATTTGGTGTAACCTGGAGTAGCTTGAACTTGTTCTTGGATGAAGGGTGGAAACTGTGCAGCCGTGGGACATTCACTCATACTATGGATTGGACTAGCAGAAATAGAACAAATCTTCTGATAATTAGAAGATGGTGTGTATTATGCAGAAGATTGTTGGCCTAAGTTTAGGAATTGATCTAATTTTTGGACAAGAAGGTCGACTTTATTTACTAGATTCATGTCAGCCTTAAAACATGGTTATGGATGTTTGATTTCATACATTTCTACCTATTTTTGATGAGAAATTGATCTTTCATAAGAGGATTATGAAGCATGGTTAATCAAATTTTCACTTGAGTTTTAAACAAGGTAATAAGCTTCATCCTCACTTTTGCTCAGAAATGCACTTTCATAGGATGCATCTACCTTTTGTCTGTATTATTCTCCTAAATCTTTATAGAAAGCTTGAACAATTTGCCACTTAGACCATGGTATGGGCATTTTCTAAGAAGTTTTTTAAGTCTTTCCCATGATTCATGAATTTGTTTTCCTGGAAGCTGATCAAATCTAGTGATAGCTCACCTCATAGTATTGGTTCGACCTATGGGATAAAATTTTTTAAGAAATTCATATTGCATTTTTTCCCCTATTTGAATTGATTTTTCTATTGTGCCAAGCCAATACTTAGCTTTATCTTTTAATGAGAAAGGGAACAAGGTCGGTCTAAGGGCGTCATTAAAATAATTTTGGATTTTTACTATAAAGCAGATTTCTAAGAATTCATTCAGATGCTTGTAAAGATCTTCATTGGTGTTCCCATTGAAAGATGGAAGCATCTGGATTGTGGTCGACTTGATTTCATAATGGCTAGCAGGGATATCTGGTAATTGGATACAAGTCGATGGGTTATAGGTAGAAGGAATAAAGTATTCCTTCATTTGCCTAGGTGGTTCTCCATTATTTCTAGCCATTTGATTTTTAGGTTTTATATAAATTAGTCGTTCAATTTTGGGATTTGATTTAAATAGGTTAGGTAATAGCGATCTTCTACCATGCATGTACTAATGCAACCCTAATGTGTAATTTAAATTTTTTTATAAATATTTTATTATTATTATTTTATTTTATTTAGAGAGAAAAAAAGATAAGAGAAAGAAGAGAGTTCTAAAGAAGAGTCCTAAGGAGTTCTAAATCTAGAGATGATAGAGAAGAATTAATTATATTTATGTTTAATGTTAATTAGCAAACAAGTTAGACAAGCAATCCAGACTAAGGATTGTCCTAAATCTAGATGGCTCATAACTGCCAAGGTCACCTTCAAGCCCTTCAAGTAGAGAATCAGTCAATCAACTGGTCAGGTAAGTATAAGATTGGTGGGAGTCCCCCGGTTGCTTACCTTAGACATCAATTATGCTTGACCAGGTAAGCTAATAGAACTAATTAATTAACCACCTTTCTTCGGAACATGATCCCTGAACTACTATTCTTAGACACTAGTTAAGTTGACTAACCCTAACCCAATCCAACTTTTAGGATTCCTTATCTTATTAAGCTTGAGTTCCTAGGGCCGATGTCTAATTGATTTTAATTTAGAGGCTTAGGTCAATGATGAATGTTGGTTGGATGTTTATGGACCAAGAAAGGGTGATAAAATTTTTATCTTATCTTGTTTAATTAGGTTGTGCCCTTAATTTAATTTAATATGAATATGCACAAAACTTCTTTTCAAGCAAGGGATTCTATGCAATTTAAACTAGATGCATACAACTAATTAAATTTTGAGAAACTTACCCTACCTCCAGCAATCACCAATAAAAGTAAAAATAAAAATAAAACTAATATGATAGATGCTCTAAGCAATTAGGATTTCTTCTCTTGTCATGAGATTTTCAATTATGTTTAAGTGGATAATTTTTAATTAATTTAAAAATAAAATAAATAATAATAAAGAATTAGGATTTAGGATTGATCTCACCAAATAGGATTGGAAGCTTTCTCCTTAATCTAATCTTTTATTTTTTCTTCTTTTTTTATCTACAAAATAAATAAGAGAAAGTTCATAAATAGTAATAAAAAATCAAAGAAATTAGAAATTTTAATTTTTTATGCCTTTTCGGCAACGACGTCAAAAATATGATAGATTGCAATACCATCATTAAAGTACCATAATTATCAATTTAATTTTGACTTTTTTAAAAAAATAATTTAAAGTGAATAGATAGTAGCAAGTTGGGTCAAATCTATAGGAAGACAGTGATTTTATTTTAAAATCTTTGATTTTTTATGAAAAAAAGGAAAGAAGTTTAGAATTAAAATTTAAGTCAGAAAATAAAGTTGCAGAATTTAAATGATGCAAAAGAATAAACTTTGGTACTAAGATCTACTTTTTAGATCTTAGCATCTACTTGCAAAAAAGTTAAAGAGTAATTAAAATAAAGCAGCAAAATTTAAAGAACAAGAAATTAAAGAATAGAAATTAAAAAGCATCAAACTTAATTTTATATTTAAAATTAAAACTTAGAATTCAAATACAATAATTATTAAGAAAAAGAGAAGAAATAAAAACTAAAAAAAACTCTTAATCTCAGATCAGTAGTGGCATAGAGATGGCATAGAAGTCTAGCTCTTCCTCTCAGTACTGTTTGTCTCAAAGCAATCTTCAGCCAATGCCTGATTTTCATTCTTTCCCGTGGCTTCTCTTGGATTAGATGTCTCAACTTTGGGGTCTTGGGATCTTTTTATAGCTATTGTAGGGCTAGAGTAATTGCTATCAGTTGATATGGGATCAAAACAATGCATAAAATCTTGTATATGGAGGAATCTGGGAAAAAATTAGATCAAAATAGTGTCTAGATCAAATTTTGCTCTTCTGGGTGAAGTCTGGCCATTAGATCGAGATCAAATGGTCCAAAAAATGCAAAAAATAGATGTGTAATGGGCCAGATCAAGTTGGAATTAATTCTAGCCATTGGATCATGCTTGATGGAAGTTTTTTAGCCATCAGATCATCACCTGGAGATTGGATCATCACTTAGAGCCTCTAGAGCAGTCGGATCATCGCTTGGTGCGAGCGTTGCCATCTGATCATTGCTGGGAGAGCTAAAAATCAAATCAAACTCGAAAAAAACCATGGCCATCTGATCTTGCCTGGGATCCACTGCTACCGTCCGATCATGCACTTACTGTTCCCATGAACCATGTGGATTGAGTATGCCGTAGACCGCAATCAATCACCACAAACCTTGGCCTATGAAATTATGAAATTATCCCAGTACGTTGTGATGAATTTTCTATAAATCCTTTAAGGATCTTGATCCACCACGTGGCATCCTATGATTGGCTGTTTGGTGCTGAGCTGGCAGTCTACATATGATTTCATAGATTGACCGTTGGTTCACTGTACACCAACGGGCTTAATAGGCTGGTGGGCTAGCGGGCTGAGACTACGCGTAGGCTGTACGAGCTAGTGGGCCAGCTTGCTGGCATGCTAGCTGATCTGAGATGTACCAACTTCTATGGCTGGGCTGAGTGCGCCAGTTAAGCTGGCTAAGCCAGTTGAGCCGATTTAATTTTCTTAATTATTATTATTATTATTATTTTATTTCTTTGAAAATTCATATTAGATTCATTTTAGCTTCGATTCACTCCAAATTTATTTCATTATGATCAAAAAAATAAATTCTTTTTATTGATGAACTTATTTTTATATTAAATTAATAAGAATATTAATTTTTAAAATAAATATAAATTAAATAATAAATTAATATTTTTATTAATAAATTTGTGATACTTATCAGTGAGGCTCTTGGGCGTTCCATCTTATACGTGAGAATAGATCTAGGATTTCTAGATCTAAGCATGGATTTTAGAGAAAGAGAAAGAGTTCTCAAGATCTTTCTACTACTACAAAATTGGACTATGGTACCACTTAGTATTGTAGTAATTTGAAAACCGCTACCATAGACTTGATCTATAGCTATGGTTAAGTGCTATAGATCAAATTTATGGCAGAGTTATATAAAATCGCTACAATAGGTCAAATCTATGGTAGCAGTTAGGTATAACCACCGTCAAAGATTTGATTTATTGCAGTGGTTAATCCACCACTATTATATATCTAATCAGTGAAAGTGGTTATCTATAACTGCTGCCATAGATTGGATCTATGGTAGCGATTTTTGGTAACCGCTGCCATAGGTCAACCTATGGCAGTGGTTAATCGTAACTGCTACTATCGATGCATAATATAATTTTTTTTATATTTTTTTAAATATTTTATAATTTTAAAATTTAAAATTTATTTTTATCATTTATTATCTAAATAATTATTATTAGAGTGTTATCACAAAAAAGTACCTCAATCCAATAGCCAGAGCTATGTCGATTGATAAAATTTAATTTTAATGACCACGAACGATCGTATGATGATCTAATAGATAAAGATCACCAATTGATTCAAAAATTTGTAATGATAATCTTAGTGATGTTTATAGCATACTATCAAAATTTTACTTTAATCAAACATCATTATCAAGGTCAATCAAACATTGAATGATTTCGATTGTTAAATAAAAAATAAGTGATCAAAAGGCCAAACGGTACCTGATTATAAGATAATTTTTTAGATAAATAATTTTTGATACTATTTTGATTATTTATATGGTGGTGATCATAAAATTCAACCTGTGCATATATGAATAATCCAAAACTATATATCTCTTAATACTCATTCTTAAAGGTCTTATGTAATTATGCTTGTACTTTTATAAGATATGTTTAACATGGATAGTTCATATAAATATGGTTTGGATTTTATGATTATGATAAGTATCATAAATTTATCAATAAAAATATTAATTTATTAATTAATTTATATTAATTTTTAAAAATTATTAATTAATTTATATATAATTTTTGAGAAATTCATATTTTTATTAATTAAAAAATTAATTAAAAAATAATAAAAATTAGAAAATAAAATTTTATAATCAATGGAAGGAGATCATTTTTTTGATCACAACAAAATAAGTTTGGAGCAAAATAGAGCTAAAACGAAAAAGCTATAAATTTTTAAAGAAATAAAATAAATTTAATTGAAAGAAATAACATACGGCTCAAGCCATCATGCCGCAACAGTCGGTGCATCCAAATGCACCGAGCCAAGCCAACCAAGCCGGTGCGCCAAGCCATCCAAGCTAGCCGACTCAAGCCCAGAAGCCATCAGTCGGTCTACAGAATAGTATGGACTACAAGCTCAGTAGACATCGACGAATCAGAGCCTGCTCCGTAGTAGACCTAGACCCCTAAAGAATTTACAGAAAATTCATCACGACTCACAGGGCATTCTGGTCTTTTCATCTATCAATAAAAGGCGCTGATTGATTATGGTGCACGATGTGGCCAGTCCACATGGTCCATGGGATAGTAAATGCGCGATCGTACGGTGGTGGTTATGTGCGATCAAGATCGGATGGTCAGCATTTTTTTCGATTGCTGATTTCACCCGGATCGCCATCAGATGGCAGCGCTTGATTCCAGCTTCGATCCGATGGTCCAGAAAACTCCCGATGATGATCAGGACTCCCGACGCATGATTTGCGGCCAGATTTCTTCCATCAACACGTGATCGGACGGTCAGAATTTAATTCGACCTGATTCGGGCTGATACACATCCGATTTTGATGATTTTTGGATCGTTGGATTCCTATTGAATGGCTAGATTTTACTAGACTTACTAGAGTAGTATCAAAGCTATTTTGATTCAAATTTTGATAATTACAAAGGCCATTAGTCCCACATTGCCTTTAGAAATAAATATCCAACCCTTCTAGCTCTATAAAAAGGACCCTAAGCCTCTAGAAATGGATAGATCGGGTGGAAGGGAAGCTAAGGTACAGGGTGGAAGCCAAGCTCTGGGTTAAAGGTTGGTTCAAAGCTACAGTGCTGAGAAGAAGAGCCAGTCTTCTATGCCATCTCCACGCCTATGCTGATCTGCGATCTTCTTCTAGTTTTCTCTTTCTTTTTCTTTAATTTTTTGTATTAAAATTCTAAATTTTCTTTAATTTCTTGTATTTAATTTCTACATCTGAGATTTAAATTTAATAAAGAAAGTTTAATTGTTCATTTCAATTCTAGCTCTTTAAATTAATTATTCTTCATTGCTTTTTAATTTTGTTGCAAGTAGTTGCTAAGATCTAAATAGTAGATCTTAGTACCAAATTTATTTTTGCATAATTTAAATTTTAATTTTATTTATAAATCTATTTTCCAACTTTAATTTTCAAAAACTCTTCTTTTCTTTTCTTAAAAATAATAATAAAAAAAAAATTAAAAAAAATCAAAGATTTTAGAAATAAATCATTGCCTTTCTGTGGATTCGACTCGACTCACTACTCTCTTCATAATTTTTAATTAATTTAAAAAATAAAGAGTCTAATTTAAACTGATAAACACGGTGTCTTAACGACAACATCATATTCCTATCAAGTTTTTGGTGCCGTTGTTGGGGAGGCATAAAAATTAAAATTTCCTCATTTCTTTGATTTTTTACTGCCTACTAATTATTTTTTATTTATTTTATAGAAAAAAAATAGAAAAAAAGAACAAGAAAGATTAGGGCACGAACAAAACTCTCAATCCTATTCGGTTAGATCATTCCTAAACCCTAAATCTCTTTCCTTATTTTTAATATTTGCTTTATTTTTAAATTAATTAAAAATTACCTACTTAAACATAATTAAAAATCTCATCACAAGATTAGAAACCCTAATTGTTTAGAGCATCCATCATATTAGTTTTTATTCTTATTTTTTTATTTTTTTTTTGGAGATTACTGGAGATAAGGTAAGCCTTTTAGAATTTAATTAGTTAAATGCATCTAGTTTAAATTGCATAGAACTCTTTGATTGAAATTTTTTTTTGCATATTCATATTAAACCAAATTAAGACTACAACCCATTAAATAAGATAAGGTAGGAATTTGATCACCCTTCCTTGGCCCACAAACAACCAACCAGCATCCTGCATTAACCCAAACCTTAACTCTTAAAATCAATTAGACATTAACCCTTAAGGATATTCGAGCTCAATAGGACAAGAAATCCTAAGAGTTGAATCAAGTTAGGGTTAATCAATTTGACTGGTGTCTAAGAAAGTGGTTCAGGGATGACTGGGCCCAAAGGAAGGTGGTTACTTAATTGGTTCCGTTCGCTTACCTGGCCAAGCACAATTGGTGTCTAAGGCAAGCAATGGAGGGACTCCCACCGACCTTATACTTACCTAGCCTATTGATTGGCCAATCCTCTACTTGAAGGGCTCGAAGGTGATCTTGACAGTTAGGAGCTGTCTAGATCTAGGACAACCCTTAGTCAGGATTGATTGCCTAACTTATTTGCTAAATAACATCAAACATAAACCACAAATTAACTCTTCTCTCTATCATCTCCAGATTTAAGACTCCTTAGGATTTTTTAGAACCCTCTTCTTTCTTTCTCTCTTCTTTCCTTTAAAAAAAAATTAATTAATTAAAAAAATTAAAAAAATATAAATAATAATAAAAAAATATATATCTTGAACCATATATCAGATTGCACTAGTACATGCACGGTAGAAGATCGCTTTAACCAGACCTAGTTAAACCAAATCCTGAAATTGAAAGACAAATTCATTTAGGACCAGACAATCAAATGGCTGGAAATCGTGAAGAACCCCTAGGCAGATGAAGGAATACTTTATTCCTTCCACCTACAATCCATCGACTTACATCCACATACCTGATATCCATGCCAGCCATTATGAGATCAAGTCAACCACAATCCAGATGCTCTCATCTTTTTATGGGAACGCCAATGAAGACCCATACAAACATCTGGATAAATTCTTAGAAATCTGCTCTACGATAAAAATTCAAAATTTTTCTAATGATGCCCTTAGATTGACCTTATTCCCTTTCTCATTAAAAGATAAAGCCAAGTACTGGCTTGGCACATTAGGAAGAACAATTCAAACATGGGCAGAGATGCAACATGAATTCCTTAAGAAATTTTATCCCATAGGACGAACCAATACTATGAGGCGAGCCATCACAGGATTTGCTCAACTTCCAGGGGAACAAATTCATGAATCATGGGAAAGACTTAAGGAACTTCTTAGAAAATGCCCACACCATGGTCTATCTAAGTGGCAAATTGTACAAGCTTTCTATGAAGGTTTAGGAGATCAATATAAGCAAATGGTTGATGCATCCTGTGGAGGTGCATTCATGAGCAAAAGTGAGGATGAAGCTTATACCTTATTTGAAACCTTAAGTGAAAACTCTATTAACCATGCTTCATTATCCTCTTATGAAAGATCAATTTCTCAACAAAAATGGGTAGGAATTTATGAGATTAAAACTCTAGAACTTAATTCTAAGACAGACTTGAACATAATAGCACAAAAATTAGATAAAGTCGATCTTATTGCCCAAAAATTAGATTAATTCCTAAATCTAGGTCAATAATCTCCTGCACAATACACACCAACTTCTAATTATCTAGAGATTTGCTCTATTTGTGCTAGTCCAACACATCATGTAAGCGAATGTCCCACGGCTGCACAATTACCACCTCTTATCCAAGAACAAGTCCAAGCTACTCAAGGTTACTCTAAACCACTTAATGACCCATATTCAAATTCATATAATCCTGGTTGGAGAAACCATCCTAATTTCTCTTGGAAACCATAATAGACTCAGGCTCAGACTCAAATCCCACCAGTTCAAAATTATCAAAATAGGCCTCAGTACCAGAACTATGCCTATAATAAGGGACAACCTAGTCAGTCTTCTCAACCACTGCATTATAATCAGCCCTCATACCCATCTTCTCATCAACAGACCAATCTAGCCGATGATAAATTCAATCAACTTCAATAATTAATTCTAAGCCAACAACAATCAATTGCCAGGCTAGAAGCTCAAATAGGACAATTAGCTGAGTCTAGCATGAGGAGAGAACCAGGTCAATTACCAAGCCAACCAATTGCAAATCCTAAAAACAATCCATCCAATGTCTATCAACCACCTAGATTTACTCATCCATCTAACATTCCACCTAAGAACCCCCAATTAGAAAATGCCAAAGCAATATCTGAACTTAGAAGTGGTAGGATTCTTAAGGACCCATACCAAGACCAGGTGATAGAGGCCAATACTGATGTTAGCCCAGATGAGAAATTTGAAGAAGAGGATAATCATATAGAAGAACCTGAGCTTAAGATTGGTATTGACATTGATAAGATGGATAAAGGAAAGAAGAGAACAGACGAATTAGCCGAGACATATAAACCCAAAGCCCCATTCCCTTCGGCCTTAGAAGTAGGCTCTTCTCGTAAAAAGCAAGAAGCACGCAACAAGGAGCTAATGGAACTATTTAAACAAGTTCATATTAATTTACCACTCCTCGATGCAATTCAGCATGTCCCAGCCTATGCTAAATTTCTTAAAGAACTCTGCACCCAAAAGCATGAGCCACGGACCACCAAAAAAGTTATGCTATCCGAGGATGTAAGTGCGGTCCTGTTAAATCCAATACCTCAAAAGATGAAAGATCCTAGTGCACCCTTAATTTCATGTGTTATAGGAGGTATAACCTTTAACCGAGCATTACTAGACTTAGGAGCTAGTGTAAACCTACTTCCAACCTTGGTTTATGAAAAATTTGGAATTGGAGAATTAAAACCCACATCAGTTATTTTGCAATTAGCTGATAGATCTATAAAAACACCGCATGGTTTGATTGAGGATGTTCTAGTTAGAGTAGATAAATGTTATTTTCCTGTAGACTTTCTCATACTTGACATGGAAACCATCCCAAGAGCTGAACCAAAATCCCATAATTTTAGGACGTCCATTCTTAGCAACTGCCAATGCCAATATCAACTGTAAAATGGGAGCTATGGACATTTCTTTTGGAAATCAAAAAGTAAGAATTAATATTTTTAATACCCCAAAGTACACCCAAGAGGAGGAAAACTGCTTTGTAATCAATCAGATAGATGAAATAGTTGAATCTAATTCCTTCTTAGATTTACTGCAAGATGATGAATCCATTGAAGAAACTCAAACCCAGGAAGTAAATGCCCAGCTTAATTCACTTCAACCATCACATTCATTACCTTGGTCAGTGAAAGTTGAGCCCTTATTCGAGTGAAAGATTGAACCATTACATCCTTCAATTTAGGCTCCACCACAACTTGAACTAAAACCTTTACCTAAATCACTTAAGTATGTATTTTTAGGATCAAAAAAACCCCTACCAGTAATAATTGCTTCCAACTTAACTACTGAATAGGAAAACCAATTGGTAAATATTCTAAAAACATATAAGAAGGCCATAGGGTGGACCATCGTCAATTTAAAAGGAATTAGTCCGTCAATATGCATGCACCATATTTATACAGAAGATAGCCAAACCAACTCGAGAGATGCAAAGACGGCTTAACCCTAACATGCAAGAAGTAGTCAAGAAAGAGGTAATTAAATGGTTAGATGCTAGAATTATTTATCCTATCTTTGATAGCCACTGGGTGAGTCCCACACAAATTATTCCAAAGAAATTTGGACTGACGGTTGTCTGCACTGAACATGGAAACTTAGTACCAACACGACTTTTCACTGGATGGTGTGTCTGCATAGATTATAGAAAACTCAATACAACCACCCGAAAAGATCACTTTCTCTTACCCTTTATCGATCAAATCCTAGAAAGACTAGCAGGCCAACAATACTTTTGCTTTTTAGATGGATACTCAGGATACAATCAGATAGCAATCTATCCAGGAGATCAGAAAAAGACCACCTTTACATGTCCCTATGGAACCTTTGCTTTCCGTAGAATGCCATTCGGATTATGTAATGCACCTGCGACTTTTCAAAGGTGCATGATGTCAATATTTTCAAACATGATAGGAGATTTCTTAGAAATATTCATGGATGACTTTTCAGTCTTTGGAGAATCTTTTGAGAGTTGCCTCAACAATTTGAAGAAAATATTAAAATGATGTATTGAGGCTAATCTAGTGTTAAGCTGGGAAAAGAGCCACTTCATGGTTCAAGAAGGGATCGTTTTAGGACATATAGTATCTAAGAAAGGGATTGAGGTAGATAAAGCTAAAGTTGAACTAATTTCTAATCTTCCTCCTCCCACTTCTGTCAAACAATTCGATCTTTTCTTGGTCATGTAGGATTCTATCGTCGCTTCATCAAAGAGTTCTCTAAAATTTCTCATCCTTTGTGTAATCTGCTCGCTAAGGATGTTTCTTTTAACTTTGATGAAAATTATCTTAAAGCTTATGAAATCTTAAGAGAAGCTGTGACCAAAGCTCCAATCATACAACCTCCTAATTGGTCACTACCTTTTGAAATTATGTGCGATGCCTCAGACTTTGCCATAGGAGCTGTCCTGGGCCAAAGGGTAAACAAATGTCCTGTAGTGATCTATTATGCTAGTAGAACTCTGAATGAAGCACAAATGAATTATACCACCACTGAAAAAGAGTTGCTAGCCATTGTGTTTGCCCTAGAAAAGTTTAGATCATATCTATTAGGATCAAAAATCATAATTTACTCGGATCATTCAGCCTTGAGATACCTGCTCTCAAAGAAAGATGCTAAACCATGATTAATTAGATGGATCTTACTGCTACAAGAATTTGATATTGAAATTCGAGATAAGAAGGGATCTAAAAATGTTGTAGCAGACCATCTATCTAGGATCCTAGTTAAAGATAGTGAACCTATATCAATCAGAGAATCTTTTTCAGATGAACAATTGTTAACAGTTTCACATACAAAGACTCCTTGGTTTGCAAATATTGTCAATTACTTAGTCATAGGACAAATTCCTGATGGCTGGTCTAAGAATGAAAAGGATCGATTCTTTGCTCAAATCAAATATTATTTTTGGGAAGATCCTGAGCTTTTTAGAATTTGTGCTGATCAAATCATTCGTAGATGTGTTCCTGAATCTGAACAATGGAGTATCTTACAATTTTGTCATACCCTTGCTTGTGGAGGATATTTTTCTGGATGAAAAACTATGGCCAAAGTATTGCAGAGTGGTTTTTATTGGCCAACATTATTTAAGGATGCCCATACTTTTAGTCAGGAGTGTTTTAAGTGTCAAGCCTTAGGGAATATTTCAAAGAAAGACATGATGCCTTTGAACCCCATCTTAGTAGTAGAAATTTTTGATGTATGGGAGAATTGATTTTATGGGACCTTTTCCACCTTCCAATGGATTTGAATACATTTTGGTAGCTGTCGATTATGTTTCTAAATGGATTGAAGCAATAGCAACATGAACCAATGATCATAAAGTAGTCTTAAAATTTATTCAGAAGAATATCTTTTCTAGGTTCGGATTTTCACGTGCTATCATTAGTGATGGAGGTACCCATTTTACAAATCACCAATTTCAAACTTTATTACGAAAATATGGGATGACACATAAGATAGCTACACCATACCATCCACAAACAAGTGGTCAGGTAGAAGTCTCTAATAGAAAAATTAAGAATATCTTACAAAAGACTATTAGACCTGATCGAAAAGATTGGTCAGATCGATTAGATGATGCATTATGGGCCTATAGGATAGCTTATAAAACCCCTATTGGAATGTCTCCCTATAGATTAATCTATGAAAAAGCATGTCACCTTCCGGTAGAACTTGAACATAAAGCATATTGGGCAATAAAATAATTAAATTTTAATTTAAACCAAGCTGGTTCCAATCGGATGTTACAATTGAGTGAATTAGAAGAATTAAGGCAAGAAGCTTATGAAAATTCAAAAATCTATAAGGAGAAAATGAAAGCCTTCCATGATAAACATATTTCAAGGAAAACCTTTGAACCAAATCAACAAGTCTGGTTATTTAATCAAGGCTTCGATTATTCCCTGGAAAATTAAAATCCAAATGGGATGGACCTTATATAGTTAATCACGTATTCCCACATGGTGCAATTAAACTCTATGATCCCAGGACTAAAAATTTTTTTAAGGTAAATGGCCAAAGGCTTAAACCATATATCGAAGGGATATCATTAAATCAAAATATTGACCAAGTACAATTAATAGAATCTTAATGAATTAAACTGCATTTTATCTGGTTGAAGACAATAAACTTAGAGCTTATTGGGAGGCAATCCAATACTTCTTGAATCTAATTTATTCTTTTTAATCTCTTTTTAGGTTAAGCTGGAGAAGGATCATAAGCTTCAAAACCCATCTAAATAAACAAACATAATTTTCACCCTTTTATTTATCTTCCCTCTCCATTGAGGATAATGTCAATTCAGTTGGGAGATAAAAAAAAAAAATTCTAAAATATATATATATAATAAAAAATAAAAAAATAAAAAAAATAAAAAATAGTAATAAAATAAAATAATAATAATAATAATAAATATATATATATAAAATAAAAATAAATAATAAATAATCATAAATAATAAAAAATATATATATAATAATAATCAAATTTTGGATAAACCATATTTCAGAAAGAGAATCTTAAGCAAAATAAACTAGAAAAAGTAATAAAGTTAGAAAGTATTAACTAATAATGGTAGTGAGTTAAGAAGCAGATTACTTGGTCAGACCATTAGCAGCCTACTTAGGTCATTTAAAGGCTAACAGCACTTCTAATTGCACATGCACACTAATGAAGCACAGTAGGTGTTGATTATAAGGCTAAATTGAGAATTCAATTATCACTAAAAATTGATGGTTTATATATATTTCTTAATTAAAGAAACTTGAATTTAAGGAAAGAGCTACCTGCTTAAATAAAAAAAAAAGTGCAAAACATAGAGTATATGTGGATTGCCCTAAGCTAGAACTTTGCACCTTAAGTCAAGTGTAGAAGTTCACATCAAACGGATGAAGGAAAGGCCAGGATGCTCAGCATAATTTTCAAAAAAAAAAAAAAAAAAAAAAGTAGTGTGAAAGCTACCTTAATTCATGCACTTAACTTGGGAGTATATAGAAAACTAACCAAAATAGGTGATAAAAGAAGATTCGTTTGTCCTTTGAATTAACACCCAAATGCTAAGTTAGTATTCACAAAACCAGTGCTGAAAATCTTTAGATGAACTCTAAGAAAGTTTCTGATTAATCTATCATGAAATTTACTTCTGAAACTCAATACTTAGTTAGTGTTACTATCTAAACTTTTGATCTTAAATCCTAGATTTATTCTTGTGAAGGAAGATCTCAATGAAATATAGTACTTGATCTAAATTAAATTCTTTCTTTACTCGAGGACGAGCAAAGCTTAAGTTGGAGGGTGTGATAAGTATCATAAATTTATCAATAAAAGTATTAATTTATTAATTAATTTATATTAATTTTTAAAAATTATTAATTAATTTATATATAATTTTTGAGAAATTTATATTTTTATTTATTAAAAAATTAATAAAATAATAATAAAAATTAGAAAATAAAATTTTATAATTAATGGAAAGAGCTTATTTTTTTGATCATAACGAAATAAGTTTGGAGCAAAATGGAGCTAAAATAGAAAACATATGAATTTTTAAAGAAATAAAATAAATTTAAATGAAAAAAATAACATACGGCTCAAATGGCTCAAGCCGTCATGCCGCAGCAGCCGGCACATCCAAACGCGCCTAGTCAAGCCAACCAAGTCGGCATGCCAAGCCATCCAAGCTAGCCGACTTAAGCCCAGAAGCCATCAACCGATCTATAGAACAGTATGGACCTCCAGCTCAGCAGACACCGGCGAATCAGAGCCTGCCACGTGGTAGACCTAGACCCCTAAAGGATTTATAGAAAATTCATTGTGGCTCACAAGGCATTTTGGTCTTTTCATGCGCTGATTGGTTGCGGTGCATGATATGGCCGGTCCACGCGGTCCATGGGAACAGTAAATGTGCGATCGTATGGTGGTGGTTGTGTGCAGTCAAGATCGGATGGTCAGCATTTTTTTTGGTTGCCGATTTCACCCAGATCACCATCGAATGGTAGTGCTTGATTCTAGCTTCGATCCGATGGTCCAAAACACTTCCGATGATGATCAGGACTCTCGATGCGTGATTTGCAGCCAGATTTCTTCCATCAACGTACGATCGGACAATCAGAATTTAATTCGACCTGATTTGGGCTAATACGCATTCGATTTTGATGATTTTTGGACCGTTGGATTCTTATTGAATGGCCAAATTTCACCAGACTTATCAAAGTCATATCAGAGCTATTTTGATTCAAATTTTATTCAGATTTTGATGATTACAAGGGCCATTAGTCCCACATTGCCTTCAGAAATAAATATCCAACCCTCCTAGCTCTATAAAAAGGACCCTAAGCCTCTAGAAATGGATAGATCGGGTGGAAGGGAAGCTAAGGTACAGGGTGGAAGCCAAGCTCTGATTAAAGGTTGCTTCAAAGCTACAATGCTGAGAAGAAGAGCCAGTCTTCTATGCCATCTCCACGCCTACGCTGATCTGCGATCTCCTTCTAGTTTTCTCTTTCTTTTTCTTTAATTTTTTATATTAAAATTTTGAATTTTTTTTAATTTTTTGTATTTAAATTCTGCATCTAAGATTTAAATTTAATAAAGAAAGTTTAATTATTCTTTTCAATTCTAGCTCTTTAAATTAATTATTCTTCATTGCTTTTTAATTTTGTTGCAAGTAGTTGCTAAGATCTAAATAGTAGATCTTAGTACCAAATTTATTTTTGCATAATTTAAATTCTACTTTTATTTATAAATCTATTTTTTGACTTTAATTTTTGAAAACTCTTCTTTTCTTTTCTTAAAAATAATAATAATAATAATAATAATAATAAAATAAAAAAAAGTTTAAAGATTTTAGAAATAAATCATTGCCTCTCTATGGATTCGACCTAACTCACTACACTCTTCATAATTTTTAATTAATTTAAAAAGTAAAGAGTCGGATTTAAACTGATAAACACGGTGTCTTAATGACAACATTGTGTTCCTATTAGATTACTACCGTATAAAGAATTAAAATAGTATTAAAGATCAATTATCTAAAAAATCATCTATTAATCGGACACCATTTGGCCTTTTGGTCACTCATTTTGCATTTAACTAACGAAATCATCTATTGCTATATTAATCATGATAATGATGTCTAATTAAAATAAAATTTTGATAATATGCTACAAACATCATCAAGATTATCGTTGTAATTTTTTAGATTAATTAATAATCTTTTTCTATCAGATCATCGTACGGTCATTTATGGCTGTCGAAATCAAATTTTATCGATCGACATAGCTAGAACTATCGAATTAAAATGGTATTTTATGATAACATTCTAACAATAATTATTTAGATAATGAAAGATAAAGATGGGCTTCAAATTTTAAAATTATACTATATTAATAGTAAAATATGAAAAAAATTATATTATGATCTATAGCAATGGTTGGCAATAATTGCTACTATAAGATCTATTGCAGCGGTTGATAATTGCTACTATAGATTAAATGGTAGTGGTTATAAGTAATCATTGCAATAGACCTATGGCAGCAGTTTTCATAAATTTTGAGAATTTTTTCATGCCAATTCACTTCGTGCACCCAATCATAGTCCTTTCTCTCTCTTCCTCTCTTCTCTCTAGTACTCATGCCCTAGCTATCCATCTCGCGCCGGCCCACCTATCGCCGCCCCTCCCTCTTGCACCACCATCATTGGCCCCACCTCCCACTAGCACCATCGTCTCCCTCATTCCCATCGGCTTGATGCCGACCCCATCCCCATTGGCCTCCCCTCCCTTGGCCCATCCCCCGTTGCCCCCTTCACTCTAGCACTGCCACCATCATCCTCACCTCCCTTTAGCACCATCGCCTCCCTCATCCCCATTGGCCCCACATCCCTTGGCCCTAGCTGCAGCCCCATTGGCCTCACCTCCCTCGGCCCCATCCCCTACCGCCCCTTTCTCCCTAGCACCATTGTAGGCTTGCCCCACCGCTGGCTTCGATCCCCTCAGCCTTGCCTCCCTCAACCCCAACCTTCTTTGACCGACCCCTTCCCTTTAACACCACCATCGGCCTGCCCTGTTGCTGTCGGTCATCCCTCTAGCATCGCCATTGGCGACCCTCATAGTCTGCACGACCCCTTCCTCACCGCAAGCATAATTTTTTATTTAATTTCATAATAACATTTATAATTATTTATAATATTTATAATAATATTTATAATATTTATAATATTATAAATATTTATAATAATATCTATAATATTATAAATATTTATAATAATATTTATTATAATATTGATAATTATTATTATAAATATTATTATAACTATTATAATAAATATTATTATAAACTACCTTGGTGATGTTAGATGTATGTTCTAGAAGCCAGATTGGCTGACACATGTACACATTCTAAGAATATTATTTGATAACTAAAATTTTTTAAATAAATAAAATTTGGATTATTTTTTCATTCATGTTGTGTTTTAAATGTGTCTAGGAATCATCTGAGGAATTAATGAATGATGACAAGTACTCTTAAGAGTTGAGAATTTAAGATACGTGTCATTAGTGGTTAATTTCTAAAACTCTCTTGATTGATGGATTGTCACGAAGATGGTGACTGATCTGCATAGATCAGTACATAGATCATTTTTCTTCATGGGTAGATGAGTCTCGAGTCTACAATGTAGAACTGGAGTGAGAGTATAGGTGCTTGATAGAGATCAAGGGTACTAAGCATGACTAGCATAAGAAGTCTTTGGATGGCTACCCACTTGTCAGTGACTTACTCGATATTGTAGTTGTGCAGATAATTTTTTGACCTACGGTGCCTTGACTGTTCATAGTGAGATTATTATAGTTTGATTACATAATCACTTGGTTACCTAGCTATTCGAAATTTTATGGTGTATGTTAGCTATGGTAGGTCTATTATAGAAATATGGTGTACACCAAGATGGAATCTATCGATCCTAGTAGACAAAACATGATTTTATGCAGTTCATGAGACTAAGTTCTAAAGACCATGGCCATGATAGGTAAATGATAGAAAGAGTCTTCGTAAGGTTTCATATGAATTTGAGTCGATTGAATCTGGCATATGATGGATGAATGAGTGATGAATTATCCTTGTCATGCATCCAATCGAGACTCACGATAGAAGAACCAGACTACATAGTAACTATACATAGTGGTTCATTTTTAATTATACTAGGTTGCCACTACATACTGCTAGGTATCACTGGTGAATTATGGAACCAATGTGAATTATTTTAGTAATCAATAATTCTCGATTGATTGAATTGAAAAGAATTTGAATCCATTGAAAGAAGTTTTAATGACATTATTGATGGAGATCGCAATGTATCTTACTAATAGATAGAATTGAACCCATGGGGTAACATGCAAAAGAGGTTCTTGACTGATCAGATGGTTGATTCACAATTATGAATTACATATGGATTTAATTATTAATAAGATTGATAATTAAACCAATGCAATTGTTGCAATTGACAAACTTACTAAGAGTTAGTAAATTATAGGAGGATTTTGTTGCAATTGCATTACAATATGGCTCAATTTAATTAAGCCAAAAAATTTGAATCAAATCTAATTGAATTAGATTCAATTTAATTTGATAGTATAAAGCCCTAATTGGACAATAGGTTTGATTAGATCAAACCCTATCGGGTCATATGATAACCCAACTATCTAAGAAATCAATCCCTAGTTTGATGAGATTTTAATCTAACTAATTTTCTAATTAGATTAGAGCCTAATTGGATTCTTGATTAGGCTAGGACCTAATTAGTTATTTGGTTATAACTAATTCCTAAATTAGTTAGTATTGGCCCAAGAATTAGTTAGGATTTGAACCAAATCAAGAAGTCCTAGTTTGACTAGGACCCATCTTCACATAACCCCATGTAGTCAGTCCCTCTCTCTTTATTTTGCATGGAGGATCTCGTGTAAAAAGGCGGTCATTCCCCACCTTTCTCAATGCAAAGATAAAGGGGGCATCCAAGGGTTGGACGACCCCTAGGACTCCTAACACAACTAGGTCTTTGACCTAGTCAAAGACCCTTTGAACGCCACCTTTAAAAGAGCTTTTTGGCATTGAAAAAATTAGCAAATCACCATGAGAAATTAGAGAAAACAAGGGCGTGGGGTTTCATCTTCTAGGCATGAAGAAATAGAGGAGAAGGTCTTCTCTTTTGGGCTTTGGTTTTGAGAGAAAAGGAAGAAGAAGGGTACTTCTTCCTCTCATTCTTTTCCTTTTTCAAAGAGTATGAGAGATCTAAGAAGGATTCAAATCCACCATTAAGTAGCATCTTCTAGAAGGAAGCTAGCATCTTGGTGAAGATGCATGCCTCTGCTCAGATCGAGAGCCTCGCATGGATACCCATAAAGGCCAGATGGGTGTGCGGCTCTATAGGAACCTTACTAGATTACCATGGTAATCAAATTGCGGTGTTCTGTTACTCGTGCAAAGATATAAATTCTAATCTTAAATCTAATTTATTTTCAGCATCTCAATCTTGCATGTGATAGATCATAGGGTGGCAATAGATAAGATCTATTGCATGCATGATCAAACCTAAAATTTTTTCACTGCTAGATCTAAATTTTTAAATTTTAGCATGCACTAGGAGATTAGATTTTCTAAGAAATTTTTTATATGGTATTAGAGCTTAGGTCATTTCACATGCACTAGATTAAGATATGGAAATCAGATTTAATATATCTAAAAAATTTTGGTTAAAGTTCAAGATCATTTCGATAGAAACTTGTTCTAGAACGATCATAAAACGTTATATGATAACATGTTAATTAGATTTTTAGATCTATTTTTTTTTATGTTGGTGCAGAAAATGGTGCTGATGCCAGAGTTCACTGGAGCTAGAGAAGACGAGGTCGCTGATGAGATCTACAAGTTAAAGTCCAAACTAGAGGTGGGTGGCTCGAGCAGGATCCTCCAATGGTCAAGTTAGTTCTCCGGCCAACAAGAATGGAGTACTCGAAAGAACTAAGAGCAAAGAGAAGAGCTTAGAGAGAAGATATATCTAGAGGATTCCTTATATAGGTGGAGCTTATAACAGAATGAAAATGACAGTATAATAGAATGCTAGTGGGCCGTTCAGGCCACATGAAGTTTGTTATAGAGAGTGGGCTGTCATTTGTCACGATTTCTTAGATAGTTGAGTTCTATTTATTGGAGTTCAGATGCAGCTTCTACACCTATTAGTAGATCATGCATGTTGGAATGAAAAACTTGGAACTAGGTGGGCTGAACTTGGAGATCGGCTTGTAAATGGCAAGTGATGAATCTAGTGCTGGTTAGAATCTATTGGTGTTGTCTTCAATAGCTTCGAAGAGTTTGGCTGACTTGGAGGAGCATTCAAGCTAGAGGCTAGAGAGAGAATCATTGAAATTTCAAATCATTATCAGATTTTCTAAAGAAGTTCGACCATCTTCGAAGTCGGCTAGAAGTTGAAATGGATGAACTTCTTGTTGGTGCCATTTGTCTTGCTTTCAGAAGCTCTGCTGCCCTCAAGATCGGCTTGAAGTTTGAATCAAAGGAGTGCTATGATTCATTTTCTATAGAGTGATTGCTATTTCGGATTGGGAATCAGATTCATGTTGATGATGAAGTCCTTTCATTGTTCATACTCATCCGATCGATATGCATAGTACAGACTGGCTGGATCTATAATTATCAAAAAGAGAAGAAGAAATTAGGCCACATATGAGTTCTACCATTATTCATAGAGTAAAGGAGTTCGATCGAAATAGAATATGATTGAAGAGGAATTCAGCTAGATGAGGTTTCTGTCACAAGGTTAATGAGATACACTATATGCCACAAAGGAATTCAACCACATTCAAGGTCCGTCATAGACAAAATCGAAGGATGTTGAGGTTCAATCTTTGACGGAGCTCTGCTCTCATTAGGACTAGAGTTAGATATCATGCCCTTTACTATTCATGTTTGGTCGGACAGAATTCATCATGCCTTAAAGGAGTTCTATAATTGCTGAGAGAGGGAGGATTGTTACCACTGAGAAGTTCGTCCAGCATACATGATTTGAAGGTCAACCCTCTTTGAGTCAAATTAGTTTAATTAAAGTTCGGCCATAATTATTGTAATATCAAATGAAGTTATATCAAGTTCGGACATCTTACTGAACTTCGGCTAGAGTTATTTTATCCCAAATACTTGTCCCTCCTACTTTCGAGTTCAAGGCTCAAATGAAGGGAGTACCAAAATTATGATCCCCGAAGTCCTCCGCCGGTTTCCCGCTTTTAGAAGTTGAAAGATTTTGGCTTTTTCGACTGGTGCCGAGGCTTCCTTAATAACTGAATGACTTGAAATGACTACAACACTCAAAATTTTGTTTGGAATGGTGCTCTAAGTACGACATCATTATTGCCTTGCCAGATGTCAGCAGTGAGTGGGACACCCGGCAGATGGGGGGTGGCTGGAGAGGATTGACAATCATAACCTCCCTAATTTTTTCTAACTATCTAAACCCCTCCTTTGCCAATTTTCTCTCTACTTGGTTCTTCCTTCTCTCTTCTGTATCCTTCATCTTCTCTGGGCATCTCGCTCCCCTTTCATCATAACTCCTTCGGCCATTGGCATTTTTTCCATCAGCCTTCCTCTCTTCTGACTACCTTCTTGAGTTCTTTGACTAGTCTAGGTTAGTCTCCTGACACCTTTCTTTACATTATCTTGCTTTTCTTCTGCATTTGCCTTTTTAGTTTCTTTATAAAGGTTCACTATTCTTCCCGAGTTATTTCCAAAATTTTGTAGCCTTTCTCTTACGATTTTCTAAGGGTTTTTCTAGTTAGGTTTGATCCAGATGTCCTCCAAAGTATCTTGGTCCTCTGGTTCTAGGAGTCTAGCTCATCCGAACTTGCCAGATCCTAGCCTTAGGAAAATCGTCGAATCCATTGAGATACCTCGGCCGACCTTCATTTCTGAGACCATTCCCGATTGCTTACATTTCGAAGACCTTTCTTTCATAAGGATCCAGTATGGAATTTCTCCTAAATATGAACTAGAGCTTCCCAGACCGAGTAGCTGAGCTTGTGCACCTCCCTCGGGTCACTTTTGCCTGCATAATAAGGCTCTTCATGAAGGTTCCGACTTTCGATCCATCCTTTCATTATAGCCTTTTTTTGATTTTTGAATATCTCCTTCGCCTCAATGACTCCAAGCTTATTTAGGTTTTTAATAGGTTTTCTTTCTCTTTGTATATAAGTCAAAGTCCATCCATCAATTTTCTTATTTTATAATTACTTTACTTTCAAGCATCATCCCACCACCAAGGATTGGTGGTATCTGTCCTCCAATTCGACAAGAAAGGATTGCTCAAGGATGCTCCTTCTTTCATTTATAATTGAAAAAATTTTTTTTTCTATATCTCCTATCCTTCTTTAGAACTAGAGCTTCCTCCTTGGGGGTAGTTGAGAGACTCCATTCGTCGAGCTCTCGGATTGAAAACAGAGGATCTCAACTCGGTCAGTAAATTAAGAAACTACCAAGCTCCTCTACTATCCAATTTGCTAGAAGCCCAGATATTATTCAATCTTGGCTTAAGTCCCCTCAATCCGGCATGTATATTTTCACATCTTGCTAGCTATGTTTTATCCTTCTTCTGATCTTAGTTTCTTTTACTGCTACAAAAAATGACTCTGGAAGAGCTAACCCGGCTATCCTAAAAAATCAAATTCTTAAGAGAAAGGGTGGTTCTTCAGGAGAGCCATCGAAGTGAGCAAGGATCGAAGATCCATGTTCGGCTATGCTAACCCAAGCTGAACCTATTCCCACAACTATAGTAGCTCCGAGCTCGACCTCGCCTAATGATATGGCTACCTCTCCGTGCTTCCTGAGCAAGGAAGAGTGGTGAAGAAAAACAAGACCGCCACCACAAGAGTTAGGAGAACTGGAGGATCTGGTGGCGAGAATTTCAATTAGGAGCAGAGCTCTCTAGATGACTGGGAGGTCATCCAGCCTTTGATGGAAGGGTGCATCCTTCCATATATTTTTGAAAAGATGGTTCGCACAGATGATGAGGAAAGGATTAGAGAATCTTTTGCAAAAAGTTCACCCATTTCAACTCCCGACCAACTTCGAAGATGGCCAAACTTCTTTAGAAAATCCGATAATGGTTTAGAAAGTTCAATGATTCCCTCTCTGGCCTCTAGCTTGAATGCTCCTCGAAGTTGACCGAACTCCTCGAAGCTATTGAAGATAGCACCAATAGATTCTAACCAGCACCAGATTTACCACTTGCTATTCACAAGCTGATCTCCAAGTTCAACCCACCTAGCTCTAAGTTCTTCATCCCAACATTTTACATAAGATTAAAATCTGATTTTGATATGATGCATGAGGCTATAATTTGAATTTCATAAGATACATGAGATGTTTTTAACATAGGATCATGTTTAGATCTATGTTGCATGAGATATAATTAGATTAGATCTGAAATTACATGATTATAATCTATTTTAAATTCATGCATGAGATGTATGTTAGATCTAAGATGCATGAGATGTATGATTAGATCAATAATCAAATTTAATAAATTAGATTAGATCTAATTTAAATCATGTAATGATGATCCTTATTATACATGAGATGTATGATGCTTATTATTCTTATATGCGTATATGATATGTGTAGATTAGAATTGATTTCTTACTAGTCTACTACTCTTCGAGAATCGTAGTAAAGGCCATTTTGCTATAGAGGACTATGGTAGAAGGGATGTCATACGAATCAAGAGGAAGAATCGTGAAAAGAAAAAGAACTTATTTTTATGCAAAACCCTAGAATTGAAACCCTAGGTTCATGCATGAGATGCATGATTCTAAGATCTGACATTTTCATAAGATGCATGTTTGATTAGATCTAAATATGTTGGGAATTGTATCCTAAAGCCAATCGTCAGTCTATTGATGATTGAGCTATTTCTTATAATTATATATAAATTATAAATAAATAAAATATTATTTTGACTTTTTCATCATAAATTCTTTGCATCTTCTAATGAACTTCTGTATTGTGATGAAGTCCTTAGGACTATTTAGAATTGATAAAGGAGGATTTATCTTTTAGTCCTTAAATCAGCTTACGATCAAATGATTCATTGTTACCAAGGATGACAATATTTATTGAGTGTAGGTCATGGTGCACCATATGGGTTGATTATCCTCATAATCAAGGAGTGTGGAGACACTGATATGGCATGTAGGTGAGATGTAAGGATACATCTACACTGAACGTGACCAACTTCGGAGCTTTCTACCATCAAAACTTGCTTCGAAGGGATATGGGTATAAGTATCCCTCCAACCTAAGATCACCACGGTGACTTCTAAGCAACTCACTATGCTTTGGTGCTAGACTACCTAAATTTTTAATTCAGTGATGGAAGATTTCTAGACACCATGAAGTACTTGAGCGGTCAGTGTGTGAATCAAGATAGGATTGACCTTTCTGGGTTTTAGGAGTTGTGTTGAACTATGTTTCAATTTAGCAAAGTCTAGACCAGGATAGTCCTTATGAGAAGTCATAGGATTGATTACGTTGAGATACAATATGGATGTACTTTTCAGAGTTGGCAGTTTAACTTAGAGTCATTCTAAACACAAAGGTCAAAGGGATGAAATATATGATAACCATATTCGAGTAGGTTTTAAATATTGCAACTATTCAACTTATTTGGACGTTGGGTACCATTATTAGGTGGTCACATCGATTGGTACAGAAATTAATTTTTATGCTAACAACTTAGGTTCGAATCTATGGAGTTACACATATTAGAGGTTCCTACTTGATCTGGTGGCTGATGATGAGTTCCACTGGACTAGGACTCTATGATCAAGAGTTTCATTGGATTGGAACTTTGTGATCAAGAGTTCTACTTGTTGCTCCAAGAATTGATTTTGATGATTAGAAAGCATTTGAGGGGATTACTAATGAATTTGGCTTGGAAAAAGACTTTTTATATTTTAGGAGAAAATTCATAATTTTATCAAGTTTTGATTTTAGAGCCTCAAGAGCAAGTTTAGAAGATTTCTAATCCTTTGGAGGTAGTCCCATGATTTTTGGATGCTTATTTTGAGAGAAAATCAAGTTTGAAGCGAAAGGATCGACCCCTAGGTCATCCGCTGCTGAAAAAGGTTGTTTGGCACGCTATCTCTGTGCCCAGGGTCAACCTCTGCTATTTCGAAGGCTAAAAATATAGAATGGCTATTTTTTTGGATTTTGTCTCAGAGGTTGACCTCGAGATCAACCCCTGTGCCATGAGTCAACCCATGAGTTGACCCCTGTGCCATGAGTCGACCCATGAGTCAACCCCTATAACGAAAATTTTTCTACAACGACTATTTTTTTCTTATTTTGATAGGTTTTAATGGTTTCTTTAATATCTCCAATGGCTACAAATCTTGCTTAGGATTCTCCCCTCCACCTATTGAAGATTTAAAAGGTTTTAAATAGGAAAAACACAAAAGATTGGTGTGATTCAATTTCAGCCCTAAGCAAAAGTCATCTTCAAGCAAAGAAGCCTTTGTTTCAAGTTCACCTACCTCTCAAGAGCTCTTTGAAATCTCCAACAATCTTAAGGAAGATCAAAGAAGCTTCCTCCATTATTGTGAAAAGCATTCTTAAGATTTTATTTGCTCACAAAGGAAGTTAAACTTGTATTTGATTGTCATTAAATCTTTTATTCTATTTTACTATTTTGATTCAAGTTTTGAAAGATTTTAAAACTTGAAAAGATTGATCCTAACCTTGAATAGGATTGTATTGGATTGGCTTGTACCCAAAAAATAAGTGTTCTAGCTTGAA
This sequence comes from Cocos nucifera, assembly GCA_006176705.1. NCBI lineage: Eukaryota > Viridiplantae > Streptophyta > Magnoliopsida > Arecales > Arecaceae > Cocos > Cocos nucifera. The sequence goes on from QRFJ01000577.1 coordinate 224,552, forward strand.
AATAAGTATTCTAGCTTGCGATAGCTAGGGTTGGAGGTTTCCAACGATGTATTTAGTTTGAATACGGTTAGTGAATTTTAATTCTCAAGTAGGAGCTTGGGGAGTGGATGTAGGTGCAAGAAAAGCACTGAACCACTATAAATCTCGTTTGTTTATAATGTGCTTGCTATCTTTCTTTCCTTAGTTTGCTAAATTCTTACTTTTTAATCTTTTATATTTTTTTCTAATCTAAATTGCTTCACACACACATCTTGTATATCATCATTCAATCTTGATATCTTTAAATTAGCTTTAAAATTTTAAAAACCTAATTCAACCCCCCCCCTCTTAGGTTGCATAGCTGGGCAACAAGTGGTATTAGAGCCTAGTGCTGTAGTCCTACTTTGATTTAACCATCAAAGAGCCAAAGATCTATGGCAATCCAAGTTAGTATTTCTCTAGCCAAGGGACAGTCCACAAACTGACCTCCAGTTTTCAATGGAACAAACTATACCTATCGAAAAGCTCGGATGAGAATTTTCATACAAGCACTAGACTATGATATATAGAGTATCATAGTTAATGGACCACACACACCCACAAAGATAATTGATGGTGAGGAATCAATCAAACCTGAAAAGGAATGGGATGAGATTGATAAGAAAATGGATCAACTCAATGCAAAAGCCATGAATGTTTTATATTGTGCTCTAGATGCTAATGAATTTAATCATATTTCAACATACATGTCAGCTAAGAAAATATGGGATAGGTTAGAAGTAACTCATGAAGGCACTAATCAAGTTAAGAAGTCAAAAATTAACATGCTTGTGCATAAATATGAACTTTTCAAAATCTAGCATGATGAGTCAATAACTATAATGTTTACTAGATTTATGGATATTATAAATGGTTTTAAAAGTCTTGCCAAGTCGTATTCTAATAGTGACCTTGTGAGGAAGATTCTTAGATCTTTGCCAAGGACATGGAAGGCCAAAGTGACTGCAATCCAAGAAGCCAAAGATCTAAATATTTTATCCTTGGAGGAGCTTCTAGGATCACTAATGACGTACGAGCTAAGCATGAAACAACATCAAGGAAAAGATGTCAAGAAAAAGAAGACAATAGCCCTTAAATCCACTACTCAACAAGATGAGGAATCTGATGAAATGGAAGATGAAGAATAAGATGAAGAAATAGCCCTCATCACAAGAAAGTTTAAGAGATTTTTGAAGAGAAAACAAGAATTGAGGAAGAGGCTACCTACCAAAGGAAAGCATAGCAAGAAAAAGGATAGGGAGCAGCCCCTTATTTGCTATGAATGTAAGAAGTCGGGGCACTTTAGGTCTGAATGTCCTTAACTTAAAAAGGTTTCCAAGAAATACAAGAAAAAGACTATGGTGGTAACATGGAGTAATAGTGACGACTCAAGCTCCGAAGAGGAAGAAGCTCATGAACAAGCCAACCTGTGCCTTATGGCATATGAGAATGAGATAAGTGCTGAAATCTCAAATGAATTTACATTTGAAGAACTTCAACAAGCCTTCTATGATTTAGTAGATGATTCAAAGAAGTTATGAACTAAAAATAAAGAAATAAAATAAAAAAATCAAGTCTTGCTAAAAGAAAATGAAACTATCCTAAGTGAAAAACTAGTCTTAACTCAAGAGAATCTAAATTTAAAAAATAAAATCGGTAATTTAAAATCGATAGTTGAAAATTTACTTTGAGTTCAAATAAACTTCATATAATTCTTGAAAATTAAAAGATCGTTTATGATAAGGCTGGTCTAGGCTATAACCTCCTAAGAAAATAAAAAATTCTGAAAAATATTTTTGTAAATTCATAAAGCAACAAATTTTTAAATGTTACTTAATTTAAATGTGGTAAACTAGGACATAAATCTTATACATGCTTCTCTAACAATTCAAATGTAAAAAAAATATGGGTTTCAAAAGGAACCATTGTGACTAACCTTAAAGGACCCAAGAAAACTTGGGTACCTAGAGTAAGGACTTGATTTTGCATGTAGGTGTGTCTTGCATCCAAAGAAGAAAATCGAAGATGGTATCTTGACAGTGGATGCTCAAGACACATGACTAATGATGAGTCCCAATTCATCACGCTTGATGCTAAAAAGGGAGGGATGGTCACATTTGGAGACAATGGCAAAGAAAAGATCATTGGTATAGGTTATGTCAGTATCACTCTTTCCAAGTATATTGAAAATATTTTATTAGTAGATGGTTTAAAACACAATCTCTTAAGTATTAATCAACTTTGTGACAAGGGTTACAAAGTTGTTTTTGAATCTTCATTGTGCATTATAACTAGTTCCAATGATGATGGCATTAAGTTTGTTGGTCATAGGCATGTTAATATTTATATGGTAGATTTGAATGATCTTTCTATGATAAACATGTAATATTTAGTAGCTATGAGTGCCAAAATTAATGAGACTAGTTGGCTTTGGCATCGTAGGCTTGCACACGTTAGTATGCATTCACTTTCAAAGCTTATCAAAAAGAAATTAGTTACTAGTTTACCAAAATTAAACTTTGAAAAAGATAAAATTTATGATGCATGCCAACCAGGTAAACAAACAAGAGTTTCATTCAAATCTAGGAATATTGTTTCAACTTCTAGGCCATTAGAACTTTTGCACATGGATTTGTTTGGTCCTACAAGAACAGCAAGCTTAGGTGGAAAGCGTTATAGTTTTGTAATTATCGATGACTACTCACGTTTTACATGGATTTTTTTTTAGCACACAAAGATGAAACTATTCACGTTTTCACAAAGTTTTATCAAAAAGCTATAAATAAAAAAAAGTTTTCAATGTTAGATATGTGTGCGCTAGATGCTAGAATTGGCTGACACTTGTAATATACTTCTAGGGGTAAAATTATAATTTTAACTATAAATAATAAAATAGGTTATTTTCTATCACATATGTATATTTAGTGTTTGTGATACATCCCTTGAGTTAATGATAATAATAATTCTTATTTTCAAGAGTTGAAAATTTAAGACATGAATTTTCATTTATTAACTCATAAAAGGCTTCTAACCGTAGGATCGTCATGAGGATGGTGATTGATCTGGAAGGTTAGCGTACAATCATTTCTTCATAGTAGATAAGTCTTGAGTCTATGGTATAGAGACACCGGAGCGAGAGTACAGGTACTCGTTAGAGAATGAGGGCACTGAGCGTGACCACCTTGAGTAGTCATAAGGAAGTCTACCTTCTCGTTGATAACTGACTCGGAGCTATAGTGGTGTGTCTGTTTCTTTGACCTGAGGTGCATCGGCAGTTCACCTTGAGGGTGTTATAGTTTGACTGCACCATGACTCGGTCTCCTAGCCATTCAAAATTCTGAGGTGTATGTTGGTATAGCATGTTCATTGTAGGAATTGGATTGCACCAAGATGGAATCTATCTACCTCGGTGGATGAGGAGCAGTCCTATGATGATCATGAGAATCAAGTCCATAAGCCCATGGCCATGGTAGAGAGTGAAATAATAGAAAGAGTTTCTATTAAGATTTTCACATCAGACTTGAATCAAATGATTAAATCATATGATAGAAATTAGGGTTTGACGAGTTCACCTTAACCCTAATCTGATCGAGGCTCAAGATAGAAGAACTTAATCACACAAGTAGCTACACCAAGAGGTTCATTTTTAGTTTTGATGGGTTGCCACCATATACTGCTAGGTGTCACTGGTAGATTTTGGGAATAATTAGAATGATTTAGATGATCGATCATTCTAGTTGTCTGAATGAGAAGAGTTCTGATCCAACGAAAAGAGTTTCGATGATGTCGATGATGGAGATCATGACATATCCCATTACCATACGGAACTGAACCTAATTGGGTTACACAAATAAGGGTTTGGATCTAGATATCATCAATTAGACTAACCCAGTTCAATTGATTTGAATTAGATTCAATTAGGTTCAAGGAAATCGTGCTAGCACACGATTGAGTCTAATATTCTCCTTTTTCTATCATTAAAAGTTATCTCAACTAAGCCAAATATGTTTGCACTCGCTTAAGTTCCTTTACTTGGTCTGATTGGAGCTTGTCTAGATTAGAAAAGGATTATCTTAATTTATGAGATAAATTTGAGACAACACCTACCATTTTCCATCACCTGCTAACTCTTATCCTTTGACTTTGGTCAAACGTTGACCTTTGACCCTTGGACATCTGCCCATGTGTCATGCACCCATAGGAGAGACTTATTGATCAAGTCCACCTACCATTTAGTAGGCAGATGGAGGGTGCATGCCTAGGATGGCATGCGCCCCATGCGGATAAACACTGGAGTCCCATACGGATGGGACTCCAGGTTGCTTCTTGGATTCAAACTAGGTGACCCTTACTTATAGACTTTGACCAATCTAAGGCACCATCTAAGGATAAATCTGTGGGGCTCTCATCGAATTGGATCAGATGATGTCATCCCATGAATCAGATTAAGATTTGATTGTACAAAGCAACGTGATTGGCCGGAATGATGCAGCACTGCATGGTGCATTAGGGTCTACAAATAAACCCTATCTACGCCCAACCTTAAGAAGAGTTCCTCTTAGCCCACACCCCAAGGCTGCCCCTCTCCCTCCTCTATGCCATCTTCTGATCCTCTCTCTCCTCTCCATGCCCAAGGAAAGTTGGGCTTCAGTTTGATGCGATCCAGGTAAGAAAGGCTGACGAGAAAGAAAGAAGGCAGCACTGCTATAAAGATGACTGCTGATCTTCAGAAAGAGTTTTGAAGATCCTCCAAATTAGATCGAGATCTAATTTTTGAAGACTTGATAAAAAAGAAGAAGATCTCCAAATTCAGCCTGAGTGGATACCAGTAGAGGCCAGATGATTGCGTGGCTAGATCAGAACCTCAGGCAATCAGCAGGATCATCAAAGGGTAATCGGATTACCCAAATCAAGGTAACATTAATTTTGATTTAATTTAATTTAATTTTTTTTATTTATTAGATTATAAAATTAAATTTGAAAAGTGTCAGATTTGATTTGGGTCTAAGAGAAAAAATTTGAAATATGCCTCTCGATCCAATCAGATTTGAACGAACCTGGCCTGGGAAATCAGGATTTCTCCTTCAACTGGTATCAGAGCCAGATTGTATAAAATTTATTTAGATCTAATTTATTATAACAAATTAATAATTTTAGATATCACATAAGATATGATTAGATCTAAAATTTAAAAAATTTAAAAATTAAAATTAATCAATCTAGATCTAAAATGTATGATATACATAACTAGACTAGGAATAGAATTCTTCTATATGTAGTCTAGTATAATCATAATTTTTTATTTGATTAATTATAATTTTGAGATCTATTTATTTACTATTTTTTGATCATATAAATATTATAATCAGACCTAAAAATAGAAAATAAATTAAATTAAATTTGTTCATATGAGATATGTTAGTTGCATGTTTAGACTAGTTGTAAAATAGTTCTACAAAAGGTCTAGATTAAATTTTATTTGATGTTATCAAATTTAAATTTAATTTTTTAGATGATTATGAGATAATTTAGATATGAAAAATATGCATGATATGCTGTATGCAAAGCATATTTAATTAGATCAATTTTTTATATGAGATATATGCTTAGATCTAATTAGTTTTGTAGATTAGTTGTATTTCTGATTAAGGCATTCCCCTTGATCGTCCGATCATAAGAATAAAGTAGAATTTAAAGACCCTCTCCTCCCATTCAATGAGGTTTTCTTATGATGTGTAGGAGTGCTGCGCGTTCATCCTTAATCAGAAATTGAAAACTTATTTTCTACAAAACCTAGATCCTGAAACACTAGGATCTTATTTACATGTTTTATTTATGAACCGTAAACTTAATTAAGAATTAAGATTATAAAATATTAATTAAATCTAAAATTGAGAATTTTAGATCTAAGACATATTCATAAAATTAGGTTCGAGCTTGGGTAGCTCAATTAGGTCTAGCGGTTGATCAAACCGAATCAAAAGTTGGTTAGATGAGATCAACACTACTAAAATTGACCAGCCTAATAGGATTAAGTCTGGCTCAAGATCGGGTCACGTGAGTGATCGATCAAGCTAAGAACTAATTAGGCTCAGTGGTTAGAGTCTGGATTGTATGCTAACCCAGTTGGTTCTGGCTCAATAATTTGGTGTCTAAGGTAAGTTTGGTAGATACGACCGACTGGTTTTTAATTGAGAGCTACTCGACTCGAATGCATTCTTGTTGAGTTAATGGCATATCTCTTCCACTGGTCTCACTTAGCTGGCCATGTTTGTTGGCTCAGTTCTGATCTAAGGTGGTCAATAATCCAAGCTAACCCATGCCACTAGGTTAGTCATAATGGTTATGACTATGTCAAGTCTAGTTTAATGAGACCTGAATCAAATCTCCTTAAGAAAAGATTAAGTCTAAGGTCTTCCACCATTGTAGATGTGCGGGCCCTTCCCGGGGTTGATTATTCTTAGCTGGTTACAGTGGCTCAATTGCACCGAAATGATGCAACCATGTCTATTAGGCATTGGATGCTACAGGCTGGAGGATGGATTGAGCTTAATATTCTGGATACGGTGAGAGATCTAATTAGGAATCCAATCTGTATAAATGATGGATCTGACTTAACTAAGGAGTGGATCAATATTTCGGACACGGTGAGATTCATGAATTAGAGACCAAGTTAGGGTGCACCATGATTAGAGAATCATTGAACAAGAGTTGTTCACTCATTGGCTAACCCATCACTAATAACTGTTAGGTGAGGTGATGAGTAAGTTGGTGGGACTACACCACCCACTAAAAATCAGTAATCATGGAGATTTTTGCATCTTTATAGAGGGAGTGTAAGGATCCAAGAAAATAGTAGAAGATAATTTATTTTAAAAATAAAAATTTTTAAATAAATTGGTTAAATCTTAATTACAATATCTAATTAGAAACTTTGATTCTTTATAGAAAAATATCTGCATCCAACCCACTAGCACGTATCCTGGACACCCATAGACTGACCGAACCAAATTACAAGAATTGGCTTCAAAACTTCAAAATCATTTTAAATTCTGAGAAGTTAACTCATGTACTAGACGAGGACCCTCCCACCTTACCAGCTCGTCTAACCACTGAACAGAGAGCATCTCTGGATAAGTAGACACACGATGATAACAAGGCTAGATACTACATGTTGGACTCGATGTCTGATGAACTTCAGTGCCAACATGAGGATATCAGGACTGCTCGTCGAATGTTGGCTCACCTACAGAAGATGTTTGGTGAACAGAGTCACGTAGCCAAGTATCAAGTCACTAAATGACTATTTAAGGCTAAGATGCATTATGTGCAGTCAGTCCAAGATCATTGTCTGATGATGATCAAGGACTTGAAAGAGCTTGAGAAGCTCGGAGTGAGGTTAGACTTAGATCTACAGAATGATATAATTCTGCATTCCTTGACTGATGTGTATGGGCAGTTCATCATGAACTACCATATGCATAAACTTCAAAATTCCTTGGCTGAACTTATGAACATGCTGGTTACTGCTGAGCTTTCCATGAAAGATTTTAAAGGCTCAGTACTTGCTATGGAATGGACTTCTTATAAGAGAAAGTCTTTTAGAAAGAAGAAGAAGTCTGTGAAAAAGTAGAAGATGGAAGGAGGAAAGAAGAAAAAGGCCGGATAAACACTGGAGTCCCTACAGGATGGGACTCCAGGTTGCTTTCTTGGATTCAAACTAGGTGACCCTTACTTATAGACTTTGACCAATCTAAGGCACCATCTAAGGATAAATCTGTGGGGCTCTACATCGAATTGGATCAGATGATGTCATCCCATGAATCAGATTAAGATTTGATTGTACAAAGCAACGTGATTGGCCGGAATGATGCAGCACTGCATGGTGCATTAGGGTCTATACAAATAAACCCTATCTACGCCCAACCTTAAGAAGAGTTCCTCTTAGCCCACACCCCAAGGCTGCCCCTCTCCCTCCTCTATGCCATCTTCTGATCCTCTCTCTCCTCTCCATGCCCAAGGAAAGTTGGGCTTCAGTTTGATGCGATCCAGGTAGAAAGGCTGACGAGAAAGAAAGAAGGCAGCACTGCTATAAGAGTGACTGCTGATCTTCAGAAAGAGTTTTGAAGATCCTCCAAATTAGATCGAGATCTAATTTTTGAAGACTTGATAAAAAAGAAGAAGATCTCCAAATTCAGCCTGAGTGGATACCAGTAGAGGCCAGATGATTGCGTGGCTAGATCAGAACCTCAGGCAATCAGCAGGATCATCAAAGGGTAATCGGATTTACCCAAATCAAGGTAACATTAATTTTGATTAATTTTAATTTAATTTTTTTATTTATTAGATTAAAAAATTAAATTTGAAAAGTGTCAGATTTGATTTGGGTCTAAGAGAAAAAATTTGAAATATGCCTCTCGATCCAATCAGATTTGAACGAACCTGGCCTGGGAAATCAGGATTTCTCCTTCAACTGGTATCAGAGCCAGATTGTATAAAATTTATTTAGATTCTAATTTATATAACAAATTAATAATTTTAGATATCACATAAGATATCCAACGAAAGGAGTTTCGATGATGTCGATGATGGAGATCATGACATATCCCATTACCATATAGAACTAAATCTAACTGGGTCATACAAATATGGATTTGGATCTGGATATCATCAATTGGACTAATCTAGTTCAATTGATTTGTATTAGATTCAATTAGGTTTAAGAAAATCGTGCCAGCACACGATTGAGCCTAACATTCTTCTTTTTCTATCATTAAAAGTTGTCTCGACTGAGCCAAATGTGTTTGCGCTCACTTAGGTACCTTTACCTGATCTGATTGGAGCTTGTCCAGGTTAGAAAAGGATTATCTTAATTTATGAGATAAATTTGAGATAATACCTGCCATTTTTCACCACCTGCTAATTCTTGTCCTTTGACTTTGGTCAAACATTAACCTTTGACCCTTAGACATCTGCTCATGTGTCATGCACCCATAGGAGAGACTTATTGATCAAGTCTACCTACCATTTGGCAGGCAGATGGAGGGTGCATGCCTAGGATGGCATGCGCCCCATGTAGATAAATGATAAGTGGTAAAAATATACTAATAAAAGTATTAAATTATAAAATAAATTAATCTATTTTATTAGAAATTGATACTTTTATTAATCTTATGTAGGAAAGAAGGCCACCAATGTGAAGATCTTATTTTTCTAGTTCAGATGAAAAAAATTTCAGGCAAAACGGACTTCAAACGAGCCCAGAATTGAATTTCAAAAAAAAAAAAAAAAAGACCAATGCGACGCAACGCTGACGTCAGCATTTTTTGCGGTGCACGGTGGACCATCTGAAGGGTATTTCAGGAATTTTCATAGTAAAAAGGCATGCTCTGATTGGCTGAAGAATCGCGGCGGTCCATGCAACACCGGGCTCGCGCATGGTCCACGGAGGGCAATTTGGAAATTCTAGCTGATCCAACGGGCGGTTTTCACTGAAACTTGATCGGACGGCCGAAAAAAAGGCGCTGATGGACGGCATCCATAGCTCCCGATCGAGATCCAACGGCTGAGATTCATCCCGATGTTAAACTAAAGATCAAAAGGCTTATTTCAATGCGATCGGATGGCCTAGATTTGATCCAATGGTTGATCCAACGGCTGATATTAAATCCGACTTGATCTGGGTTATTTTAAGAGGTTTTTGAGTGGTTTTTGGACCGTTTGATCAATATCTAATGGGCAGAATTATCCAGATCTTAATTTGAGTTGTTTTAGGAGTCTTAAACCTAGTTTTTGATGGATTTTGGGGGGAAATCAAACTCTTTATCTATAAAAAAAGAGTTTATTGTCGTGAAAGAAGAGTGGAATCAGAGAGAGACGGAAAGAGAGAAATAGAGAGAGAAATAGAGAGAGAGAGAAATAGAAAAAAGAGAGAAAGAAAAAGAAAAAGAGAGGAAGAGAGGTAGAAAGAGAAGAGTGATTTGTGAGAAATAAAAAAGGATTTTTGATTTCTTTCGACGATCAAGACATCGATCAAGGAGCCTCTTCTTCTTCGCCAAGTTCTCCACATCAAGAGAAGCAGACAATCAATTTCAGCAATCAAACAGTCTAATTTCTCTATGCTTTTTATTTTATTTGCTATTTTTGAACTTGTTATCATGAACTAAATTTTCTTTTACTAAGGCTAAGGTGTAGCCACTCTTTTGATGCAATATTCAGTATGATTTATTTTTAAATTTTATTCATGAGGAGTATATAAATCTGATCTTAATGCTTTTAGATTACTGGCCATCTTCTAATTGATCTGATGAACATAGATGTTACGGACCAAGTACATCTATGTTAATGCTTCTTGATTATATACCTTGTATTATGAATCAAATTAGAATTCATATGCATGCGGAAATTTTAGTGCGCTTTGGACGCAGCGTATTTTAATTAGAGGGTTTCACAAAACCTAATGCATTAATATTTATTTAAATTACACCTGGACCAAAGGATAATTAATAAATATTAATAGTTTTGCTATGCCTGGACCAAAGGATAGTGAATAAATTAGGAGACTCCACCGTCACATGAAATAAAATTAATCTAAAAATCTGAATATTGTATTGACTGAGTTGGTGAACCGATTGCCTTAGTAATCCATTGCTCTTGAAGTTTAAAACCCTAATAATTTACACTCTCTCTATTTAATTAAAAACTTTTAATTATTTTTTTATTTTTTTATTTTCTTTAATTTCTTATTCTCATAAATCGATCTTCTAAATAAAGCATAGGAAAGAGCTTTTCAGTACTTATTTTTCAATCCTCTAGGGACGATACTCTACTCATTCACTTTATTACTTGATCGACTGGTGCACTTGCCATAGCTATAAATTAGCACGCATCAAGTTTTTGGCACCGTTGCCGGGGATTGTGTCTAAAATAATATTAAAATTTTGATCCTAGCTTTACTTTAGAAATTTATTTTTAATTTTTATTATTTAAAAAAAAAATTTATTTAGTGCATGACACGTACTGGACATAGTAACTTACTACCTCTAGATCCAAAAATTGAAAGGAACTATTAGAAGACTACAACAAGAGAGAAACATGGCAGCTGAAGATCCTAACGACATCAATCTAGGATTGGATATGGCGACTGAAGGACAGCATGAAGCTATTCGACCAGTACATCATCCATTAAATGATTACATCACACCATCTATAGCCGATGCAGCTTCGAGCATCAGGAGACCGCCTGTACGAGCAAACAACTTCGAAATAAAATCGGCGATGATCCAGATGATTCAATCAACTGTCCAATTCAGTGGACACGTGCATGATGATCCGAATGCCCATATTTCTAATTTTCTTGAACTTTGTGATACTTTTAAAATTAATGGGGTGTCGGATGATGCTATTAGATTAAGGTTATTTCCTTTCTCTTTATGGGATAAAGCTAAAAATTGGCTTCATTCTCTTCCTGCAGGTTCTATCACAACTTGGGATGTCCTAGCCCAAAAATTCTTAGCCAAGTACTTTCCACCTTCCAAGACTGCTAAGATGCGCAACGATATCACTTCTTTTATGCAGATGGACATGGAGACACTATATGAGGCTTGGGAGCATTTCAAGGAACTAATTGCTGAGGAGATGTCCACATCATCAACTACCCGTATGGCTTTCAGGTACAAACTTTCTATAATGGTTTATCTCCTACTAATCGTTCTATGATTGATGCAGCAGCAGGAGGAACCATTAATCGAAAAATGGAGGAAGAAGCTTTCGATCTGATCGATGAGATGGCATCAAATAGCTATCAATGGCAGACAGAACGTATGATGCCAAAAAGACTAGCAGCTGTGCAGGGAGTAGATTGCGTGCCAACCTTACTAGCTGAAATTGCAGCCCTTAGAGCCGAAGTCAACAACTTAAAGGGAACAGCTATGCATGTTCAGAGCATTACTTGTGACCTATGTGGAGGAGGACACGATACGAGCAATTGCCAGACAGGTAATCCTTTTGCTAAAACAACTGATACAGCTAATTATATTGGTAATTTTTTTCAGGCCGCAACAAAACAATCCCTACTCCAACACATACAATCAAGGGTGGAGGCAGCACCCAAATTTCTCATGGAGCAATCAAAATGCAGCACAACAGCCACCCCCGGGATTCCAAGTACCTGAAAAGAAGTCCAACATGGAAGAGCTGATGGTCAAATTTATGCAAAACCAAGAAGCAACTATAAAAAATTTGGAAGCCAAACTTAGGCAGGACCAAACAGCAGCAATTCGAAACTTGGAGATGCAAATAGGTCAAATGGCTAAGATAATCTCCGAGAGACCTCAAGGGATCCTTGCCAAGCAACACGGAGACAAATCCAAGGGAGCAAGTCAATGCTATCACCCTTAAGAAGTGGTACAAAGCTGGAGGAGCCACATCAGAAGAAAGAGACTGAAGAGCCAACTACAAATAAGGAACCATCAACTCAAAATTCGTCAGTCACCAAAACAACCAGCAGATGGATGGTCTCCAGGTATACGGTTTGCTGATCCAAATGTGAAGCCCTACGTGCCGCCACTACCATTCCCAGAGAGACAAATACAGCATCCAGATAAGGAAATTTTCTAACTTTTTCAAAATTTTAAAGAATTTACATATTAATATTCCTTTTGTAGATGCTATTACTCAAATGCCCAGGTATGCCAAGTTTCTCAAAGAAATCCTAACAAATAAGAAAAAGCTGAAGGAGCATGAGAGAATAAATTTGAATGAAGAATGCTCAGCAATACTTCAAAATAAATTACCACAGAAGCTAAAAGATCCAGGGAGTTTTACTATCCCCTTGCATTATTGGTGATTGTAGTTTTGATAAAGTTTTATGTGATTTAGGAGCAAGCATTAATCTCATGCCTTTTTCTATTTTCAGGAAGCTGGGTCTAGGAGAACCAAAGCCTACCACTATTACTCTTCAATTAGCCGACAGATCCATTAAATATCCAAGAGGTATAGTGGAGGATGTCTTGGTAAAGGTAAACAAGTTTATTTTTCCTGTTGATTTTATTGTTCTTGATATGGAAGAAGATTATGATGTACCCCTTATTTTAGGGAGACCCTTTTTAGCTACTGGAGGAGCTTTAATAGATGTTCAACAAGGAAAAATTAATTCTTAGAGTCCAAGATGAACAAGTTACTTTTAATATTTTCAAAGATACTAAACATCCTGATGATAATCAAACTTATTTTTTAATTGATATTATTGACAATCCATTATATGAGAATTCTGTAGAAAATAGGTTTGAGACTATAAAAGCGAGCAATGTCAAATTGAAAGAAGACTCGATCAAACATGAAAGTATTCCAATTGAAGTGGCACCGGATTGATCCACTTTAGAACTCAAAGAAAGTCAAGCTGAAGACTATAAATCAGAACTACTAGATAGGTTGTTTCTTTTCTTTTTAGTTTTGATCATTTTTTTTTCTTTTATTTTTTTTTAGTAATTTATTGTTGCTCTTTTACTGCTCTAGTGTATATTTTCAATTTTGCAGAAAAATCAATGAGAACTCAAGCAAAATTTCAAAGCTCCAAAGAACCAGACTGAACCAAATCAGGTGTATTCCTTCCTATCCTTTATTGCACCCTTTATTTTTCTTTCTCCTTTAAGACAATGTAGAATAAGTTAAAAAAAAAAAAAAAAACCATGTGTCAAGAAGAAAATCTTGAGCAAGATAAACTGGATAAGTGATAAAAGATAGAATTATTTGCTAATGAATGTAACGAGTTAAAGAAGTAGATTAGTTGGTCAACTTTTAGCAGCCTACTTAGGTCATTAAAAGACTATTAGCACTTTTTATTGCACATGCACACTAACAAGGCAAAGTAGGTATTGATTATAAGGCCAACTGAGGATTCAATTATCACTAAAAATTGGTAATTAATATACATTCTAATCAAAGAAACTTGAATTTAAGGAAAGAGCTACCTGCCTAAAAATAAAGTGCAAAAGATAGAGTATATGTGGATTGCCCAAAGCCTAGTAACTGGGTCTCTGCACCTAGGTCAAGTGTGAAAATTCACGTAAAATGGTGAAGGAAAGGCCAGGATGCTCAGCACAAAAAAAAAAAAAGAAGAAGAGAAAGGCAGTGTGAAAGCTACCTTAATTCATGAGTATAAAATTGAGAATGTATAGAAAATTGACCAAAATAGGTGATAAGAGAGGATACTTTTGTTCTTTTAATTTAATACTGAAATGCTAAAGTTAGTCATCACGAACACAAGTGCTATAGATCTTTGATGTACTCTAAGAAAGTTTTTAATTGTATTGACTGAAAAATTTGCTTCTGAAGCTCAATGCTTAGTTAGCAGTATTTTCTAAACTTTTTGACCTTTAATCCTAGATTTTATCTTTGTGATGGATAATCTTATTGAAACATGGTATTAAATAAAACATTGCTAAGGGACTAGCAATGACTAAGTTGGGGGGTGTGATAAGTGGTAAAAATATACTAATAAAAGTATTAAATTATAAAATAAATTAATCTATTTCTTTAGAAATTGATATTTTTATTAATCTTATGCAGGAAAGAAGGCAACCAATGTGAAGATCTTATTTTTTTGGTTCAGATGAAATAAATTTCAGGCAAAACGGACTTCAAACGAGCCCAGAATTGAATTTCAAAAAAAAAAAAAAAAAAAAAACGCTGACGCAACGCTGACGTCAGCATTTTTCGCGGCGCACGGTGGACCAATCTGAGGGTATTTCAGGAATTTCATAGCAAGAGGCGCACTTTGATTGGCTGAAGAATGTGGCGGTCCATGCAACACCAGGCTCGCGCATGATCCACGGAGGGCAATTTGGGAATTCTGGCTGATCCAACGGGCGATATTCACTGAAATTCGATCGAACGGTCGAGAAAAAGCGCTGATGGATGGCATCCATAGCTCCTGATCGAGATCCAATGGCTGAGATTCATTCCAACGTTAAACTAAAGATTAGAAGGCTTATTTCAACGTGATCGAATGGCCCAGATTCGATCCAATGGTTGATCAATGGCTGATATTAAATCTGACTTGATCTGGGTTATTTTAAGATATTTTTAAGTGGTTTTTGGACCATTTGATCAATATCTAAGGGTCAAAATTATTCAGATCTTAATTTAAGTTGTTTTAGGAGTTTAAACCTAGTTTTTGATGGATTTTGGAGGGAAATCAAACTCTTTATCTATAAAAAAAGAGTTTATTATCGTGAAAGAAGAGAGGAATCAGAGAGAGACAGAAAGAGAGAAATAGAGAGAGAGAAATAGAAAGAGAGAAAGAGAAAGAGAGAGGAGAGAGGTAGAAAAAGAAGAGTAATTTGTGAGGAAATCAAAAAGGGTTTTTGATTTATTCAATGATCAAGACATCGATCAAGGAGCCTCTTGTTCTTCGCCAAGTTCTCCACATGAAGAGTAGGAGACAATCAATTTCAGCAATCAAACAGTCTAATTTCTCTATGCTTTTTATTTTATTTGCTATTTTTTTTTTGAACTTGTTATTATGAACTAAATTTTCTTTTACTAAGGCTAAGGTGTAGCCACTCTTTTGATGCAATATTCAGTATGATTTATTTTTAAATTTTATTCATGAGGAGTATATAAATCTGATCTTAATGCTTTTAGATTACTGACCATCTTCTAATTGATCTGATGAACATAGATGTTACGGACCAAGTACATCTATGTTAATGCTTTTTGATTATATACCTTGTATTATGAATCAAATTAGAATTCATATGCATGCAGAAATTTTAGTGCGCTTTGGACGCAGCGTATTTTAATTAGAGGGTTTCACAAAACCTAATGCATTAATATTTATTTAAATTACACCTGGACCAAAGGATAATTAATAAATATTAATAGTTTTGCTATGCCTGGACCAAAGGGTAGTGAATAAATTAGGAGACTCCACCATCACATGAAATAAAATTAATCTAAAAATCTGAATATTGTATTGACTGAGTTGGTGAACCGATTGCCTTAGTAATCCATTGCTCTTGAGTTTAAAACCCTAATAATTTACACTCTCTCTATTTAATTAAAAACTTTTAATTATTTTTTTATTTTCTTTATTTTCTTTAATTTGTTATTCTCATAAATCAATCTTCTAAATAAAGCATAGGAAAGAGCTTTTCAGTACTTATTTTCGAATCCTCTAGGGATGATACTCTACTCATTCACTTTATTACTTGATCGACTGGTGCACTTGCCATAGCTATAAATTAGCACGGATCAATAAACACTGGAGTCCCATACGGATGGGACTCTAGGTTGCTTCTTGGATTCAAACTAGGTGAGTATGGGACTCTAGGTTGCTTCTTGGATTCAAACTAGATGACCTTACCAATAAACTTTGACCAGTCTAAGGCACCATCTAAGGATGAATCTATGGGGCTCTCATCTAATTGGATTAGGTGATGTCATCCCACTAATCAGATTTAGATTTGATTGCATGAAGCAATGCGATTGGTCGGGATGATGCAGCACTGCATGGCGCAGCAAGGTCTATAAATAAACCCTGTCTGCGCCCAACCTTAAGAAGAGTTCCTCTTAGCCCATGCCCTAAGGCTGCCCCTCTCCCTCCTCCATGCCATCTTCTGATCCTCTCTCTCCTCTCCACACCCAAGGAAAGTTGGGCTTCAGTTTGGTGTGATCAAGGCAAGAAAAAGCTGACGAGAAAGGAAGAAGGCAGCACTGTTGCAGAGACGACTTCTGATCTTCATAAGGAGTTTTGAAGATCCTCCAAATCAGATCTAGATCTGATTTTTGAAGATGTGATAAAGAAGAAGAAGAAGATCTCTAGATCCAGCCCAAGTAGATACTAATAAAGGATCTCTAGATCCAATCCGAGTAGATACCGATAGAGGCCAGGCGATTGCGTGGCTAGTCCAGAACCTTAGGCAATCAGCAGGATCATCAAAGAATAATCGAATTATCCAAATCAAGGTAACATTAATTTAAACTTAATTTAATTTAATTTTCTTATTCATCAGATCATAAAATCAGATCTGAAAAGTGTCAGATCTGATTTGGATCTAAGAGAAAAAATTTAAAATATGCCTCTCGATCCAATCAGATTTGAATGAACCAGGTCTGAAAAATCAAGATTTTTTCTTCATTCAATTCAAAGCATTCGAAGTGATCATGGAACCAAATTTAAAAATCAAGATTTTGAAAAATTTTATGAAAAAAAATAAATTAGCCATAATTTTTCAATACCTAAGACACCCCAACAAAATGGAGTAGTAGAAAGAAAAAATAAAACTCTAGAAAAAATGGCTTGTACTATGCTATGTGAAAGCAACCTTCCAAGATACTTTTAGGTGGAAGCAATTAACATAGCATGTTACATCTTAAACCGTGCTCTAATCAGACCAATTTTAAAAAAAATATCTTATGAGCTTTGGAAAGGAAGAAAACCTAACATTGCTTATTTTCTTATTTTTGGTTGTCGATGTTTTGTTTTGAACAATGGTAAAGAAAAACTTGATAAATTTGATGTAAAATTCAATGAAGCTATTTTTCTTGGTTACTCCTCTTCCAGTAAAGCTTTTAGAGTTTTTAACAAAAGAACTTTAGTAGTAAAGGAGTTAATACATATTATTTTTTATGAGACTAATGATCTTCCATCAAGAAAGAGTGAGGATGTTGATAATGCAGATCCTCTTATAGAAGAAATGAAGGAGATCACCCTAAAGGATTCAACAATTCAAAATAAAGAGAATCATGAAGACAAGCAAGAAATTGAGGGTGAAGGACAATAAAAACAACCTCAAGATATAAATGATTTTCCAAAAGAATGGAGGTATGTTCACAATCATTCCAAAAAACTAATTATTGATGATCCTACACATGGGATAAGAACTCACCCTTCACTTAGAGATGCATACAATCATTTTGCATTGATTTCTCATTTTGAACTCAAAACCATTGATGAAGTCAAAAAAAATTATAATTGGATAAATGCAATGCAAGAGGAACTTAATCAATTCGAAAGAAATAATGTATGGACCTTAGTATCAAGATCTAAAAATTATCCAATAATTGGTACAAAATGGATATATAGAAATAAACTAGATGAAAATGAAAATGTAATTAGGAATAAAGCAAGATTAGTTGCAAAGGGTTATAATCAAAAAGAGAAAATTGATTTTGATGAAACTTTTGCACCTGTTGCTAAACTAAAAGCAATTAGACTTTTACTCGCTTATTCATGCTTTATGAATTTCAAGCTATTTCAAATAGATGTTAAAAGTGCTTTTCTAAATGGATATATTGTTGAAAAAGTTTATGTAGAACAACCTTCTGATTTTGAACTCATACTTTTCTAAATTATGTTTTTAGATTAAACAAAGCATTATATGATTTAAAACAAGCACCTAGGGCTTGGTATGAAAGACTAAGTAAATTCTTGCTTAATAATAGATTTTTAAGAGAAAATGTAGATACAATTCTTTTCATTAAAAGAGATCATGATGACATCTTAGTAATATAAATATATGTTGATGACATTATATTTGGATCTACTAATAAAATTTTATGTCAAGATTTTGCTAAGCTCATGTAGGAAGAGTTCGAGATGAGCACGATGGGTGAACTAACATTCTTCCTCGAACTTTAAATCAAATAAACAAAAAAAGGGATCTCCATTACTCAATGCAAGTACATAAGAGAACTACTCAAGAGATTTAGGATGGAGAGCTCCAAAGCAATTGGTACCCCCATGAGTCCATCATGTAAGCTTGACAAGAATGAAGGAGGTAAAAGTATTGATCAAAAACTTTATGGAGGCATGACTGGTTCTTTATTATATTTAACTACTAGTAGACCAGATATCATATTTACGATTTCAATCTAATCCAAAAGAATCACATTTAAATGCTGTAAAAAGAATACTTAAATACTTAAAAGGAACTCAATCCAAAAGTTTATGGTACTCTAAGAATTCATCAATCGATTTAATTGGATATTCAGATGCAGACTTTATTGGATATAAATTAGATAGAACAAGCACTAGTGGAACTTGCCAATTTTTAGGACTTAACTTAATCTCTTGGTTTAGCAAGAAGCAAAATTCGGTAGCATTATCTATGGTCGAGGTCGAATACATTACAGTCGGAAGTTGTTGTGCACAAATCTTATGGATTAAGCAATAACTTGAGGACTTTGGCATCAAACTAAACAAAACTCTCATAAGATGTGATAATACTAGTGCCATAAATCTAACTAAGAATCCAATCCAATACTCTAGATCAAAATACACTGAAATAAGACATCATTTCATAAGAGAGCATGTTCAAAATAATGACATAATTTTTTATTATATTTATACTGAAAATCAATTAGCTGATATTTTTACTAAGGTCTTAAGTAAAAATAAATTCTGTGAGATTAGAAGAGAATTAGAAATTCTTGATCTCCTAGCCTAAACATCTTTATGATTTCAAGCTTAAATCTATCAAAAATGACATTAATATTTATCTTGAGCCTATATCTTAAATTTTCTATCTCAAAAAGCTCAAATCTAACCTTCCTTGATCATTCTCATGAATGAAATTTCAATCCTTAAAATCTTATATTTTCTTAAAATTTTTCATCTTTTTTTTAGATTTTTCTGTGCCATGGGTCGACCTAGAGGGTGACTCATGGGCATTTTGGTCTTTGTTGCACTTAACCAATCGGACGGCTTCTTATTTGGATTTTCTTTTGGTCGACAAGGATGACCTCACCCACTTTTCTTATTTTCTTTCGTTCAACCGAGCAAAAGCTCTCTCCCTCTCAACTTCCTCAATCGATCAAATCTCTAAAATTCTCCTTTCCTACCTAAACTCCTCAAAATCTTTCCTTAAGGAGTCAAATCTCTTCTTACTTTCTTTTTATTTGGGCGGATTGAAGAATCCTAGCAAACCCTTATCCTAAAACCCACCATCGGCTATCTCCCTCAAAACACTTCCTCTTCTTCTTAAATCTTCTCCATTCCACTTTTTCTTAACACTCTTGAGTGGGATTAAGGCTTCTATTGGTTGGAATGGCACCCAAGATGAAATTACC
Source organism: Cocos nucifera (assembly GCA_006176705.1). NCBI lineage: Eukaryota > Viridiplantae > Streptophyta > Magnoliopsida > Arecales > Arecaceae > Cocos > Cocos nucifera. The sequence goes on from QRFJ01000577.1 coordinate 244,643, forward strand.
GTAAAGAAGAAAATCGACCCGTTGCTTAGAGGAAGAAGCCCATCGGAAAAGAACAGCACCAGAGCCCTCTCCTAGTCCAACCTCTCCCTCTAGACGATCTTCACGGTCTCTTTTACACCAAGCAAGGTCCCTTTGTCTAATAGAAAGATTGAACCGGGAAAGAATGTTGATTTTAATTTTTTTGAGAAAGAAGGATTTCTATTTGTGTTAAAAATTAAAAAGCAAAGATGGGATTACTTTTGCAAGTTAAAAGAAGCTACATATGTGAATTTGGTTAGAGAGTTTTACCTAAATTTGGCATACTTCAATGAAACAGTAAAATCTGTTGTTAAAGGTATTGAGATTACTCTTGATCTAGTTTACCTGGGAGAAATTCTAAGATTACCATGTGAGGATTACAAGGAAATGAAACTAATCCATAAAGAAGAAGGACTGAGAGCCATCTTGGGGAGAGAATTTGAAGGAAATTTGAACAAATTAGAGGCCAAGATTCTCTCTGCTAAAATGAGAGTATTACACAGCATAGTTATCAAGTTATTTGTCCTTAGGAGTGGCAGACATGATTTAATATCTGGTAGGAACATATGTATTATATTTCATGTGATTACAGAGACCCCCTTTAACCTCCCTATTTTGATGATAGAAATGATGAGAGAGACCTTGAATAGGTCTAAGGCACATCTACCCTATAGTATGGCCCTCTCATTAGTGTTTAGAAGGTTTGGAGTTAGTTTCGAAGGGGAGCCAGTTGCCAGATTATCTCACACCGATACCATCAACCGCCACACACTGCATTGCATGTGTTTTTCAAAGATTGATGGTGGTTGATCCAAAGATGCTGAGGATGTAGAGAGAGCTGAGGAGGAGGGACCATCTTCACCTCCTTTTGATCATAGAAGATCTCCTGACTTTTAGTTTGCATCTGATCATGAGACTGGTCCCTCATAGTCAGTGAGGAAAGATGCAGATGTGGCACCATCGAGGAGCAGAGACATAGATGTTAGATTCACTGATGACCAGATCAGGAGGATCACTGACTAGTTGATTCAGTCGATTATCGATATCCTATCTCAGAAGATTGTAGGTCTTTTATCTCAGCAAATAGCCAGTACCACTCAAGGGGAGAGTACTCACTTCATCCCATCTTTTGATCAGTCTATGATTCCACATGTATCTACTATCTTCCAGTTGCTTACTGCTCAGTCTGCACGGCTTGAGGATCTTGAGGGATGTGTTTTAAGATTGACAGGCAGAGTTTTAGATTTGCAAAGGTAGGTTTTGGATCTGGCTTATCCCCAAATAAGAGAGGACATTTTAGAGATATCAGATCTTACTGCTGAGGCAGCCAGACTCCAAGGTGTTCTAGAGGGTGGTTTTGACTTTCTAAGGAGAGAGTTCAGAGATTTCAGTGAGACTCTATCTACATAGATTGGTGCCATCACTCAGTCCATGTCGAGAGTACTAGATCATTTAGACACTATCAGGATTGCTCTTCTTGCTCAGCCCACTTCCTCTCAGCCTCCTAAGTCATCTTGTCTAGTTGCTCAAGCCCGCACCTACACCCATGGTTGAGGTAGACGTGGTCGAGGATGTGCTCCTGGATTTGATCCTATCATACCCCATCATATCTCTGATTCCTCATCTGATTTAGATGCTTCTAGCCGTGATCTCTACTAGATTTAGTTTAGTCATCTTTGTATTAGGTTATGATCTAGTATCTCTTAGTTATTTCTATGAGTTGTTGATCAAATCATAGTTGGTTATATTTTTTTTTGGATTAAACTTATGGCATTAGTACTATTGGCTGTTTGGGTGATGGATAGTTATATCCATAAATTTTGTATATTTTGATGACCTAATTCTCATGAATACTTTTAATACCTTTATATTTTGTATGTTTAGCACTTATATATTTTGATGACTTGATGTTATGATAATCATTTGGATGTAAATATGTAATGATGTCATTTGAATGATGTGAAATGAAACCTTTGTGAATTGGCTAAATTTCATTATGATCATTATGTTGTAAATTGAAGGTTTTGTTATAAACTCTTGTTCTAACAAGAAAATATATGGAATAACTTAAGAGCGAGGTTTTTTTATTTTTGAATTTTAAAATCCTTTAAGATCTTACTTGATGATGTTAAAAAGAAATAGTAGAATAAATAAAATTGAACTATAAGCAAAATTAAAGTAAAATTGACAAAAATAATAAAATAGAAGTAAAATTGATAAAAGAAATAAGTAAGTTGAATACTTTTGCAAATCATTTAAATGTCTGACTATAAGTAATCATCAAACTACTCTTGATGCCATATTGATCAAATAATTGAATATAATATCATAGTATGTGATATAGCATATTCCTTCAAAATTTTTGAAATTCTCAATCAATGCTTCTACATGCTTTATTTTTGCTTATGCTCAAATATTTTGTCATCATCAAAAAAGAGAAGATTGTTGCTCCAAGAATTGATTTTGATGATTACAAAGCATTTAAGAGGATTATTAATGAATTTGGCTTGGAAACAGATTTTTTGTATTTCAGGAGCAAAATCATTATTTTATCAAGTTTTGATCTGAGAGCTTCAAGAGCAAGTATAAAAGATTTCTAATCCTTTGGAGGTAGTCCCATGATTTTTGGATGCTTATTTTGGAAGAAAATCAAGTTTGAAGTAAAAGGGTCGACCCTTAGGTCGTCTCCTGCTGAAAAGGACTGTTTGGCATGCTGTCTCTGTGCCAAGGGTCGACTCCAGGGTCGACCTCTGCTATTCCGTAGGCTAAAAATATAGAACGGCTATTTTTCTAGATTTTTTTAAGCTAAAAATATAAAATAACTATTTTTTTGAATTTTGTCTCAGAAGCCGACCACTGTGCTATAAGTCAGCCCTAGTGCCATGAGCCGACCCATGAGTCGACCCCTATAACAAAAATTTTTCTACAACAACTATTTTTTTCTTATTTTGGTAGATTTTAATGATTTCTTTAATATCTCCAACAGCTATAAATCTTGTCCAGGATTCTCTCCTCCACCTATTGAAGATTTAAATGGCTTTAAATAGGAAAAAATACAAGAGATTGGTGTGATTCAATTTCAGCCCTAAGCAAAAGTTATCTTCAAGCAAAGAAACCTTCGTTTCAAGTTCACCTACCTCTCAAGAGCTCTTTCAAATCTCCAACAACCTTGAGAAAAATCAGAGAAGCTTTCTCCATTATTGTGAAAAGCATTTTTAAGATTTTATTTGCTCATAAAGAGAGCTAAACTTGTATTTGATTGTCATTAAATCCTTTACTCCGCTTTACTGTTTTGATTCAAGTTTTGGAGGGATTCCAAAACTTGAAAAGGTTGATCCTAACCTTGAATAGGATTGTATTGGGTTGGTTTGTACCTAAAAATAAGTGTTCTAGTTTGGGATAGCTAGGGTTGGAGGTTCCAATGGTGTATTCAGTTTGAATACAGTTAGTGGATTTTAATTTCTAGGTAGGAGCTTGGAGAGTGGATGTAGGTGCAAGGAAAGCACCGAACCACTATAAATCTTACTTATTTGTGGTGTACTTGCTATCTTTCTTTCCTTAGTTTGTTAAATTCTTGCTCTCTAATCTTTTATATTTTTCTCTAACCTAAATTGTTTCACACACACATCTTGCATATCATCATTCAATCTTAATATCTTTAAATTAGTTTTAAAATTTTAAAAACTTAATTCACCCCCCCTCTTGAGTTGCATAGCTGGCCAACACTACTGCATTAAAACTCGGAGTCCTACTTATCTAGAATTCCATGATCGAGAGTCCCACTAGTCTAGGACTCTATGATCATGAGTTTTATTAGTTTGGGATACTAGGATCAAGAGTCTCATTGGTTTGGAACTCTATGATCAAGAATTTCATAGAGATGAAACTATTGCCCACGCATCCATTAGATTGGGACTCTATGTTTATGTAAGGATTAACTGGTGATTTAATTATTAATTAAATTAATTTGATTAAGTTATGAGTTTTGGATCAAGTCTAATTGAATTGGATTCAATTGGATTTGATCCGATTATGTTATGAGATGACCTAATCATCGAGAAAGTTTGTTCCCTAATTTGATCAGGGCTTAGGCTTAATTAATTTTTGATTTGATTAAAATTTAATTAAGTTAATTTAAGCTTAATTTAGTTAGATTTATTTTGGTCTAATTAGGCCTAGCCACATTGGATTGGGTTGGGGCTTAATTGGAAAAGGATTTTGAAGTCTAGTTTGACTAGACTTTTCTCTGCACCTTTGACCTTGACTTGCGCCCACACTTCTCCATGAGAATCAGATTTCTTGTAGCTTTTTTCCACATGCAAAGGGCCTCATGCCCAGATTTTTCACACCCCTTTTGGATAAAGATTAGGTTGTTTCAATTTGAAATCAAATGAAATTTGAATTTGAGTTGATAACCACCTGATCCTTATTCCCCCATGCATTCTCTACTCTTTTTGGTGAAAAATAAAAGGGGTTTTCAGTTGGGGCATGTGACATATCTGAAGAGGAGTCCTTCTCCATGTGATCCACCCTTTTTTGCATGAGAAAAACCAAGAGTTTCCTAGGAGAGAAATTCTAGAAAGAGTATAATGCATGGTTTTGGGTGAGTGCTGTCCTAGAGTTTCATCCTAGGATTCGGAAAGAGAGATCATGAGCTGTGAGTATCACAGCTCTATAATGTTTTCAGGAGAGCTTTCTCTACCTCCCTCCTATCTCTGCTTATTTTTTGGAGCATCCAAAAAAATTATAAGAAGGAGATCAATCAAGATCAATCTATGTCAGCCATTGAAGATTTCAGCATCAAGCTAGCACTTCAGAGGAGCCGATCAAGATTAAGAGCCTCGTGTAGATGATCCATAGAGGCTAGGCACTATGTGTGGCTGTGTCACAATGAGAGGACCTCTCCAACCAAGTTTTGATTGTGGTGATCGACTATCCATGCAAAGATCCATAGAGGCTAGGCACTATGTTTGGCTGTGTCACAATGAGAGGACTTCTCCAACCAAGTTTTGATTGTGGTGATCGACTATCCGTGTGAAGGTATTGTGTTCTGAACACATATAGGGCAGTAGTAGTAAATAGGATCTACTACTTACTATTTTTATTTTTAGATTTTTTCTTACATGTATATATGTTATATTATGATACTAGATATAGGGTTTTGATGATTAGATCACTAGCACATCTAATTAACTAGATTAATCATTTAATTCTACTGCTTATTTTTCAAAAAAAAATTGAAACAAATGCTAGAAACCCTACAGTTTTCCATCAAACTATACATGAGATGTATAGTTTATCGAACCTAGTTTAGATCAGATCTAAATTGGTTGGATTGATTATGTATGAGATACATACATTATTAGTTTACACCTAAAAATTATTTCAACATCTAAACAACCTCATGCTCATAATATACTTAATTAAAGCTCTAAAATTACAAATTAAAGATCTAAAATTAAATATTTAAGTTGAGATTAAAATCTAAAATTGAGAATTTAAGATATTAATCTTAAGTATAAGACATGAGGGTTAGAGTATGGGTGTAATAATTGGGTCCAATGAATAAACTATAATAGGGTTTTTTTATTAGATTAGGTGAGAACCCTTTTTGATTTTGAGCAATTGATCGAACCCAATCAATGGTTGGTTAGGATTAGGTCAAAGGAACTCAAAGTCAAATTTAATTATAGTTGGTCACATTGACTCATATTTGATGTGAATTGATTAACCCAAGACCTAATTTGGCTCAGTGGTTAGAGCCCATGACTAGGTTATTTAGTCATTTAAGTTCACGCATGCCCCCTAGGTTAGTTAGATATGAGATTGTGCTAACTTATATTTGATTAGTCAGACATGAGATTATGCTAACTTGATTTAGATTAAAGAGACCTAAAAGAAAACCTCCCCGATAATATTAAGTCAAGGGGTCTTCCACCATTGCAGAATGCTATGCTCTCTTCGATGTTGATTATTCTCGGCTAAATGCAGTGGTTCAATTCCATCAGAGGAGAAGTAACCTCTCTATTTATAGTAGGGTGGAGATGGAGTTGGATCCAAGATCTATCAGATGAGGATTCAATGATGGCTTCACTCATGCTTAATAGTGGATCTAACTTAATTAAGGAATGAGGCCAAGATTTGTTGGGTGAGGTCTCAGGACTTAAAGACCAAGTTCACTGCATTTTGCTTGAGAAGCATTGGACAAGAGTTGTCCCCTCATTGATTGACACATTTATCAAAATCTATTAGATGAGGTGGTGTGCCAGTTGGTGGAACTGTAGTACCCACTAGGAATCCTAACTCGCGAACGGGGTTCTAACTTTCCTACTCGAGGAGTGCAGAGATTTATAGAAATACTAGAAAGTAGTTTATTTTTAAAATTATTTTTATAAAATAAATTAATTAATAATTACAAAAGCCTAACTAGAAATTTCTTCTCTCTACAGAAAAATTTTCTGCCTCCAAATCATTTAGTCTGCATTTTATAAATCAATCAATTATCAGGTTCCAACAATAAGGAAAGTACATGTGACACCTTAGGCTGGGTCATATCAGAGAAGAAAGGATTAATAGACTAGCAAACAATGATCTTTTAGACTCATTCCTGGATGAGCCATATCCAGTTTGTGAGTCCTACCTTCAAGAAAAAATGACAAAGTGATCTTGTGTAGGACACGAGGAAAGGACCACTGAGGTACTAGCTCTGGCATATACTGATATGTGCGGCCTATTTGATATGTCGATTATAAGAGGTTATCTCTACTTCATCACCTTTATCAATGATTTTTTATGGTATGGATATATATTTTTTATGAGACATAAATCTGAAGCTTTTAAAAGGTGAAGAAAAAACACTATTTTCTGCCGCAGGATCATGCAGATCTGATAAGATCTAAGGAGGATTTTTTAAAAAAATTTTAAATGATCTGATCAAATCTAAGAGTTCTCAGATCTAATCATGATGATCTAATTTTAAAAATTTAAAAAAATTAAAATTAAATGAGATTTAATTTAAAGTATCTGATTGGGTAATCTAACTATCCTACAATGATCCTATTGATTCCTAAGATTCTGAAAGGAGCCATGCACGTGCCTGACCTCTATCAGTATCCACTTGGGCAAGATCTGAACGTCTTCTCCTCATGAAACTTTTCTCCAAAAATTAGATCTGGATCTGATCAAAGAACCTTCAAAACTATTTTTGAAGGTAGTCCATCCGTCACACGAACACCGTCGCATAGATCCTGAATATTATGCCAAAAACTTTGGACGTTCTTCTCAAATTTGTGCCTAACATTTTAAGCTTGTAGAAGAGAAGAAGAGAGAGGATAGAGGGGGTGTGGGATATCAGGGATGGCAGACTTTGGGCATGGAAAATTATTTCTTGCATTGAATGCACTTTGACGTGAGAAAGGCTTTTATGTCCAATGCCTACTTAGAGTCCCTTTTGACCAAAATAACTCATTTATTTTATTGTTATGACTTTAGGACTTATTCTGCATAAAAAGCCACCAGATCTAATCTAATTTTTTTGACAAAAATGATTCAAAAAGATATCAACATGAGTAGATAAGGAAGAGTCTACTGCGCCTAGGACTCTTTCCTCAAGAGTTTGATCCAAATTTAACTCATTCATAACTCAGTCTAGACACCTCCAAAAACTACAAAATTTGGTACACCTAATGCATAACTCGTACTATCACATATCCAAAAATTAAATTAAAATAATTTTTAAAAAATTTCTAGAAGTATCTGATTAGATGACCCTCAATTCTCTCAAACAGGTCAACTTTTGACCCTAGTCCAATTTGATTATGAATGGATTTAATTTCTATAATTAATCTGACCTGAACTTATTTTAGTTAGATAAAAATAAACCCATTCAAAATATAAGAATGAGTCAAATCAAATTTGACTCGATTATGATGAATCAGAAAGATTTCAGAAGGAGAAAGTCAGGCTCAATCATGTGCTAGCATGATTACCTTGAACCTGATTGGATCTAATTCAAATTAATCAAACTAGCTTAGCTCAATTGATGACATCTAGACCCAAACCCTTATTTGTGTGATTTAGTTAGATTTAATTCTATATGATAATATGATATATCATGATCTCCATCATCGACATCATTGAAACATCTTTCAATGGACCAAAACTTTTCTGATTTATATAATTAGAATGATTGATCATCAAAATCATCCTAATTGCTCCCAAAATCCACCAATGACACCTAACAGTATATGGTGGCAACCCATCAGAATTGAAAATAAACCTATCGGTATAATTACCTATGTGATTGGGTTCTTTTATCTTGAGCTCCAACAGGATTAGGTTTATGGTGAACTCATCAAACCCAATATCCGTCATATGAATTAATCATTCAATTTGAGTCCAATATGAAATTTTAATAGAAACCCTTTCTATCATTTTCACTTTGCCATGGCCTGGGCTTATGAACTCAATCTCATGATTATCATAGGGCTACTCCTCATTTACCAAGATAGATAGATCCCCTATTGGTGCAATCCAATTCCTACAATGAACATGCTATAGTCAATATACACCTTAGGGTTCCGAATAGCTAGGAGATAGAGTTATGGTGTAGTCAAACTATAACACCCTCAAGGTGAACTGTCGATGCACCTCAAGTCAAAGAATTAGACACACCACTGCAGCATCGAGTCAGTCATCGATGAGAAGGTAGACTTCTTTATGACTACTCGAGGTGGTCACGCTCAGTGCCCTCATTCTCTAACGAGTATCTGTACTCTCCTCTAATATCTTCACACCATAGACTCAAAATACGTCTATCCTAAGAAAGTAATTGTACACCAATCTTTTGGATCGATCACCATCCTCATGATGATCCTACGGTCGAAAGTAGTTTATGAGTTAATTATGAAAATTCATGTCTTAAATTTTCAACTCTTGAAAATATGAATTATCATTACCATTAACTTAAAGGATGTATCACATATACTTTTAAATATACACTATGATAGAAAATAATCTATTTATTAATTTATAGTTAAAATTATAAAATTGCTCTTAGAAGTGTATTATAAGTGATAGCTAATCTGGCTTCTAGGGCACACATCTAAAAGACTCTCACTTGACCTAAAGTCAATTAGCTATAAATCTAAGTTCCATCTTCTCAAGGTGGGCTTCGATCTTCTGTGAGGTCAATGGCTTTGTTAGCAGGTCAGCCGCATTATCTGCAGTGTCGACTCTCTTGACCTCGACGTATTCCTTCTCGAGGTAATTATGGATGAGGTGGTATCGCCGCTTGATGTGCTTAGATTTTTGGTTAGACCTCGGCTCCTTAGCTTAGGCTATGGCATCATTATTATCATAGTACAAAGGGATGGCATCACTCTGAGCTCTACAGTGAACTTATTGTACCAAAATGCCTTCTTTATAGCTTTCGATGCAGCGATGTACTCTGCTTTCATGGTGGAATCTGCTATCATAGTTTGCTTGGAACTCTTCTAGCTGACAGCACCACCATTGCACACAAACAGACTTCTAGATCTTGACTTTCGATCATCTATATCGGATATAAAATTCGAGTCTGTATATCCTTGGACCCAGAGTTCTCCTTTACCAAAGACTAGAAACATATCCTTAGTCCTTCTAAAGTACTTAAGGATACATTTCACAGAAGTCTAGTGCTCTTCATCTGGATTCGACTGATACCTACTCATGACACTCACAGCATGGGCAATATCAGGTCGTGTACATAGCATGGCATATATGAGGCTTCCTATTGCTGAAGCATAAGGGATCTTGCTCATGCATTCAATCTCCTCAGGTGTGTTGGGACACATTTTCTTGGAGAGATGAATGCCATGTTTGAAGGGCACCAATCCCCTCTTGGAGTTTTTCATGCTAAACCTCTTTAGCACCTCTTGTATGTACATTTCTGTGAGAGACCCAGCATCCTATTTGGTCTATCTTTATAGACCTTAATTCCTAGAATAAAGGATGCCTCTCCTAGGTCTTTCATGGAGAATTCTTTAGACAATCATATTTTTACTGTAGTCAACATGGGAATATCATTTCCAACTAGGAGGATGTCGTCCACGTACAGTACGAGAAAGACAACAGCATTCCCACTGATCTTTTTGAAAACATAGGGCTCCTTTTCATTCTTGATAAATCCAAATGATTTGATCACATCATTAAAATGAACATTCCAACTTCGAGATGCTTGCTTAAGTCCATATATAGATCTTTGCAGCTTGCAAACCTTGTGATCAATATCATTGGATGTGAAATCCAGTGACTGTTCCATATAGATATCTTCCTTAAGATATCCATTTAAGAATGCCGTTTTTACGTCCATTTGCCATATTTCATAGACTGCAACAGCAAGCAATGTGCGGATGGATTTGAGCATGGTTACTGGTAAAAAAGTATCCTAATAGTCAATGCCTTCATGCTGACTATATCCTTTTGCTACGAGCCTTGCTTTGAATGTTTCTACATTTCCATTGGCACCTATCTTTCTCTTAAAGATCCATTTACACACAATAGGTACTATACCTTTAGGTGAATCTACCAAGGTCCAGACTTGTTTCGAGCGCATTGAGTCAATCTCTGACTTCATTGCCTCTAACCATTTCTTAGAGTCGATATCTAATATCACCTCATCATAGATTTTAGGATCATCACCATGAACCCCTTTTCCTATGAGGAATATTTTCACTACATCCTTTGAAATAGTATCTAAGTACCTTTCAGGAAGACGAAAAATCCTTTCTGATCTACGAGGTGGATGAGGTAGTGAGTGGACTGGCTCAATCTGATTAGGTTCTATAGGTTCTTTATCTCATGGCTCTTGGGTGACTTTCTCCTCAAGCCTAATCTATCTTCTGATGCCATCATCTTGAATAAACTATTTTTCAAGAAAGATGGCGTGTCGACTCATAATCACATTATGATCTTCCAAAAGATAGAAAAAATATCCTAATAACTCTTTAGGATATCCAATAAATCAAGCTCTAAAGGACCTAAACTTTAATTTATCCACCTGTTGTCTCTTGACATGGGCTGGACAATCCCAAATTTTGAGATGACTCAGACTTAATTTTTTACCATGCCATATCTCATACGGTGTGGTAGGAATGGCTTTAGATGGAATCCTATTCAATAGATATATAGCAGTCAATAGACTATGTCCCCAAAGAAACTCAAGAAGGTCCGTGAAGCTCATCATGGATCAAACCATATCTAATAGGATCCAATTTCTCCATTCTGAAATCCTATTGAGTTGAGGCATTCTAGGTGGAGTCCATTATGAGACTATGCCATTATCCTAAAGATAGTCTAGGAATTTCTGACTAAGATATTCGCCTCCTTGATCTGATCGAAGAATCTTAATAGATTTTTCTATTTGTTTTTCTACTTTTAGTCTAAAGTCCTTAAACCTTTTAAAAGCTTTAGACTTATGTCGCATCAAATACACATATCCATACCGAGATAAATCATCGATAAAGGTGATGAAGTAGATGTAATTGTCCTTGGCTGATATATCAAATGGGCCGCATACATCAGTATGTACTAGGGCAAGTAGGTCTATAGCCCTTTTCCCATGTCCCATAAAAGGAAGCTTGGTCATTTTGCCATGAAGGCACGATTCACAAATCGAATATGACTCGAAAGTCAACGAACTTAATAGCTCGAATTTCTCTAATTTGTTAACCCTGTCTTCAGTTATGTGACCTAGCCTAAGGTGCCAAAGATACTTATCATTTAGATTATCCCTACATCACTTTGATCCCATGGCATTCATGTTTTGCTCGATATTAAAAATAGAAACATTAGCATGTAACTGATAGAGATCATTTATAAAAAAACCACTTGCAATTTTATTTCTTTAATAAAAAATATTATAATGGTCCTTAAGAAAACTAATTACATAGCCTTCCTATGCTAAACATTAAATAGAAATCAAATTCCTACTTCCTACAGGCACATAAAAATAGTCCCTAAGTACTAAGTCTAATCCTAATGGTAATTGCAGAGGATAGATTTCGATGACCATAGTAGCAACTCTTGCTCCATTTTTTATGCGTAGGATCATTTCACTATTCCTAAGCCTCCTGCTATCCTCAAGACCCTGCATAGAAGTACACAAGTGAGCACTAGAACAAGAGTCAAGCACCCAACTGAATGTAGAAGAAATTGTAAGATTAGATTCTATAATGAGCATACCTCTGGAAGGACTTGCCTCCTTCTTATTCTTTAGGCTGGCCAGATAAAGAGGGTAGTTCCACTTCCAATGATCGTCAGTGTTGCAATGAAAATATTTTTTTTTGTCAGTGACCTTCTTCTTCAGCTTTGCCTTCTTCTTCTTCCCATCATTCACCTTCTGCTTCTTCACGGACTTCTTCTTCTTCTCAAAAGATTTTCTCATGGAAGAAGTCCACTCCATAGCAAGTATTGAGCTTTTAGAACTTTTCATAGAAAGCTCAGTAGTAACCAGCATATTCACGAGCTCAACCAAGGTATTCTAAAATTTATGCATATGGTAGTTCATGATGAACTACCCATACGCATCAATCAAGGACTGTAGAATTATGTCAGTCTGTAGATCCTGATCTAACTTGACACCGAGCTTCTCAAGCTCTTCTAAGTCCTTAATCATCATCAGACAATGATCTTGGACTGACTACCCATCATGCATTTAAGTCTTAAAAAGTCTTTTAGTGACTTGATATTTAGCTGCGCGACTCTGTTCACCAAACAACTCTTGCAGGTAAGCCAACATTTAGTGGCTAGTCTTAATGTCCTCATGTTGGCGCTGGAGCTCATCAGATATCGAGTCCAACATGTAATACTTGGCTTTGTTATCTTCATCCATCCACTTCTCGAGAGATGCTCTCTGATCAGTGGATGGACGGACTGGTAAGATGGGAGGATTCTGTTCTAATGCATGAGTCAACTTCTCAAAACCCAAAATAATTTTGAAGTTTTGGAGCCAATCTTTGTAGTTGGGTTAGGTCAGTCTATGGGTGTCCAGGATATGGGCTAGTGGGTTGGATGCAGATATTTTTCTATAGAGAGTCAAAGTTTTTAGTTAGATTTTATAACTAGACTTAAATAATTTATTTAGGGATTTTATTTTTAAATAAATTAGGCTCCCACTATTTACTCAAATTTCTATACTTTCTTGGTAGAGATGCGAAAATCTCCACGATTATAGATTTCTAGTGGATGGTGCAGTCCCACCAACTAACTCACCACCTCACCTAATAGTTATTGGTGATGGGTCAATCGATGAGTAGACAACTCTTGTCCAATGATTCTCTAATCATGGTGCATCCTAACTTGATCTCTAATTCATGAATCTCACCATATCTAAAATATTGATCCACTCTTTAGTAAGTCAGACCCACCATTTGCACAGATTGGATTTCTGATTGGATCCCTTACCATATCCAAAATATTGGGCCCAACCCATCCTCCAATCCATAGCATCCAATGCCTAATAGACATGGTTGCATCTTTTTGGTGCAATTGAACCACTGTATCCAGCCGAGAACAATTAACCCTGGGAAGGGCCCGTACATCTACAATGGTGGAAGACCTTAGACTTAATATTTTCTTAGGAAGATTTAATTTAGATCTCTTTAAACTTGACTTGACTTAGTCATAACAATTATGACTAACCTAGTGGCATGGGTTGGCTCAAATTGTTAGCCACCTTAAATCAGAACTGGATTAACACAAATGGTCAGGTAAGTGAGATTGGTGGAAGGGATATGCCATTGAATCGATAAGAATGCATTCAGATTGAGTAGCTCCCAATTAAAAATCAGTCAGTCGTATCTGCCATACTTGCCTTAGACACCAAATTGTCGAATCAGAACCAATTAGGTTAGCCTACAATCCAGGCTCGAACTATGGAGCTAAATTAGGTCTTAATTTGATCGAGTCACATCTCAATGTGATTCGATCTTGATCCAAACTTAATCCTATAAGGCTGGTCAAATCTAAGCTTTTTTCGATCCCATCTAACCAACTCTTAATTCGATTTGATCAACCGCTAGACCTAATTAAGCTACCCAAGCCCGAACCCAATTTTATGAATATATCTTAGATTTAAAAATTCATAATTTTAGATCTAATTAATTTCATAATCTTAATTCTTAATTAAGTTTTGGGTTCATGAACAAAACATGTAATAGAAATTCTAGAATTTCAGGATCTAGGATTTTGCAAAAAAGTAAGTTCTGATTTCTAATTAAGGATGAACGTGCTGCACCCCTACACGCCATAAGAACATTCCATCGAATAGAAGGAGAGGGCCTTTAAACTCTACTTTATTCTTATGACTGGATGGCCATGCAGAACTCCTTAATCAGAAATATAATTTTTACTATAAAACTAGTTAGATCATATATTACATATAAAAAGATCTAACTAATACATATCTTGCATACATCTCATGTATTATGAATATGCATACTTTTAGATCTAAAATATCATATATTAAATCTAAAAAATAAAATTTTAAATTTGATCATATGAAAATTAAAACTATTCTAGACATCTTATAGAACTATTCTATGACTAGTCTAAGCATGCATCTTTCATATCTCATATGAATAAATTAAAAATTAAAAACTTTATTTTTTTATTTTTTAGATCTAATTATAATAATTATAATATTAAAAAATAAAAATTAAATAAATCTAAAATTTTATTTAATAAAATTAAATACATGATCATACTAGACTATACATAGAACTATTCTATACCTAGTCTAGTCATGCATCTCATACATATTAGATCTAAATTATTTAATTTTTAATTTTTTAATTTTAGATCTATCCATATCTGATGTGATATCTAAAATATTTTAATATTAGATCATAAATAAAAATAAAATCAGATCTAAGGTAGATCTGAAGAACTGCCAATGCAGCTCTAATACCAGTTGAAGAAAAAATACTATTTTCCACCGTAGGATCGTGCAGATCTGAGGAAGATTCTTCTAAAACTTTTAAATAATTTGATCAGATCTAAGAGTTCTTAGATCTAATCATAGTGATCTAATATTAAACATTAAAAAAATTAAAATCAAATTAGATTTAATTTAAAGTATCTGATTGGATAATCTAATTATCTGATAATGATCCTATTGATTCCTGAGGATCTGGAAGGAGCCATGCATATGCTTGGCCTCTATCAGTATCCACTCAGATAGGATTTAAACATCTTCTCCTCATGAACCTATTTGCCAAAAATTAGATCTGAATCTGATTCGAAGAACCTTCAAAACTATTTCTAAAGACAGCCCATCCGTCACATGAACACCATCGCGTAGATCCTGAATATTATGCCAAATACCTTGGACGTTCTTCTTAGATTTGTGCCTAACCTTTTAGGCTTGTAGAAGAGAAGAAGAGAGTGGATAGAGGGGGTGTGGGATATCAGGGATGACAGACTTTGGGCATGGAAAATAATTTTTTGTGTTGAATGCACTTTGACGTGAGAAAGGCTTTTATGTCCAATGCCTACTTAGAGTTTTTTTTTATCAAAATAACTCATTTATTTTATTATTAGGACCCTAGGACTTATTCTCCACAAAAGACCACCAGATCTCATCTATTTTTTTGCCAAAAATGATTCAAAAAGGTGTCAGCATGAGTAGATAAGGAAGAGTCCACTGTGCCTAGGACTCTTCCTTTAAGAGTTTGATCCAAATCAAACTCTTTCATAACATAATCTAGATACCTCCAAAAATTATAAAATTTCGTACACCCAATACATACCTCATACTCTATCATATATCCAAAAATTAGGTCTAAATATTTTCTATAGAATTTTTTAAAAGTATCTGATCAGGTAATCCTCAATTCTCTCAAATAGGTCAACTTTTGACCCTAGTCCAATTTGACTATGAATGGATTGAATTTTTGTAATTAATTTAAACTAAACTTATTCAAGTTAGATGAAAATAAACCCATTCAAAATATAAGAATGAGTTAAATAAAATTTGACTCGATTATGATGAATCAGAAAGATTTCAGAAGGAGAACCTCAGGCTCAATAATGTGCTAGCACGATTACCTTGAATCTGATTAGATCTAACCCAAATCAATCAAACTAGCTTAGCTCAATTGATGACATCTAGACCCAAACCCTTATTTGTGTGACCTAGTTAGATTCAATTCTATACGGTAATGAGACATGTCGCAATCTCCATCATCGACATCATCGAAATACCTTTTGATGGACCAAAACTTTTTTTATTCATATAATTAGAATGATTGATCATGAAAATCATCCTAATTGCCCTAAAAATCCACCAGTGATACCTAGTAGTATATGGTGGCAACTCATCAGAACTAAAAGTGAACCTCTCGGTATAGTTACCTGTGTGATTGGGTTCTTCTATCTTAAGCCCCAATAGGATTAGGGTTATGGTGAACTCGTTAAATCCAATGTCCATCATATGAATTAATCATTCGATTCAAGTTCAATGTGAAACCCTAATAAAAACTCTTTCTATCATCTTCACTTCGCCGTGGCTATGGGCTTATGAACTCAATCTCATGATTATCATAGGGCTACTCCTCATCTACCAAGGTAGATAGATCTCCTATTGGTGCAATCCAATTCCTACAATGAACATGCTATAGCCAATATACACCTCAAAATTTTGAATGGCTAGAAGATCGATTTATGGTGTAGTCAAACTATAATACTCTCAAGGTGAACTATCGATGCACCTCAGGTCAAAGAACCAGACACACCACTGCAGCATCAAGTCAGTCATCAATGAGAGCATAGACTTTCTTATGACTACTCGAGGTGGTCACGTTCAGTGCCCTCATTCTCTAACAAGTATCTGTACTCTTGCTCCGATGTCTCTACACCATAGACTCAAGACACGTCTATCCTAAGAAAGCGATCGTACACTAACCTTTCGATTCGATCACCATCCTCATGATGATCCTAAGGTCGGGAGCAGTTTATGAGTTAATTATAAAAATTCATATCTTAAATTTTTAACTCTTGAAAATATGAATTATCATTATCATTAGCTTAAAGGATGTATCACAGACACTTTTAAATATACACTATGATAGAAAATAATTTATTTATTAATTTATAGTCAAAATTATAAAATTATTCTTAGAAGTGTATTACAAGTGACAGTCAATCTAGCTTTTAGGGCACATATCTAACAAAAGGTTCAAAAAATTTAGATCCAAGGTAGAGAAGAAAATTAGAAAATCACTTAGGATACTCCGATAGATCGAGAAGGTGAATACCTAAGTAGTGAATTTCTTGGTTATCTCAAAGAAAATGATATAGTCTCTTAATGGACTTCACCTAGAATGCCTCAGCTCATTGAGATTTTAGAATAGTGAAATTGGACCTCATTGGATATGGTTCGATCCATGATGAGTTTCACTGACCTCTCTTTATTTCATTGGGGACACACCTTATTTACTACCAATTACTTAATTAAGAGGGTTTCCTCTAAATCTGTTCCTACCACACCATATGAGATATGGCATGGTAAGAAGCCAAATTTTGGTTTTCTCAAAATTAGGGATGTCTGGCCTATGTCAAGCGACAATAAGTGGATAAGTTAGAGACAAGATCTATGAGAGCTTATTTTATAAGGTACGCAAAAAAATTTTTGAAAAACTATTTTTTACCTTCTAGAGGATCACAATATGATTATGAGTTGGCATGCCAAATTCTTGGAAAGAGATTTTATCTAGGATGGATGCAATGGGAGAAAAATTAAGCTTGAAGAGAGTGTCTCTGAAGAGCAACGAGTCATAGAGCCTGTAGAACCCATTCCACCACATAGATCCACTAGGATCTCACATCCTCTTGAAAGGTAAATCAATATGCTGACAAAGTATGTGGAGTAAATATTTCTCATAGGTGATATGGACCATGTTGATGATCCTTAAACCTATGATGATGCAATGTCAGACATCAACTCTAAGAAATAGTTAGAAGCGATGAGGTCAGAGATTGACTTAATGCATACTAATTAGATCTAGATCTTAGTAGATCCACCAGTAGGAATAGTTTCTATTGGGTGTAAATGAATCTTTAAGAAAAGATCGGTTTGGATGGAAAGGTGGAGACCTTTAAAGCTAGGCTTGTGGCTAAAGATTATAGTCAATATGAAGGCATTGACTATCAGGAGACCTTCTCATTAGTTGACATGCTAAAGTCCATTTGAATATTGCTTGTTGTTGCAGTAGTTCATGACTATGAGATATAGCAGATGGATGTGAAAACTATCTTTCTGAATGGATATCCTGAGAAAGATATCTATATGGAGCAGCCTCTGGGTTTTACGCCTAGTGATAGAGATCATAAGATTTGCAAGCTGCAAAAATCCATCTATGGACTAAAGCAAGTATCTCGGAATTGGAATACTTATTTTAATGATATGATTAAATCATTTGGTTTCATTAAGAATAAGGAGAATCCATATGTTTTCAAGAAGATCAGTGGGAGGGCCATTACTTTTCTCGTATTGTATGTGGATAACATCCTCCTCATTGAAAATGACATTCTCATGATGACTTCTATGAAAATTTGGTTGTCTAAAGAATTCTCCATGAAAGACTTTGGAGATGTATCCTATATTTTAGGAATAAAGGTCCATAGAGATAGATCTAAAAGGATGCTAGATCTACATAGCAAATGTGCATAGAGAAAATGTTGAAGTGGTTCAACATGGAGAACTCCAAGAGGGGTTTGTTATCCTTCAAGCATGGAGTTTATCTCTTCAAGAAGATGTGCCCTAGCACACCTGAGAAGATATAGCGTATGAGCAAGATCCCTTATACTTTTGCTATAGGGAACCTCATATATGCTATGCCATATACTCGACTTAATATTTCTCCTGCTGTGAGTGTCACAAGTCAGTCAAATCTAGGTGAGGAGCACTGGATTGTTGTGAAGAATATCCTTAAGTACTTGAGAAGGACTAAGGATTTTTTTTTGGTCTTTAGAGGAGGAGACTTGTGGGTACAGGGATACATTGACTCAGACTTCATGTCTGATATTAATGATAGAAAGTTCACATCTGCTTTTGTGTTCCTATGTAATGGTGGTGCAGTTAGCTGGAAACATTTCAAGCAATCAATTATTGCAAATTCCACAATGGAGGTAGAGCACATCGCCATGTTGGAGGTTGCTAAGGAAGGATATTGGTTCAAGAAGTTCATTATGATACTAGGTGTGATGTCATTGGATGCCATTCTACTCTTCTGCAATAACAATTGTGCCATAATGCTTGCTAAGGAATCGAGGTCTCACTAGAAGTCTAAGCACATCAAGCAACAATTTTATCTGATTCATGAATACCTGGAGAAAAAGTTCGTCGAGGTGCAGAAAGTTGACTCCATAAAGAATGTGGCCGACCCACTAACGAAGCTACTGAGCCAGCAGAAGACTAAAGCTCATCTTGAGAAGATGAAACTCAAGTTTATAGCCAATTGGCTTTAGGTCAAGTAGGAGTTTGCTAGATGTATGCCCTAGAAGTCAGATTAATTGACACATGTACACATTCTAAGAACATTATTTTATAATTATTATTTTAAATAAATAAAATTTAAATTACTTTTTCATTCATGTTATGTTTTAAATGTATCCATGAATCGTCCAAGAAATTAATGGATGATGACACATATTCTCAAAAGTTGAGAATTTGAGACATGTGTCATTAGTGGTTAATTCCTAAAATACTCTCGATTGATAGATCATCATAGGGATGGTGACCAATCTAGATAGATTGGTGCACAGGTCACTTTCTTTCATGGAAAGATGAGTCTCAAGTCTATAGTGTGGGACACTGAAGTGAGAGTGCAGGTACTTGATAGAGATCAAGAATACTGAGCATGACGAACATAGGAAGTCACTTGAATGGCTATCCACTTATCAGTGACTTACTCGATATTATAGTTGTATGAATAGTTCTTTGACCTACGGTTCCTTGGTTGTTCATAGTGGGGTTGCTATAGTTTGACTATAAAATCATTTGGTTACCTAGCCATTCAGAACCTTACGGTATATGTTGGCTACAGTAGCTCCATTATAGAAATAGGATGTGCACCAAGATAGGATCTATTGATCTTATTAAATAAGGAGTGGTGCTATGTAGTTTCTAAGACCGAGTCCTAAATACCATGGCCATGGCAAGTGAATGATGAAAAGAGTTTTCATAAGATTTCACATAGACTCGAGTTGATTGAATCTAGCATATAATAGATGAACAGGTTTGACGAGTTATCCTTGACCTGTGTCCAATCGAAACTCATGATAAAAGAATTGGACTGTACAATAACTACACCTAGAGGTTCATTTTTAGTTCTACTAGATTGCCACTACATACTGTTAGGTGTCACTAGTGGATGGAACCAATAAGAATTATTTTAGCAATCAATAATTCTTGATTGGTTGAATTGAAAAGAGTTTCAATCTATCAAAAAAAGTTTTAATGATATTGTTGATGAAGATCGCAATGTATCTCACTATCAGACAGAATTGAATCTATAAGGTCACACGCAAAAGAGATTCTTGACTAATCAGATGGTTGATTCATGATTATGAATAGCATATGGATTTAATTATCAATAAAATAGATGATTAAACTAATGCAATTGTTGCAATTGACAAATTTACTAGGAGTTAGCAAATTATAGGAGGATTTTATTGTAATTGCATTGAAATAGGGCTCAATTTAATTAAACCAAGGGATTCAAATCAAATCTAATTAAATTAGATTCAATTTAATTTGATAGTATAAAGCCCTAGTTGGATAATAGGTTTCATTGGTCAAACCCTATTGGGTCAAGTGATAACTCAATTATCCAAGAAATCAATTCCTAGTTTGATGAGGTTTTAATCTAACTAATTTTCTAATTGGATTAGAGCCTAATTGGATTCTTGATTAGGCTTGGATCTAATTAGTTATTTGGTTATAACTAATTCCTAAATTGATGAGGATTGGTCCAAGAATTAGCTAGAATTTGAACCAAATCAAGAAGTCCTAGTTTGATTAGGACCCATCCTTATTTCATGCACCACGTAACCCCATGCAGCCACCCCCTCTCTCTTTATTTTGCATGGAGGATCTCACATAAAAAGGGGGCCATGCCCCATCTTTCTTAATGCAAAGATAAAGGGGGCGTCCAAGTGTTGGATGCCCCTTAGGACTCCTAACACAACTAGGTCTTTGACCTAGTCAAAGACCCTTTGAAAGCCACCTTTAAAAGAGATTTTTGGTGTTGGAAAAAATCAGTGAACTACTGTGAGAAATTAGAGAAAATAAGGGAAAGGGGTTTCAACTTCTAGGTGCGAAAAAATAGAGGAGAAGGTCTCCTCTTATGGGCTTTAGTTTTGAGATAAAAGGAAGAAGAAGGGTACTTCTACCTCTATCTTTTCTTCCTCCTATTCCTTTCCTTCTCCAAAGAGTTTGAGAGATTTAAGAAGGATTCAAATCCACCATCAAAAGGCATCTTCTACAAGAGATCTAGCATCCTGATGAAGATGCACGACTTTGTTCAGATCGAGAGCTTTGTGTGGATACCGTAGAGGCCGGACGCATGTGCGGCTATATAGAAATCTCACCAGATTACCACAGCAATTAGATTACATTGTTCTACATCCATGTAAAGGTATAAATTCTAATCTTAATTTTGATTTATTTTTAGTATCTTAATCTTGCATGTGATAGATCATAGGATGGCAATAGATTAAATCTATTGCATGTACGATCAAACTTGAAATTTTTTGCTGCTAGATCTAAATTTTTAAATTTTAGCATATACTAGGAGATTAGATTTTCTAAGAAATCCTTTAGATGGTTGCCTAGTGGGACAAGCCTTCTCTTCCCACCAACTGATTGAGGTTCAAGTCTCGATGGATGCTAGGGCTTTGATTAAATGATCTACGATGATTCAATCTGGTGGCCTAGATAGGAGATTTAGAAGAGGTATCTAGTCCACTATGTGTTGAGGTGGGGCTCGATAGAGCTATCAAGATGGGTTGGCCTACCCTGACCCACCCCGACTTGCCTTTAAATGAGGTAGGATAGGTTGGCCCATTAAACTGGTGGTTTGGGAAAACCCCAACCTGACGCGCCATGGGCTGCGGGTTAAACGGGCCGACCCGCCAAAAATCGAAAAAAAAAAATCCTGTAAATGAAGGTGGGTGACCGAGTGGGGGGACCAAGTGAGGAGGGGGGGCAAGCAGAGTGGAGCACTAAGAGACCAGAAGGGAGAGGCAGTCGGGTGGGGGGGGGGGGTGGCGCTGTGGTGAGGAGGGTTGGGGAACCGAGAGGGATAGGCGGGTAGGGGAGGGGGGTTTTGGTTGGGTCAAGGATGAAAGAGGGGGTCCAGTAAAAAAAGAGGTGAGCCAATGGATTCTGGGCTGTGCCTACATGTTCTAAATCATCCTGGCAGATTCTAGGCTATACCATGAGTTCTGGGCCATACTGGATGGTTTTGGACCATGCTGTCGGATTCTGGACCGTCGGGTTCTAGGTTATAGAATTAATGTTATTCCTGTTGTGGAATTTATTGCACATAATTTTTTGGATACTGTTTAGTCTCTATTGCTTTTGCTTGTTGCATTGCATAATGATAGACCTATTAACTAATTAGTGTACATTATCTACGGCATCTATATATTTATATATTTTTATATGGATGAAAGAATTATATACAATGATCAATTAATTATCCAATTTAGATAGTTTAAAAATTATAAATAATTCTATAGATAATTATAGTAATCAAATGGTATGCTGAGGGTTTAAAAAAAAATTTGGATAGTATTTTTCTTTTGTTCTCCCTACTAAAGAGAACTAAGGAGAAATACTATCAAAATTTCTTTCGATCCCTATTGCATATTATTTGATTACTGTAATAAACCTATAGAATTAATGTAATTTCTGAATGGGATAGAACCTATCTTTATCTATTAATTGGTCATAGGATGTATTTATTGCATATCTAAAAATGATATTTAATGTATTCTTGTTCCTTCAAATATTTGTTTATAATGCTTTGGTATGTTATGATGTTTATTGCAAATAACATTTTTTGTTTATAATGCATTAGTATCTGAAAATGATATTTAATGTAAATAATATTTTTTGTTAGCCTATGTATAATGTTCTGAACTTTATGCATTGGTATGCATGCGCAAAGTATGAGCAATTACTACCAAATTATCTTGATGTTATTGTTTTGTGTCTCATTTCCATACATGATTTAATTATAGTATCACTATTTTTATACTGGATAAGGGGTGGATGAAGTTGAGTAAGCTCTCATTAGAATATGAGGCTAGATTTTAGAAGTTTCTTGATTTTGCTATAGAGAAATTTGGGGATCATGGACTTATCCAATGTCCTTGTAAGAAGTGCATAGGTGGGCCTTGTCTATCTCATCAAGATGTAAATAATCATCTTATTATTTATAGCTTTAAACCTGGTTATGAAATTTTTTGGGATCAACATGATGAGGGCAGGCTGCAAGGAGGCGATCAACATGATAAGGGAGTGAAATAAATGGTTCGACATATCTTTCCATTTATTGGCTACAATGATGGTGCATCTACATCAATGCTCGATCCTATGATTGGTAGAATGATAAATAATGAGGATGTGGAAAAGGTCCACAAGTTGATGGAGGATGCTAATATTCTGTTGTATCCTAGATGTGAAAAGATGGTGAAGCTTAAGTTCTTAATTCATTTGTATCATGCTAAATGCTCTAATGGGTTCAGTAATAATAGAGTGACTATATACTAGAGCTTTTAGAGATATTCTTTTGAACAATACATAAATCTCGAAGAATAATTATGAGGCATTGAAGATTATTGAATAATTGAACTTTACTTACACCAAGATACATGCACATCCTAATGATTACATGCACTATTGGAAGGGACATGCCAACTGAAATGAGTGCACAAGATGTGATATATCAAGATGAAAATAGAACAAAGATGGCACATCGATCTGTGTTCCTCAAAAGTTAATGTGGTACTTTTTATTAATATCGGGACTACAAAAATTATTTATATTAGCAAGAAAATAAAAAGATATGAGATGGCATGAAGTGGAACAAACAAAAGATGATGCATTAAAGCATCCAACCGATGGAGAGACATGGCAAAAGTTTAATGAAATACATCTCAACATTGCATAAGAGATACGCAATATAAGGTTGGGTTTGTCATGCGATGGTTTCAACCTATTCAAGCACATGAATACCAACCATGGTGGATGGCCAGTGTTTACTCATGTTTACAACCTCCCACCATGGATGTGTATGAAAAAATCTTTCACTTTCATGATAGTGCTCATCCCTGGATTGATGGAGGTAGGGAATAACATTGATGTCTATATGCAATCTTTTATTGCCGAGCTAAATAGTTATGGAGCATTCAAGGTGTTTCAACTTTTGATGTTTTGATGAATGAGTTATTCTCCATGCATGCGGTACTTATATGGATAATAAACGACTTTCCAACTTATGCCCTAATGTTGGGTTGGAGTACAAAAAGTGAGCTAGCATGCCTAGTTTATGAAAAAAACACTCGATCTAAAAGGTTGACATATCAAAGGAGCTTTAACTTTATGTGCATCGATGTTTCCTCCATCGAAACTATCCATATAGAACGAATGCATGCTCTTTTGATGGCACTATTGAAGAAGATAAAAGACCTAACTAGATATCTAAGAGTGAAGTATTGAGAGAGTTAGATGGTCTCAGTGTTGAATTTGAAAAAGACGATCCAATTAGTGGTAAGAAGAGGAAGCATTGATGAAAGGCAGATGATACATACTTTAATTGGAGAAAAAAAGTATATTCATTGACTTGTCATATTGGGAGATAAACTTATTGCGCCATTGTTTAGATGTCATGCACATTGAAAAGAACATATGCGACCTCCTATGGCAATGATCTTGAACATCAAGGATAAGATTAAAGATGATTTGAAGTTCTGGTTTGACTTGAAGGAATGGGATACTAGGAGATCACTCTACCTGGAGCTGATAGGGAGAGAATAGTGGAAGCTCTCTCATACATGCTATGTTATGAATACCTCCAAATGAACCATATTTTCTCATGTATTGGAGAACATAAAGGTTTTAGATGGATACTCAAGCAACATTTCAAAGCATGTGAATAGTTAGAATGTAAGACTTGGTGGATTAAAGACTCATGATTATCATGTATTGATATAGGAGTTGATCCCAATAGCTATTCACCCTATGTCACCAAAAAATATGAGAATTGCTATTATTCATCTTTGCAACTTCAATAGAGATATTTGTGCGAAGAAATTACTTAAAAAAATATGAAGAAAATGAAGGTAAGGATGGTGACTATATTATGTGATCTGGAGAAGATATTTTTACCATTATTTTTCATAATTACAATACATCTCACCATACACTTTGTGGAAAAAGTTACACTTGGAGGCTTAGTGTTCTGTCGATGGATTTACCCTACTGAGAAAAATATTCAAATGTTGAATCTTATGCAAGGAATATAAATTGTCCAGAGAGATCCATGGTAGAAGGTTATTTGGATTAAGAGTATATGAATTTTTATACCATGTACCTAAATAAGCTTGAGACACGTCATAACCAGCCAATGAGGAATCACGATGATCAGTATGAGCTGATTAAGCTTGCATTTGAGTCTTTTTTATAGCCAAATGAACTTTCTACTTTATATCATCTCACTGATTTGAGCCTTAAGGAAAGGAATAGGGTGCACCGCTACGTGTTGTTCAATTATGATGTCACTTAGCCATATATAAGATGAGTCACTCAGTTTTATTTATTTATTATTATTTATACCCCATTATATCTAAATTTATTCCTTATATAGCAAACATAAGGTCATAAAAGTAAAATACAGTGCTCTAAGTATACCGAAAAAAGAGAAAATACATAGCAAAGAGTTTTTTGAGTAGTTCAAAGATCATGTAAGTGAGTACATATTTCTGCCTTATATATCATATTTGAACATGTTTAATAATTTGGTATCATCTTCTTAGATGTGGAGATTATCATTCGATGATGTGAGCTATGAAGTATGTGCTCTTTCAATGGGACCTAATCGTACCATGCATGAGTATAAACAGCTCATCATCAATGGCTACAAGTTTAATATTCATAGCCAGATCCAAAATATGACAACACAAAATAGTGGCATGATGTTGAGCACCACAACTAGATGTTATGCTAGATCGAGAGATTTACAGCCTCGTACGGAGGATCTAAACTATTATGAAATTATGAAAAAGATAGTCATCCTGGACTACTGTTCTAAAGAAAGGGTTGCATTGATAAAATATGATTGGTTTGATACATTGTCTCAGTCAGGGATGAAGACTAATGAGTGTGATTTTACTCTCATCAACATGCAACACCATCTTCGCACTGAAGAACCATATATACTTAGCTTCCATGCTAGTCAAGTGTTTTATATTAGTGATACCTTGTGTTAGGATTTGACACCTCAAATTTGACCTACAGTAGAGAAGAATCAAATCATTAAGTAGTCAAGCTAGCTCAGATACGGGGTCGAGTCAGCTCAGGATGAGATCGAGCTAGCTCGAACTACAATCGAGTCAGTCCTCTCAGGTAGATAAAAAGTAGGAGTTCGGATGAAATGCAGTTGAGCCAGCTCAACCTCTGGTAGAGCTGGCTCGACGAAAATGAATAGAACAAGGTGGAGTTTTTTATTTGGACTTGAATTTTGATTAATCCAAGGGATCTATGGGAGTTGTGCATGGACCATAGGATTCAGTAGCAATGAAGGGTTGTGGTCATGATCTAAAGGTTGAAAACATTTCAAGACTCCATGAAGATCATGTTCGACTCATATTAGGAGAAAGAGTCCAGTTAGGACTCCTTTGAACTACTGAGAAGAGGATTCTCATCCTATTTAAAGAACTAAGGTGCTGTGGAGTAGGTAGTAGCATGTGTGGCATGAGAGGCATGAAGAGAGGCTTAGGCAGCCATCGAGAGAAGCTTGGTAGAGCAACGAGTATATGCAGCCCACAAGAAAGAGAAGCAATAGGTGCATAGCATCCGGCGAGAAGGCTGTGAGGGTAGAGCATCTTATAGCTTCTAAGGATCTCCTTGGATTCTGAGAGAGCTTTTGTAAGGTTAGCTTATAGTTGAGAGAGACTTGTGTGATAGGAATGGTGTTCAGGACGGAAGCATGGATTTCAAAGAAAAAAAAAATGAAATCATATAAACCAAACCCAAATCCTAGGACCATCTTATTAGCAATTAAATCATATAACATGCATTTGTAATATAAAAGAAAGATTAGAACATACCTCTTATTGCTAAACCCTAAATTGACCTTGATCGCTGGTAGTAGTCCGTCAGGGGTTCCACCAGGTGCCCACGTGTTCATCCTCCAACGTTGATCCACATAGAGACTTGATCAAGATACCAACACCTTTAATTTATATAATTAGAGTTTTAATAATAAGAAGGTAGGTGCAAATGGGAAAAGTCAAAGAAGGTAGGTGCCAACAAATTCTATGCCCCAAAAAATGCTTTGCGCATAAAAGACTTCCCACGCACAAGAGAGAGACTCTCTAGCACATGGGATTCAGGTATGTGGCACCCCAACTGAAGCCCAATCAGTCTAAGTTAATCCAACACAAGACTAAATCCTATTTGGCTCAAATCGGACCTTAATTAGCCCAAATCGGAAGCCAATTTGAATCCAGGTGCTAGGGTTTGCTAAATGTGCTAGCATGTTCATCTTGCAAACATGGTCTAATCCAATTAGACCCTTAATCAACTCTCTTTGTGTGTGACCCATTGGGTTTCACATCTAACTAGCAGTGAGTCTGGGTGTGATTTGACCTAATCTGGTTAGAACTCAACCAAACTAATTTAGGTTAAAACTAGCCGACCCAATTTGACTTAATTTAGAACACTTTCTAATTTAATGATCAAATTAAAATTTTAATTTGATCGAACCCACAAGACATGATTGACGTCTAACAACGTATCGTGACTTTCTGAAAGATGTAAAATTTTGATGGAAATACCAAAAATATCCTTCAGTGAAAATTATCATGCAACTAGATCCTTCGATCTCCCTACATCCTGAATATGACTCTAGGTATGAAAATATGTGAATCCCAATATCATATTCATTTCTCTTTCAATCTTATGATGATGATTCATTTAATAAAATATTAAAAACTATTTCTAATTTTTATCATGCTTTGATCAAAGTCTTCCTGAATTATCATTTGTTTGAAGTAGATAGGATGCTATTTTCTCTTACCAGAAGAGATCGATTCCATGTTAACCTACTCACAACCTTCATATATATAATCTATCATATTCTGATCATCCCATACATAATTGAGTTATGAATGAGTATAAATCAAAATATGAATTTATATATATAAGATTCTATGGTAGCTTTAGGTCAAAGGATTACATGCACAAATTCTACTATAAGAACCATCTATTGACATGTAGATAAGACTCCATTAGATATTCTCAATTTGGATCAATTCAGTAAACTCATTCTCTAATGAGCACCCACATTCTTGTATTAGTATCATACACAAGTTATTGTGAGATCAATCATCCTCTCAATCGAGCATACAAAGAATATGCTAGTCTTACCGAAAAACATTGATCCCTAACTCAATGTCCCATCGACTAGAAATATTTAAATTAGGGTTTTAAGGTTTTAGGTCTCCCTGGTATGATCTCATCATAATCCTAAAATCATAGCTCTAATTTATAGGGTTCATCATAATCTTAAATAAATAATAAGACACTGCATATGATGAAATAAATGCCTTTATTTATTTATTAAAAAATATCATTATATGAGTTTGGAAGACAAAGAACAGCCCAAAAAATTAATTGGCTTGAGCGCATATTCCTATCAATCTCCCACTTGCACTAAAGCCAATCACCCTTATTTTTTAATTCCATACAATCAAGGTGGCGATCAAATAGTTGCAGTGGTAAAGCCTTAGTGAATGGATCTGCTATGTTGTTTTTTATGTCAACTCGTTCTATGACTACATCTTGTCTTTCAATAATTTCATGAACGAGATGGAAGCATCTCAGAATGTGTTTGGATTTATGATGAGACCTTGGTTCCTTTGCTTGAGCAACAGCTCCAGTATTATCACAGTAAAGTGGTACTGGATTCTCAATTTCAGGAATAACATCTAATTCAGTGATGAACTTCTTCATCCAGACAGCTTTCTTGGCGGCTTCACTTACAGCTATGTATTCCGCTTCAATGGTTGAGTCAGCTATAGTTGGCTATTTAGTACTCTTCCAACTTACTGCTCCACCGTTCAGAGTAAAGACATACCCTAAAATGGATTTGCTATCATCTGGGTCTGATTGAAAACTAGAGTCAGAATATGCTTCTAATTTAAGATCAGAACCACCATATACTAGAAAAATATCTTTAGTCCTTTTCAAGTACTTAAGAATATTTTTCATAGCTTTCCAATGATCCTCTCCTGGATCAACTTGAAATCTACTTGTAATGCCTAAAGCATAAGCAACATCAGGCCTTGTATATAATATGGCATACATTATTGATCCAACAGCCGAAGCATAAGGAATAGAACTCATTCTATTTCTCTCTTTAGGTGTCTTTGGAGACATCTTTTTAGAGAGATGTATGCCTTGACTCATGGATAAATAACCTCTTTTACTCCCATCCATACTGAATCTTTTTAGTATTAAGTCAATGTACCTTGATTGGGACAAGCCTAGCATCCTCTTAGATCTATCTCTATAGATCTTTATTCCTAGTATATAGGATGCTTCTCTCAAATCTTTTATGGAAAACTTATTTGATAGCCATAATTTGACTGATTGTAACATTGGGATATCATTCCCAATGAGGAGTATGTCATCTACATACAGAACCAAGAAGACTATGGTTCTCCCACTAGTTTTCTTGTACACACATGGTTCATCAACATTCTTGATAAAACCAAACTCTTTTACTATTTCATCAAAATGGATGTTCCAACTCCTTGATGCTTGCTTTAATCCATAAATGGATCTCTTAAGCTTGCATACCTGATTTGGTCTCTCATTTGACTCAAATTCCTCTAGCTGTGACATATAGACCTCCTCCTCAAGGAAACCATTAAGGAAGGCAGTCTTTACATTCATTTGCCATATTTCATAGTCATGGTATGCTGCTATGGCAAGCATAATCCGAATAGATTTGAGCATGGCAACAGGTGAAAATGTTTCATCATAATCAATCCCCTATTTTTGCCTAAAACCCTTAGCCACCAATCTGGCCTTATAGATTTCAATTTGACCATCAGCTCCAATCTTTTTCTTAAAAATCCATTTGCATCCAATAGGGTTTATATCCTCTGGTGCATCCACCAAAGTCCATACTTTGTTGGTGTGCATGGATTCCATTTTGGATTGCATGGCAGCCAGCCATTTGTAAGAGTCCTTACTTTTGACTGCTTCCATATAGGTCAGAGGTTCATCATTCTTCAATGACTTGGGCTTCATTGTTCTCAATAATGAATCCATACCTCATAGGTGTATTTCATACTCTTTTAGACCTATGGATAGGAGTTATGTGTTCTGATTCTTTTATGTGATTATTTGGTTGAGAAATTTCTATTTATTTTTCTTGAACTTCACTAAGTTCAATATTTCTGCCACTGCCCTTTTCTAGGATAAATTTTTTTTCCATGAAAGTGGCATGCCTACTTACAAATACCTTTTGTTCAGTAGGATGGTAGAATAAATATCCTATACTATTTCTAGGATATCCTATAAATAGACATCTGTCTGATCTAGCATCAAGTTTATGTCTAAAATTTCTTTTGACATATGCTGGACAATCCCATATCTTAAGATACTTAAGATTAGGTTTCTTACTTCTCCATATGTCATATGGAGTACTAGATACAGATTTAGAAGGTACTCTATTCAAGATGTAAATTACAGTCTCCAGGGCATGACTCCAGAAGAAAATAGGTAATTCAGTGAAGCACATTATGGACCATACCATATCTAATAAGGTACGATTTTTTTTTGACTACACCATTTAATTACGGTGTATAAGGAGGTGTCCATTCAGAGAGAATCCCTTTAACTTTAAGATAGTCAAGAAACTCACTAGATAAGTATTCTCCTCCTCGATCAGATCAAAGGATTTTTATACATTGTCTAGTTTGTTTTTTGATCATACTTTGATACTCTTTAAATTTATCAAAGACTTTCGATTTGTGTTTCATAAGATACACATATCCAAACCTAGATAAATCATCAGTGAACGTTATAAAATAAAAGTATCCTCCTCTAGCTTGAGTTGTCATAGGACCACATACATCCATATATACAAGTCCTAATAACTCTTTTGTCCTTTCTCCATGTCCACTAAATGGAATCTTGGTCATTTTACCCATGAGGCATGATCCACAAGTTCCCAATGATTCATAATCAAAAGGATCAAAGAACTTTTCTTTGTATAACTTGTTAATCCTAGCCTCACTAATATGACCTAATCGACAATGCCAAAGTAAAGTATTATTTATGTCATCTCTCTTACATTTTTCATTTTCATCAATATGAAATATATTGTCATCCAAATATAGAGTCAACAAACCATTGCTAAATATGCCAAAACAAATATTTTTATTAGAATATTTGATCGAGCAACCTTCGCTCGTTACATTAAGACTATAACCTTGTTTTAATAACAAGGGTATAGATATAATATTTCTAATGATCTTAGGCATATAATAATAATTTGTAAGCTCTAAGATCTTTCCATAAGGTAACTTCAATATATTTGTCCCTACAGCTTCTGCCTGGATAGACTCTCCTCCAACGCCATAGAGCTTGAAGTCACCTTCTTCAAACTCTTAATTTTCTATAGCTCCTGTAAAGATTCGTAGATATGAAAACCACAGCCGGTATCTAATATCCAAAAATTTAAAATGGAAGAATTTAATGATAATATAGTATGTATCTCATACATACCTTTTGGTGCATTATTTACACCAGACTTCATAGTTGCAAGGTAAGCCTTGTAATTCCTCTTCCAATGATCTATTTTGCTGCAGTAAAAATAGGTCATCTATCCAAAGACCTTCTTCCTCTTTTTCTTCTTATTTATACCACTTTTAGGGTTCAACCTTCTCATTGAACCCTTTTTGCCTACCTTCTTCTTGGAGATCCCATCCATAAGAAGAATAGGAGCCTTATCTTTCTTGATATGGCTTTCTGCTATCTTGAGCATATTTAACAGCTTAGGTAAGGAAGAATTTAGTTTGTTCATATGATAGTTCATGACAAATTGAGAAAATGATTCTGAGAGTGATTGCTGGATCAAATCCTAACTTAACTCTCCATCCATAACAAAACCTAATTGACTTAATTGAGTGATTAGGTCAATTACCATCAAAATATGATTTTGTACGGATGTTCCTTCTGTCATTCTTGCATGAAATAATTGCTTAGATATCTCATATCTAGCATTCCTACTATGCTCTCCATAAAGCTCTTTTAGATTGAGCAATATGGATTAAGTGTCCATGCCATCATGCTACCTCTGTAATTTATTATTCATAGAGGCAAGTATGATGCATTTGATAGTAAGAGAATCATTTTGCCACATCTTGTATGTGGACTTATCTTCATCTGTGGCATCATTTTCTAATGGCTTAGGATTAGAGGCATCAAGAATATAGGAGAGTTTTTCTTGACTGAGTATAATTTTTAGGTTTTTCAACCAGTCAACATAATTTTGACTAGTCAATTTATTTGAATCCAAAATTGAACGCAATGAAAGTGAAGAAGCCATTTAATCCACATAATAAAGAACAATATATAAGCAAACAACTCATGATAACAAACATAATTAAATTAGAACTTTAATTTAATTGTGTCTCTCACTATTTAATCAAAAAATCATAGCCCTCTTATTGATTTTCTTAGTGAGAATAAGATCCTAATTCCTTATAAAAGATCTTATGGTTGTACAATAAACCTATTATAAGTTCAAAGGTAGGAAACTCTTTCCAATTACATTTTATGCAACTCTCAAAAAACTTTAGCCTCTAAAATATTAATAGCCTTGTGTTAGCATAACAAACTTTAATGTTTTAGTTTAAATAGAATCCTTCATTTCTATATAGTCAAAATGAAATATGATTACTTTTGTGGTTACACAATAAAGCAGTATATTTAAAATGCTATAAGCATCTCAATGCACTAGATTAATATTACATCATTTCCCATGATAGATCTTGTAATTACACAACAAAACAAATATGGTTTTGAACATAATAAGAACCTAGTATGAAGGAAGGCCTTAATGTAGTGAATATAATACTAAGCATTTCAATCTGCAATTAAATTAATCGAATTGGCCAGGTAAGTGGGAGAGAAGTGGGAGTCCCCCTGTTGCTTTCCTTAGACACCAATAAATTGGCCAGGTCAGACAACAGAACTAATTAAAAAATCACATTCTCTTTACCAATCATGAACCATTTATCCTAGATACTGATTGATCAATTAGACATTCCGACTGATACAGTTATAGATTAATTACACTACAACTTAATATAATTTTTAAAGAGAGATTTAAAAGGTCTCGATGCACATTCTAATTTAAATCAAACTAAATGCCTAATAGCATTAATTATAATAAAATTTATATATATATATTAACATGTATAATTATTTTAGGACAACCATCATTATATAGTGAATACTTTCCACTATATCAGGGCAACCTTTATAGAATAATATATACATCATAATCTCATTATGATAAATAAAAGAATATGATCTCATCATATAAATAACATGCAAATAAATAAAAAAAAATATATCATACATTTTTTTTGTGTCATTATATTTTAAGCAAAGCATTATATGATTTAACCTAATAAGGCTTGCTCTGATACTACTGATAGGAATGGTGTACAGGGCGGAAGCATGAATTTTAAAGAAAAAAAAAATAAAATAATATAAACCAAACCCAAATCTTAGGACCATCTTATTAGCAATTAAATCATATAACATGTATTTGTAATATAAAAGAAAGTATTAGAACATACCTCTTATCGCTAAACCCTAAATTAATCTTGATCGCCGGTAGCAGTCTGTCAGGGGTTCCATCAAGTGCCCACGTGTTCACCCTCCAATGTTGATCCACACAAAGACTTGATTAAGACACCAGCACCTCTGATTTAAATAATTAAAGTTCTAATAATAAGAAGTTTAATTAAAAGGGCAAGACCTTCTTTAGCCTTTATATCACCTTCCTTGCCTCTTCTTATCTATCTTTCTTTTTCTTTATCTTCTTAATTTTTCTTCTTAATCTCTTAATCTTAAGATGACTTTTTGTCCTTATAAGGACAATCTCTAGACAAGAGAAGGAAAGAAAAAAAATTGGACAAAAGAAACTCTTGTAAGAAAGAAAGATAATTTTCACATCTCACGGACTCAAGGTATGCACCCTTATTTATAATGTACGTAAGGGTGCCAATACAATTTCTTATGCCCTTAGAAAAAAAAAATCTCATGTCCCTTTAGCCAATCTCATGCCTCATCAAAAAATAACGAGATGTAGACTTAGTCCAAGAGGTGCCTTCAAGCAGAAGGACTCTTGGACTAATTCTACGTAAGTTATTTACGAAGAGTCGCAATATTTCATCATTGGTGCCACCCTTTTCATCCATTAGATCAGATAAAAGGGCCATCCAATGGCTCTAAAAAAGGGACGCCCAATCAGCTAGAAGGCGTGGAGATGATCTTTGAATAGTCAAAGTCCCAAGGGACTTTGACTTGGTCCAAGAGGCGTCAAGAAGGAGTGGGCAGCATGGAGTCCTGGGTGGCAAGGAGTCTTGGGCGACAAAGAATCCTGAGCGACAAAAATTAAAAAGAAAATGGAGTTTTTAACTTGTAGAAGGACTCTTTATCACCCCATATCAGATGCCCATGCCTATTCAAAATTTTTACGCGACATAACAAATGGAAAAAGTCAAAGAAGGTAGGCGCCAACAAATTCTATGTGCCAAAAAATGCTTTGCGCATGAAAGACTTCCCACACGCAAGAGAGAGACTCTCTAGCACATGGGATTCAGGTATGTGATGCTCCAACTGAAGTCCAATCAGTCTAGGTTAATTCAACACAAGACCAAATCCTATTTGGCTCAAATCGGATCTTAATTAGCTCAAATCAGAAGTCGATTCGAATCCAGGTGCTAGGATTTGCTATATGTGCTAGCATGTTCATCTTGCAAACATGGTGTAATCTAATTAGACCCTTAATCAACTCTCTTTGTGCATGACCCATTGGATTCCATATCTAACCAGTAGTGAGTCTGGGTGTGATTTGACCTAATCTGGTTAGAACTCAACCAAACTGATTTAGGTCAAAACTAGCCAACCCAATTTGACTTAATTTAGAACACTTTCTAATTTAATGGTCAAATTAAAATTTTAATTTGATCGAACCCACAAGACATGATTGGCGTCTAGCAATGTATCGTGACTTCTCGAAAGATGTAAAATTTTGATGGAAATACCAAAAATATCCTTCAGTGAAAGTTACCATGCAACTAGATCTTTCGATCTTCCTATATCCTGAATATGACTCTAGGTATGAAAATATGTCAATCCCAATATCATATTCATTTCTTTTTAAATCTTATGATGATGATTCATTTAATGAAATATTAGAAACCATTTTTAATTTTCATCATGCTTTGATCAAAGTCTTCCTGAATCATCATTTGTTTGAAGCAGGTAGGATGCTATTTTCTCTTACCAGGAGAGATCGATTCCATGTTAACCTACTCACAACCTTCATATATATAATCTACTATATCCAGATCATCCCATACATAACTGAATCATGAATGAGTATGAACCAAAATATAGATTTATATATATAAGATTGTATGGTAGTTTCAGGTCAAAAGATTACATGCATGCATAAATTCCACTATGAGAACCATCTATTGACATGTAGATAAGACTCCATTAGATATTCTCGATTTGGATCAATTCAGTGAACTCATTCTCTAATGAGCACCCACATTCTTGTATTAGTGTCATACACAAGTTATTGTGAGATCAATCACCCTCTCAATAGAGCATACAAAGAATGTGCTAGTCTTACCAAAAAATATTGATCTCTAACTCAATGTCCCATTGACTAAGAATATTTAAATTAGAGTTTTAAGATTTTAGATCTCACTAGTATGATCTCATCATAATCCTAAAAGCATAGCCCTAATTTATAGGGTTCATCATAATCTTAAATAAATAATAAGACACTGCATATGATGAAATAAATATGTTTATTTATTTATTTGAAAATATCATTACATGAGTTTGGAAGATAAAGAACAATCCAAAATATTAATTGGCTTGAGGGCATATTCCTATCATTGTGTACGGTGAGTTGAGAGTGGGTGTTCTCCTCTTGTACCTATTTTTCTCTTTCATAGTAGAGATTTGCATGCTCCATGGAGGTGAGCCTTTGGGCTGATCTACGTACTTGATTATTATTTTTTTTTTTTTTACTATAATAATTTGGTACTGAATCCTTAATAAATGATATCAGAGTAGCTGATATCTCAATAGATTGATATCAGAGTGAGGTAGTACCAGAGCATAAATTATAGCAGTGGATAGAGATTGAAGAACATAGAGAAGATAAGTGCAATTAAGGTGGAGATCAATAGATTTGATAGGAAGGGCAATTTCTCCTTATGGCAAGCAAGGATAAAGGATGTCCTCATCCAATATGGGTTAATCGATGCTCTCTTGAATGAGGAGATGCCAGCTACCATGAAGGTGAAGGATTGAAAGCGGATTCGAATACAGGCGATGAGCATGATTCGTTGGTACCTAGCAGATGATGTCATGATCCATGTACTTGATGAGACTTTTTCGATGGTGCTGTGGTCAAAGCTCGAGGAGCTGTACATAATGAAGTCGCTCACCAACATGCTATTTCTTTGGAGGCAGGTCTACCGACTATGGATGGATGAAGGTCAGAGCATGCGAGAGCATCTATCCAACTTTCAGAAGATGCTCACCGACCTCCTCAGCATGGGCGATAAAGTTAACGAGAAGACTAGGGCATTGGTCTTGCTAGCATCGCTTTCCTCTTCATATGAGTTCTTGGTGACTGCTCTTCTAATGAGAAAGAGCACCATCAAGATGGATGAGATCATTACAGCGATACTCTAGAATAAGATTCTCAAGAGGGAGAATTCAGCTTCAAGCTCAGATGATGGCAGCTCAGCATTGATGATTTCTAGAGGAGCAGGAGATAGTAGATGGAGTGATAGAGGATCACGAGGAGGATAATCTAGATCCAAGATGAGGGACCAAAGCAAGATCAGATGCTATAGGTGCGATGAGTTGGGACATCGAGTCAAGAATTTTTCATAACTCAAGGATCGGATGAGGGCTACCATAGTGATGGCTAGTAGTAAGTCAGAGGATGATGTCCTAGAGATATCTGATGAGGTATCTACTTTTTTTTAGTAGTGAATTTTAGATTCTGCATACACATTTTGTGTTTGTTGTAGAAAGGAGTTTGACTCCCTAGAGAGCAGTAAGAGCATAATTTATCTATTGGATGGATCGAGCTGTACGATCAGAGGCATCAGGATGATTAGCTAAAGGATACATGATATAATGAGGAGATTAGAGGAGGTCTGATACATATCTAATTTTAGATGGAATCTTATCTCATTGAGCAAACTAAATTCAAACGGCTATAGGTGGATAGCTGGTGATGGAATCCTAAAGATCATGCATAGTGATAGAGTGATATTAGAGGAGAAGAAGAGGATGAGAGGATATTACTATCAAGTAGGAAGCCCAGTGCGAGGTGGAGCTTTAGAAGCTAGAGCGAGCCCAGTATAAGGTGGAGCTTCAGGTGGAGGTGGATCGGACACGATATGGGAGACTCAAAAAGATGAGAGGCGATGTCGTAGAGTGAAGTTTCATTGCCATAGGAGACTTTCTCGAGTAGGTCTTTGGTCAGAATAGACACAGCCATTGATGGAGGTGGGATCGAGCCGCCTGGCTCGACTCCCATGTTTATCCATCCATGATTAGCATGCGTGCCCCAAGGCATGAAGACGAGATGGATCACAAGCTCTCAAAGTCAGGTGGAGGCTGAATATCGAGTCGAGGTAGAGATTGTTAGGATTTGATGCCTTAAATTCAACCCATAGTAGAAGAGAATCAAATCATCAAGCAATCGAGCTGGCTTGGATATGGGGTCGAGTCGGCTCGAGATGAGATCAAGCCGGCCCTCTCAAGCAGACAGAAAGCAGGAGTTTAGATGAGATGCAATTGAGCTAGCTCAACCTCTGATAGAGTCAGCTTAACAAAAATAAAAAGAATAGAATGGGATTTTCCTTTTGGACTTGGATTGTGATTAATCCAAGGGGTCTACTGGAGTTGCGCATGGACCATAGGATCCAGTGGCCATGGAGGGTTAGATCATGATTTGAAGGTTAAAAAATATTTCAAGATTCCATCAAGATCATGTTTGACTCATATTAGGAGAAAGAGCCCTGTTAGGACTTCTGCGAACTGCTGAGAAGAGGATTCACATTCTATTTAAAGAACTGAGATGCTGTGGAGCAGGTGGTGGTGCGTGTGGTATGAGAGGCACGTAGAGAGGCTCAGGTAGCCATCGAGAGGAGCTTGGCAGAGTGCCAAGCACGTGCAACCCATGAGAGAGAAGTAATAGGTGTATAGCATCGGGCGAGGAAGCTCTGCGGGTAGAGCATCTTGTAGCTTCTGAAGATCTTCTTGAGATTCTAAGTGAGTTTTTGTGAGGGTAGCTTCTAGTTGAGAGAGATTTATATATGGTGAGTTGAGAGTGGGTGTTCTCCTCTTGTATCTATTTTTTTCTTTCATAGTAGAGCTTTGCATGCCCCATGGAGGCAAGCCTTTGGGCTAATCCATATACTTGATTATTTTTTTTATTTTATTTATTCCTTCTTTCTGCCATAATAATTTGGTACTAGATCTTTAACAAGTGGTATCAGAGTAGCTAATATCTCACACCTTAAAGCCTCAGTGGGATATTGTTATGAGGATGGTGCCTAGGCAAATTTTTGATGATACCGAGATTTATAACGATATTGGATCATGCATACAAAGTGTTCCTATAGGACAAAACTTATCTGGTGTCGTCGAGATACCGGATATATTTATTAGGAGCGATGGTGATGTCCATATTATAGATGTTAGTAGACGATGAGTTCAATTGATCAAATAATATAAATGTTAGTATTTATTTATTGATGCTTTATTAATATTATTATTCAACATATTATATTTGTTAATGTTCATTAACATTGTAGGTCACGATGGCACCGAAATGCTATCTAATTTTCACCCCTGCCCCTCGATGCGCTACACGGAGCTCTACATTTGAGCCATTGCCAGCACATACTCTATCCATCTCTGTATCAGCTTTAGATTTGGTGGCACATACTTCTCCCATTGGCACATCGAAGCCTCCATCGGTAGCTACGTCGTTAGCCTATGCATCTTCGGCATATACTCCACCCATCGATCTAGCTTTATTGGCATCCATATCACACGATCCTAGTAAGAGTAAGTTTTTATTATGTCAATTATTTATTTATTTTATGTATAGTTATTACACACTTTTATATATTTCTAATATATTTTCACTGTGGGTTAATCATCTAGTATAACATTTTGCATCTCACACGCATGCTGCATGTGTGAAACCGCTCGAATCAGGTCATGATGGAGTACAATCAAGAGGAGAGGTTAGTAGGGGAGACCGTATGGAAGATGCATTTCTTTTTTAGAGTGCTTATGTTGGTAATAGGGACCAGGTGTGGGTGGAGATTTGGATAAGCGTATCTTAATTATATTTATGCATATGATATGTTTATACTATATTTGATTAGAATAATTTCATAATTGACTTTTGATAATTTTGTACAGAGGAGGTATGACTTCTTAGATCATGAGAGGACTCGAGATGCTCAACTATAGAAGATTGGGGAGTTATACTAGGACTACAAGATCAAGCTCCATAGAGGATGGCTAGAGCACCATAGAGACACTAAGGAGGAGCTTGTTCCTTCGATCCAGGACTGTCCTTCGAGTCAATAAGAGAGGATGGTCAGGCATTGGGGGAGACAGGAGTTCTAGGCTTAGTTTATAACTTATGAATTTTTTATTACATCGATAAATTATATTTAAATACCTTTGAGGCTATATCTTGTTAGAATTGGAAGAATCGAGCTGCTCAAGAGTACATGCACACTCTTGACTACGAGTCTATGGCCAGTCGTGTGCATAGAGAGATAATGAATTCTGATCCTTTAGTTTATAAATTATTAAATTATTATTTTTTTGTATGTTTTTATCAAGCTGATTGATTGTTATAGCTGAAGAGAGATGGAGTGATGCCCAGCCATAGCGACATCTTCTGATCGAGTTGTATGGAAAAGAAGGGTGGGTCGATAAATACCATGATTGAATGAATTTTTATAAATAATAATTTGAGTATAATTAGTATTATTACTATTATATTATTTTTTATGAGATTTTATTTGAATTTATAATTATAGAAGTAGTTAGATATGCTTGCAAGGGAGGGCCCAGACACCTTTGGCCCCCATGATCATCTATCTCAGGTCTTGGGATCAAGTACTCTAGGAGGATTTGTTGTAGGCCTGGATATATGCTGATGAGCTACTGATCTCAGGTGAGCATCTCCTCACATGCTTTTAGGATCGTCAGTTGGGTGCAGCTTGGCAAGATTTTGGCGTAGACAACTCAGGCTCAGAAGTACACATCTCAGATTGAGGAGCGTGCATCTCAAGTTCAAGAGCATGCATCTTAGGCTTAGGAGCATGTAGACTTGCTACAAAGTGTTATGTCCCTCATGATATCACAGCTTTTCGCTCATCTTGAAGTTGATTTTTTGAGCATTCGGGATATGTTGGCTAGTGTTCCAGATTCTCTACCTCTAGCTCCAACTCCAGCCCCTCGAGCTCCTACTACATCTCCTTCTGATCCTACTTTAGCCCCTCTCAATGATGACGAGATGCTTGGAGAGGATGATTTTGATTTAGCAAATTTTTTATGTATTTTATTTTTATTTAAAAAATATTATATATAATTTGATCGATAATATAATTTGAGTATTTGAGATATTTTTCTATAATATTATTAAGCTTTATATAAAATTTTTGGTTCTTTCAAGTTTTAATTTGAGTAATTATAAATTGAACTACATCTATCAGATAGAAAAAAGGCAAAAAATGGCAAATTTAATGTATTTTTGATTATTCAAAAGTCTATAGCAATGGTTGAAAATCACTACCATCCTAATCGCTGCCCTAGATACATACCAACTGCTGCAATAATCTATGATAGCGGTTATAAAACTACTGTCATAGATCTATAGCAGTGGTTCTTAAACCGCTGTAATAGTTTTAATTATGGTAGCACTTATGTAACTGCTACTATAGACCTCTATAGTAGCGGTTCTAT
The DNA here is from genome assembly GCA_006176705.1 of Cocos nucifera. NCBI lineage: Eukaryota > Viridiplantae > Streptophyta > Magnoliopsida > Arecales > Arecaceae > Cocos > Cocos nucifera. Next base: position 286,281 of record QRFJ01000577.1, read on the forward strand.
AACAACTGCTATATTAGATTTATAGCAGTGGTTTGCTAACTGCTACTATAGATCTGGTTATAACAATAGTTGAATAACCACTGTTATACATTTGGCAATAGTTATGATAACCTTTGTAGAAACCACCGCCATAGACCTACGACGATAGCAATAATGGTAGCAGTTAAGTAACCGCTACTGTAGGCTATGGCAATAATTTTTTGGGTTATAGCAGTGGTTCTGAACTACTACCGTAGCCCTTTCCTTTACTAGTGTCCTACACCTCTTCTTCCTCCAAGCCTTATTCTCCTCTAGAAGAGTTTGTGAGATTTGAAGGAGTTTGATTAGCCATGAGGAGGAGATCTCTACAAGAAAGCTAGCACCCTAAGAAGATCGTCGAGCCTCTGATCAAACAAGAGATTTGTGTGGACACTTATGGAGGCCGCGCATTTGTTCAGCTAGAAGAACCAAAATATCTAAGATCATCAGCTGCAGTGTATTGCGACCCGCACTAAAATATTGAGATCTAATCTCAATTAGATGGTAGATGTGATCTACTATATGTAGATTTTAGATTATGCATTAATGTTATGTCATAAGATCCTTGATTAGGTAGTTTACAAATTAGATCTGATGCATGCTAGGTTAAATAGTTTAATCTAGATCCTTTCCACTACCATATATTCAAAAAAGATTTTAAAATACATGTATGAAACTACCGATTTCTTATAGTGATATCAGAGCATGGTCGTTGACATGAACATAATTACATGATCTGAAATATGTTTATGTAAATTTAGTTTAATCTCTAAGTAGCCTAGTACTCAAAATCTATGGTAAAGGCCATCCTGCCATAGAGGACTATGGTAGAAGGGGTGCTCGTATGAATTGAGAGGAAGAGCCACAAAAAGAAAACTTTATTTGTTGTAAAAACCCTTAAAACCTGCTGCTGGCATGCCTGTGGAGTCGACTTAGTTCTTATTGGAGTCAACCTAAGCCCTGGCAAGTTGACTCATTTTCGTTGGAGTCGACTCGACACCGTAGAGAGTTGGCTTGGTTTGCAGACAAGCCAAGTTATCCTATGAGCTATGACAAATAGGTTTCTATTTCATCACAGAGGGGTTGACTCGATCTCAGAGGAGTTTACTTGTTATGGGGGTCGTCTCGTGTCCAGGGTGAGTCAACTCCAATCTGTGGACAAAAAATTTGTAAAAAGATATAATCTAATGTAGTTTAGATTTGAAATTGTTTTGACATCTAAACTTAACCTATGTTCATAATGTACTTAATTAAGAACTAATATATGAAATTAGGAGATCTAAAATTGAATAATTAAGATCTAAATTCAATAAATAAAACATAGGGTTTTGGGTATGGGTTGCTCAATTACATCTAGTTTTGAGTGGTTGGTCAAATCAAATCAAATATTGATTAAGATTAGGTCAAGTATGCTTACGACCAACCCAATAGTTGTAGATTGGTTAGATCATTCAATAGCCACATGTTGTCGATCAAATCAAAGACCTAATTTGGCTCAGTGGTTTGAGCCCGGGTCAATAGGCTAATCTATCAATGCTAATTGATCAATTGGTGTCTAAGGCAAGTCTCGATTATGATTTTTAATTGGGATCATACTTACCTGGCTAGATACAAATGGTGTCTTAGGCAAGCATCTGCAACCCTCCCAGCGAACTCACTTACTTGTCTAATTTCATGGATTAAGTATTGAATTAGGTTGCTTGATAACTTGAGTTAGCCCATGTTATTAGGTTAGTCATAATCATTATGACTAATTAAGGATGAGATCTAAATCCAAATCTTCTCAATTAATATTAAGTCTAATATTCTCCCACCATTGTAGTGATGCGGGTGCCTTCCTGGCATTGATTATTCTTAGATGGTCATAGTGGTTCGGTTGCATCAGAAAGGCACAACCACTCTATTGGAATTAGATGCCTCGGGTTAAGGATGGGGTTGCATCCAATAATTGTTAGGTGAGGGTCTTAATGACAGCTTTGCACTTGCTGGTGAATAGTAGGTCTGATTTAACTAAAAAATATGCCAATAACTGTTAGGTGAGGCCACACGACTTAGAGACTGATCTTGCTGTATCTTGCTTAGTGCAACGGACAAAGTGTTGTCCACTTACTAGACTCGCGTCACCAATAACTGTTAGGTGAGGTGTGCGTGGATTAGTGGAACTATACTACCCACTTGAAATCAATTGCATATAGATTTTCGTTTCTCCACTCGAGGAGTGTAGAGACTCGAGAAAATAGTGGGAGTCATATTTGTTTATTAATGTTCTTATAACAGACTTATACTAAGTACAAACATCTAATTGAAAACTATTTCTCTCTGCAGTTAACCATGTCGAGCTCTAACCCTTTAGCTCATATCCTTAATACCAATAGGTTGATCGGGACCAACTTCAAAGATTGGCTTAGGAACTTGAGAATCATTCACAATTCTAAGAAATTAACCCATGTTCTCGATCAAGAAATGCCTGTGTTACCAGCTCATCCATCCCTTGATCAATGAGCTGCACTTGAGAAGTGGGTGGATGAAGACAATAAGGCTAGGTGCTACATTTTAACATCCATGTTTAATGATCTTCGGTGCTAGCATGAAGATATAAGAACTATCAGAGAGATGCTAACTCACCTGCAAGAGTTATATGGTAAGCAGAGTCACATGGCTCGTTTTGAGGTCTCTTATAGACTTTTCAGAATAAAGATGCATGATCGGCAGTCTATCCATGATCATTATTTGAAAATGATCAAGCACATTGAAGAGCTTCAGAAGCTTGAACTGATGATGGACAAGAAATTGCAGGTGGACCTGATACTGCAATCCCTTTCTGATTCATATGGGCAATTTATTATAAACTACCATATGAATAAAATTGATAGCATCTTGTCTGGATTGTTGAATATGTTGGTGATAGCTGAAGGCACCTTGAAAGGTTCAAGGGGTACCATTCTTTCTTTGAAGCAGGCTTCTTCCAAGAGAAAGTCTACTTGGAAAAAGAAAAGAAGCCTGCAAAGAAGCAAATAAAGACCGAGAGCAGGTCAAAGAAGCAAGCTCTGAAGAAGGCCAGCGATAAAGAATAATATTTTCATTGCAATGTCAAAGGCCATTGGAGAAGAAATTATCCGCGTACTTGGCTATCATAAAGAATAATAGATACACCTTCTGAAGTTATGTCTGAATTGCTCATTGTAGAAACTAACCTTACAATTTCCTCTTCTTCTAGTTGGATTTTGGATTCTGGTTCAACTGCTTGCTTGTGCACTTCTATATAAGGTCTAGAGGAAGTTAAAGGGCTGAGAGAAGGCAAAATCACTCTCCCAGTCAGCAATGGGGCAAGAGTTGCTACTTGATTGCTGTCGTAGGTGGTCAAAAATAAAACCTAACTCAAACTTTATAGATAGGATGAGTCGGGATCGTGTTAATTACGTTTGAGGGATTTCAATTTTAATTTAAATAGTAGGATAAAAGTTAATTAAAAGATTACTTTAATTAGTTAGAAAGCAAGTAAATAAAAAAATTAAATTAAAGGTTGAAATCAAATATATATGGAGATAGATTCTTAGGATCTCAATTGCTCTCTTCTTAGATAGTTGGTATCCTTTTTAATATATCTTGGATTGATATCTAATAAATAAAGATATAATCTATCTTAGAGAGCATGGCCCATACCCTTGCATCACAGTCCGTTCTTAAAGTTATAGGCTAGTCAAAATTGATTTAGATATAGTGAAAGAAAATTGATCTAAAGATAATCTATCCCAAGAGCACGAACCATATCCATAGATCATGGCTCGTCCCAAGGGTCATAAACTATTCTAAATTAATCTCAAGCAAAAAAATTAAAAACATAAAAATTCATTAAAAAAATAATCTTTATTGCATATTAAAATAATAAAAAAGATAAAAAAATATAAAAAATACCATCAAACCAAAATTATAAGGATCTCCTAAGAACATGACAAACTAACTGGCCATTGGGTTACTTCTCACTAAAATTTTCATTCCGGAACTTTGGAGACTTTCTTCTAATAGCTTGGAGCAGGAATCAAGAGCAGGAGGAGAGGATTCTATGGAGAAGAAAAGGATTTTTGGTTGTGGAAGAAGAAAGAAAGTAAGAAAGAAGAAATGAGAAAGCTTGGGAAGAGAGAGGAGAGAGGAGAAGGAAGGCAGGCTGCTTTAAGAACCTCCCAAAAGGGCAGGGGGCGTCGAGCTTGCTAAGAGGAGAGGCATGCTCAGCTATTTATATAGAGGAGAGGGAGAGGAGAGTTTGAGAGAAAAAAGAATTAGGAGTCTGTGAGAGAGTTTGAGAAAAGAAGGGAGTAGCGGCGCGTCTGCATGAAAACTGCATCCCAAGCCCATTCTCGCATGTACGTGATGATCTGCTTGGACTGCCCTCCTTCCATTCTCAGTGCCTGCACTTGCCTAAACCCATGAAGACCATGCCCACGAACGCCAGCCTCATGCACCCGCAAACTACGCCCGCATGAAAGGATTTGCTTCTTTTCCTTTTATTTTCTAAAAAAAATAATTTCTTCTTTCATAATACTATGCATATCCCTCTTCTTTTGCTCTAGCATGATAAACTTTTATTTCTTTAAAATACTGCATACGTCCAGCAAGGGTTTTCTAAATAGTATCTTCTTTTTTTGTAATACTGCATGTATCCTTCTTTTATTTTAAATCCATTTGAAGTCTAATTTGCTCCCAATTTGAGTCTTTTTAATCTACAATTTGGGCTCTTTGTATTGGTGATCATTTTTTCTATAAAACATAAAAAAAGTATTAAATTATTAATAAATAAAAATTAATTAAATATAATTTTATGCTTCAGGTGGCTTAAATTAAGTGTTTATCACACCCTCTATCCTGAACTTTGCTCATCCTTAAATAAAGTAGATAAATTAGCAATCTATACTGACTCAACCTTGAATTAAAAATTAGGTTAGACATTCCTAATGATAATTGATATCCAGCAAGATTATTAAAGAGGTTCATCGTCAGATTATTAATTTGACCTAGTTAGTGGTTGAATGTTAGCCATAGAAATTTTTTAAAGATCTTCTTTCACCAACTTCCTACTTTACTATTTAAATCCTCTTACTTGCTATGAGTTAGGTTTATTATCTTCTTACAATTTAGTTTTCTTATTATCTACTATTACTATTTTTTTCTCTCTTTTTTTTTGACTCTCTTACATTGCTATCTTTTAATGTGAACCATAAAGCTTACTTAGGCAAAAGGGCCCGGATACTAAGTGAGACCATGCTAAACCCCTTTTTTAATTTACATTGCCCATTTTTTTATATGAATATCATTGCTTATGTAGGTAACGAGACCTAGTTACTCGGTGAAAAATCAATACATACATACATATACATACATACATACATACATACATACATACATACATACATACATACATACATACATATATATATATATATATATATATATATATATATATATATATATATATATATATATATATATATATATATATAAAGCAAATAAAAGTAGATTCTAAGGGGATCATTTGTATATCTTGATCTTTCCATCCAACCCCCATGAAGTAGATTCTTCATTTAGATCAGTAAGAAAAGGGCTCTAGAATCATTGTTAAAATTTAGTCTGATCTAAATCTTACCATTCATTAAATTTTCTTAATAATTTACTCCTTAGTATCTCTATAATTATCTAGACTGTTAATTATACATTGATTAGGGTGCCTAATTAACTTTTAATCAAAATAAAATTTGCGTACATAAAGCTAATTATTTTAAATCATTCTTGAGGACTCACTTAAATTTAAAATTAGTTATTTTCCTCTGAACTTAATTTTCATTATCCCTAATAAAAAAAACAAAAATATGTATCAAGGAGGGATGCCACCTGATTTGTTGTTGTTTGTAGGTCCTCCATTGTACTCCATGGAATTTTTATAGGATGTTGATAATGTGCTCTCCCCAACTTGGCTAGTCATCTTTATTAGATTTCTATAAAATAAAAATTAAATAATTTAAAAGATAAAATACTAGATTGTCTTCCAACAAGTGCTAAGTTTATGGTCTTCAGCCAAATCATAAAATTTGTCTATCCTATATTGAATATTGGATTGATAAATTCTAATAATTTTGGATTGCGAATCTTAGAAAGATGGCTTGTGATCTCATTATTAATAAATTTCAATATTTTGTATTCAATCTCCAAAAAATAATTCACGACGCTGTTCTTAGTCAGTTTTATCTTTTTAATTTTAAGAAGATGATTTATGACCCTATTCTCAGATACTTGTTTGTTGATAATTTCTTCAATTTGTTTTCCTAAAATGCTTATAAATTGACTTTTTAGTTTAGCAATTGAGTCTGATGCAATGGATGCTAGAAAGATATCAATTGGTTCTAAACATGCGTACTCAGATGTGATCAAATGTGGCTTCAATTCTAGTGAAGATGGTGATTCTAGAGGAGAAGCTATTAGAGTAGGTATTGATCTATATTTCTTAGCCCATGAGAGAGTGGTGCTAAAATTGAGTGACTTTAATAATATGCTCACATTTTTAATATATCCATGTATATTAAAATCTTCTACCTCAAAAAGATCCCAACGTGTATGCACCAGGTCCTAAGAAAAGCTTCTAAGAGTAGCTTTCTTTATTACATTTTTGGGTATATCCACCTCAAAATAGTTTTCAGTTTGCATATTAGGCTATTCTATAAGGATTTCATGAACATTGAAACTCTCAACCATATATTGCTCTCTTGGATTACTTCTGGGCTGACTAGATAATTCTTCCTTCTTCTAATAATTAAATGCAATCGTTAGCTGATGAGTTGGGTTTCTAGCTTTGCTATAGACCGAGTTTGGGAGTGGATGAGTTGGGTTTCTAGCTTTGCTATAGACCGAGTTTGGGAGTGGATGATCTTGGTGTTTGTTTCTAGCCTTTCTAATATATATAAAACTTTCTCTTCAAATGCCGAACTATAAGCACTTGAAGAGGGTTACTGAATATTTTGATATTGGTACACTATATAAGTTTCTTCTATAAAGCTAGGTTCATAGTCAACTATTAGTTGTGATGTGTCAAAAAAAATTTGGATAGTTTTCCAAATCCAAATTCTAGGTGTTGGAAAAAGAATTATAATAAGTAGTCTGGGTTAGATTTGGTAAGTTTGCTCATGTGTAAACTTGCAAGATCAATATGTGGCTAGACATTCACTAACCAGGTGGATGGAACTTGAACATATGTCACACACATGCAATGGTGAGGTAGGAGAGTGTCTTATATTCAATAGATGGTCAATTTTCTAAGACAACTCATCTATCTTATTATGGATATTTATAAAATTTTTAAACTCATAGATTCTACCTCCATTGGGTTCATACATGAGTGTATAAGGGTCATAAGTGTGAGAAGAAGGGGTATAGTACTCACTTAATTGGCAAAAAGGTTTAGCCTTAATGGATGCATCCATATTGTTATCCAGGATCAAACACAGATTCAAGCTTTTTATGAAACTTTTTATATATTTTTTTTAAAAAATGAGAGAAAAGGGTGAAAGAAATTCTAAAGATGAGTGATAATCATCATAAAATTATTAATAAAAGCATTAAAATACATATTAATTAATATTTATTTTAAAGAGTTGATGCTTTTATTTATATATTATAGGATAAATCCTTACCAATACGAAGAGCTCAATTTATGGATTTAAATGCAACAAATTTGACAAAAATCAAAGTTAAAATAGAAAAGATATGAAGGCTGGACATTTTGAAAAAGAAAATCGGCCAGTTTTGACCGAACCGGCTCAAAAAATCGGCCTGTTCGGCCTGACCGACCATGGCCCACACTAGCGCTAACCTGCAAAAGCTAGCCAAGCTCACTAGTCAGCCCGAACTAGTGCAAGCCTAGTTTGCCCACGGCCCAGCTCCCTCAGCCATGACGTCACTATGATGTTAGGAAACCATGGGGTCCATAATGGACCACGCACTTGTAGACCCTTAAAGGATCTACAAAAAAACCCACATGGCTCACAAGGGTATTTCGATCATTTTTGCTGATGTGGCATGCTCCGATTTGATGTAGTCTTCACGACACCCAATTTATGGCAGTCTACAAGAACATTAATGCATGATCGTTTGGCTCTTATCGTAGCCGATTGAAATTCGATGGTGGAGATGGTTTCCAAATTGATTCAGGATTCTCCTAGCTTCATTGCAAACATCTAATGGCTGATATCACAGCTAACTATGATCAAACGGTTCCCAGCTCACCCGATCGACATCCAACAGTGGAAATCATCTTCGATCTTGATAAGGATTTCTTCAGCCTCTTTTAGCATGATCCATTGGTGGACAATCATCTGATCAGATGATCTAATGGCCCAAAAACAATCTGGGTACCGATCTTGAGATTTTGATGAATTTTTGATGGAATTTGGAGTGCTGATTTAAAATTTGATGGCCAAAATTTAGTTAAGCATGAGGATTTCGATTCAGACTCCAATTTGAGTTCAACAAGGACTCACAAACTCCTTTTCTCTTCTATTTAAGCCCTTGTTATGCTAGAGACCAAAATAGAGAGCCCTTCTTTGGGGGATTAGCCCTCTTAGAGGTCCTCCAAGCCTTCTTTCTCTCCTTCTCTCTTTTCTTTTTCCTTTCTTGCTTCTTCTTTTACTCTTCTTCTTTTCTTTTTTTTTTCTTTTCTTTTTCTTTGGAGATTTGAACATGCCAATAGCTGAAGAATTTCATATCATGTGCAGCTAAAGAGTAGAATTCTAAAAAAGTAGATGAAGCCTTCTAGTATGGGTTGTGTTGGTGCAAAATCTGATTATTGCCGGAATCGAAGTTGGAGTCGGAGAAGATGAGGTCGCCATCGGAGACCTACAAAATAAATATCGTCCGGAGTTGGGGATGGTGGCTCTGGCAAGATCCTCCAACAATCAAGTCAGCTCTTTTGGCCAATAAAAATAGAGTGCTCAAAGAGATTATAGCAGAGTTTTGAGAAGGAAAGGAGAGCTTAGAGCCTCCAGAAGAAACCATATCTGGAGAATTTTTTATATAGATGGAGCCTGTAACAAACTGATAGCGACAGTCATAACCGTCTGGTAGTGGACCATTCGAAGTCACATGGAGTTTGTTACGAAGGGTGGTGTCTGTTATTGTGACATGCCAGCTTGACCTGACGGCTAAAGTCCGAATGGGATAGTTATAGGCAATGAAGAGTCCTCGGTTACTATCATTTCAGAGGAGTTTGGAGACACTCGGGATCGATAATGCATGAACTATTATTTTCTATATTGAGGGCATGCACTGAAGTCCTTTTGGGCTGCTGATAGGGACACGATGCTGTCGTTAAGACACCGTGTTTATCAGTTTAATCCGACTTCTTAAAATAATTAAAAATGTGTAAATAGCGGTGAGTTGGGTCGAATCCACAGGAAAGGTAGTATTTTTAGATTTGAAATCTTTGATTTTTGAAAAAAAAAGAAGAAAAGGATTTTTAGAATCAAAAGTTAAGTCGAAAAATTAAAAGTAAAAATTAAAAGATGCAGAAATTTAAATTTGGTACTAAGATCTATTAGTTAGATCTTAGCATCTACTTGCAAAGCAATAATTTAAAGTGCAAAAATTAAATTACAATAAAAATAAAAAAGTAAGAAATTAAAATGTAAAAATAAAATTTTTATTAATTAAAATTTCAAAATTTAAATACATAAAATTTAAAAAGAAAAGACAATAAAATAAAATAGCCTGATCTCTGATCTTGGATCGGCATTGGCAGAAAGATGGTGTAGAAGCTCGGCTCTTCTTCTCGGCATCCGTTGCTTCGAAGCAGTCTTTAACCCATAGCCTGGCTTCGTCCTGTACCAAAGCTTCACCTTGATCGGAGATATTAATTTTTGATGGCCTGGGGTCCTTTTTATAGAGCTAGGAGGGCTGGATATTTTTTCTAAAGGCAATATGGGACTAATGAACTTTGTAATCATCAAAATTTGAATAAAATTCAAATTAAAATAGCTTTGATATGACTCTGATAAATCTGATAAAATCCAGCCATTCAATAGGAATCCAACAATCCAAAAATCATCAAAATCGAATGCAGATCAGCTCAGATCGGGTCGGATTAAATTCTGGCCATTGGATTGCGCTTGATCGAGGAAATCTAGCCGCAAATCACGCTTTGGGAGTCTTGATCACCGCCGACAGTGTTCTGGACCATTGGATCTTCATCACTTAGTTTTTTGGCCATTGGATCGCGCCAGATCACTTAATAGAATTTGAATCAAGCCTGGAAATCACCATCGCCGTCTGATCATGACCGCAATCAACCGCAGCCATCCGATCGCGCAATTACTATTCCCATGGATCGGATGGACCGGCCGCACCGCACACCACAGCCAATCAGTGCTTCTATCATCGAGTGAAATGACCAGATTGCCCTGTGAGCCGCGATAAATTTCTGTAGACCCTTTAAGGGTTTAGGTCCGCCACGTGGCAACCTCTGATTCGTCGGATTTTGCTGAGCTACGGTCCTTGTCTGGATCGTGGACCGGCTGATGGCTTCAATGGCTGAGTTGGCTTGATGGCTTGGCTTAGCTTGGTGGCTCGGCTTATGGAGCCGGCTGAGCCATTTTCTTTTTTTTATTTAATTTTTATTTATTTTATATCTTTCAAAATTCATATCTTTTCCATTTTAGCTCCGTTTTACTTGAAATTTATTTCGTTGTGATAAAAAAAATGAGATCTTTCTATTGATAATAAAATTTTATTTTTTTAATTTTTATTATTTTTTATTATTTTTTAATTAATTTTTTAATTAATAAAAATATCAATTTCTCAAAAATTATATATAAATTGATTATTAATTCTTAAAAATTAATATCAATTAATTGATAAATTAATACTTTTATTGATGAATTTATTATACTTATCACACCCCCCAACTTAAGCTTTGCTCATCCTCGAGTAAAGAAAGAATTTAGTTTTAAATACCTTTTAACTTTAGAGTTTCGAATTTTACCTAAGCAATTTTCAAAATGGCCACTGATATTCAGTAGAGCTTAAATGAGATATATCATTGGGGTATTAATACTTATCAATAGAAAAATTAAGTAAAGAACATTAAATTTTTCAGAATTTTTTCTAAATTATTCCACTTTTATCTCTGATTTGTCTAAACTTTCATATAGGCAGGTGTATTGCTACTTCCATCCTTCATTTATTAATTTTTATTTTTACATTGCCCACTTTTTGACGTGAATATCATTGCTTACTTAGGCAACGGGATCCGGTTACTCGGTGGAAAACCACTGTTTCTTTTTCTTTTCTTTTTTTTTTCTTTTTTTTTAACGTTGTACCACTATTGAGTGTCTTAACTCCTTAAGCTTTCTATTTGATCCATGTAGCGAGTCTTGGTCCAATGACTCCCAAACCAATTGGCTTTAGGGCACTAGGTATGGAATACCCCTCGGGCTTACTAGCTCGAATCAAATAGGCTACGAGTTAAGACTAGCTTTACAACGAGCTTTTTTGCTCTTCCCACCTTTTGATGCGAAACTCAATGCTTGCTTAGGCAAAGAGGCCCAATTACTCAGTGAGAAGTACTTGAAAACTATTTTATTAAAATAAATTTTTATATGAAGAAATGTATAGTTACCCTACACAAGCCTATAAAAAGTAGACTTTTCTTTGATGCTAGTAGAAATAATTAGAAATGCTCCAAGAAAATTTTTTTTATGTTCTGGACTTAACTCACTCTTTATTGAATTTTCTTAATACTTGATTCCTCAATATCTCACAGATTCTCTGATCTGTGTATCAATTTTCTTTTAAAAATGCTTAGTTTAATTCGATTCTTAAGCATAATCAGGTATCTAAATACTAAATACTAACTTTTTTGAGGACTTAAAATTTTAAAATTTTTATTTTTCTCTCCCCCAACTTAATCGACATTGTCCTCAATGGAGAAGAAGAAAAAATAAAGGATGTAATAAAAAACATGGAAGAATACACCTAACTTAGTATATATATATATATATATATATATATATTTTTGGTCCAGCACATGCCTTTGAAAATTTGAGCTCTCCCTCCAACTTATTCAAATTATCCTAAAAAAAATAAACTAAAAAAAAAAAATAAATTAGATAAAAACTAAATATTGGGTTGCCTCCCAACAAGCGCTAAGTTTACCGTCTTCAGCCAGACACAATGTAGCTCACTATCCTGTGTCGAATATTGGATTGATAAATTCCAATGGTTTTGGATTGCCAATCTCAGAAAGTTGATTTATAATCCCATTATTGATATAATCTTTGTTAATTTTAGGGATATAATTTGTGATTCCATTCTCAGACCCATGTTTATTAAGAATTACTCCTATTTGTTCTTCTAAAATGCTCATGAATGGAGTTTTTGGAGTTAAGTTTGATTCAATGGGTGCTGGAATGGTGACTAAAGGCGGTTTTAATTCTGGAGGTAAATTAATGTGATCTTGCTTAAACAACTCCATTGACATTTCATTACATGCCTTTTGATTTTTATAAGAAGAACCAACTTCTACGGTTGAAGGGAATAGGACATTAGGTTTATAAGTCTCGGGTAAATCATCTATTCTCTTTTTTCCTATTTCTATCTCATTTAAATTGGAACTAGCATCAGTACTAATTCCTGGCTTGGGTTCTTCTATGTGGTTAGTCTCAGTACTAACCAGTTCCTCTAAATTTTCATTTTGGCTAGCATCAATAGTACTAGCCTCTCTCATCTGGTCTTGGTATGGGTCCATAAGAATCCTGTAGCTTTTAAGTTCAGGAATTACTTTGGCATTCTCAAATTGGGGATTCTTAGATGAAACATTAGATTGATAATTTAATCCAGGTGGTTGGTGGTCATTAGGTAGATTGTTTGAAATTGGTAGGTTCGGTAGTTGATCTAGTTCTCTCCTCATGTTAGACTCAACTAATTATCCTATTTGAGCTTCTAGTCTGGCGATAGATTGCTGTTGAGTCAGAATCAATTGTTGAAGTTGGTTAAATCTATCATCAACTAGATTGGTTTGTTGAGGAGGTGGGTATGAGGGTTGATTATAATATGATGGCTGAATAAACTGACTAGGCTGACCATTATTATAGGCATAATTTTGATAATTTTGCTCAAGTGAAATTTGGGTCTGAGCCTGAGTCTGTTGGGACATCCAAGAAAAATTATGGTGGTTGCTCCAATCTGGATTATATGAATTTGAAAATGGGTCATTAATCAATTTGGAGTATCCTTGAGTAGCTTGAACTTGTTCTTGGATAAAATATGGAAACTGTGCAGTCATAGGATATTCACTTACATGATGGGTTGGACTAGCACAGATTGAATAATTCTCCTGATAATTAGAAGATGATGTGAATTGTGCAGGAGATTGTTGACCTAGGGTTAGGAGTTGATCTATTTTCTGAGCAAGAAGGTCAACTTTACCTAATTTTTGGACTATTAGGTTCATATTAGCCATTATTATGTTTAATGTAAATCAACCATTCAATTAAGTTCAACTAAATCAGAAAAAGTGATTTCCTACCATGCATGTATTAGTGTAACCCTAATGTATGGTTCAAAAAATTTTAGAATTTTTTTTAATTAATTTTTTTATTATTATTTTATTATATTAAAAATTAATTAATTTTTTTTAATTATTTTATTTATTAATTTTAATTTAATTTAATTTAATTTAATTATCATTTTTAATATTTTTTAGTTAGTTTAATTTAATTTTTATTTTATTTTATTTTTATTTTATTTTTAGAGGAGTAAGGAGAAGAGTTCTAAAGAAAAGATCCTAAGGAGTCCTAGAACTAAGAAGAAAGAGAAGAATTAGGTTTAATTAGATTTAAAATTGGTTAGCAATCAAGTTGGTCAATCAATCCTGACTAAAGGTTGTCTTAGATCTAGATAGCTCCTAACTGCCAAGGTCACCTTCAAGCCCTCCAAGTGTAGGATTAGCCAATCAACTAGCCTAGGTAAGTGTAAGGTCGGTGGGAGTCCCCCCGTTGCTTGCCTTAGACACCAATTGTGCTTGGCCAGGTAAGCGAATGGAACCCATTAGAAACCACCTTCCTTCGGGCCCAGTCATCCCTGAACCACTTTCCTAGTCACCAGTCAAGTTGACTTATCCTAACCCAGTTCAACTCTTAGGATTCCTTGTCCTATTGAGCTCGAGTTCCTAGGGTTGATGTCTAATTGATTTTAATTTAAAGGCTTAGGTCAATGCAGGATGTTGGTTGGTTGTTTGTGGGCCAAGGAAGGGTGATGGAATCCCCACCTTATCTTGTTTAATTGGGTTGTGCCCTTAATTTGATTTAATATGATATGCAAAAAAAAAATTCAATCAAAGGGTTCTATGCAATTTAAACTAGATGCATGTAACTAATTGTATTCTGAAAGGCTTACCTTGCCTCCAGCAATCACCAAAAAAAAAAAAAAAAATAAAGATAAAAATAAAACTAATATGATGCATGCTCTAAGCAGTTAGGGTTTCTAATCTTATCATGAGGCTTTTAATTAGGTTTAAATGAATATATTTTTTTTAAATTAATTTAAAAGTAAAATAAATAAATAAATAAATAAAAAGGAAAGAGGACTAGGGTTAGGATTGATCTCACCAAAATTTGATGCTTTCTTCATTTTCTTTTTTTTTTTCTATAAAATAAATAAAAATAATTAGTAAGCAATATTAAAAAAAATATAATTAATTTACAAAAAAAAATCAAAGAAATCAAAGAAATAAAATAGCATCTATTCCTTTCCCGGCAATGGCGCCAAAAACTTGATAGGGACACGATGCTGTCGTTAAGACACCGTGTTTATCAGTTTAATCCGACTTCTTAAAATAATTAAAAATGTGTAAATAGCGGTGAGTCGGGTCGAATCTACAGGGAAGGTAGTATTTTTAGATTTGAAATCTTTGATTTTTGAAAAGAAAAGAAGAAAAGGATTTTTAGAATCAAAAGTTAAGTCGAAAAATTAAAAGCAAAAATTAAAAGATGCAGAAATTTAAATTTGGTACTAAGATCTATTAGTTAGATCTTAGCATCTACTTGCAAAAGCAATAATTTAAAGTGCAGAAATTAAATTACAATAAAAATAAAAAAGTAAGAAATTAAAATATAAAAATAAAATTTTTATTAATTAAAATTCAAAATTTAAATACATAAAATTTAAAAAGAAAAGATAATAAAATAAAATAGCCTGATCTCTGATCTTGGATCGGCATTGGCAAAAAGATGGTGTAGAAGCTCGGCTCTTCTTCTCGGCACCCATTGCTTCGAAGCAGTCTTTAACCCATAGCCTGGCTTCGTCCTGTACCAAAGCTTCACCTTGATCGGAGATATTAATTTTTGATGGCCTGGGGTCCTTTTTATAGAGCTAGGAGGGCTGGATATTTTTTCTAAAGGCAATATGGGACTAATGAACTTTGTAATCATCAAAATTTGAATAAAATTTAAATTAAAATAGCTCTGATATGACTCTGATAAATCCGATAAAATTCAGCCATTCAATAGGAATCCAACGGTCCAAAAATCATCAAAATCGGATGCAGATCAGCTCAGATCGGGTCGGATTAAATTCTGGCCGTTGGATCGCGCTTGATCGAGGAAATCTGGCCGCAAATCATGCTTCGGGAGTCTTGATCACCGCCGGCAGCATTCTGGACCGTCGGATCTTCATCACTTGGTTTTCTGGCCATTGGATCGCGCCAGATCGCTTAATAGAATTTGAATCAAGCCTAGAAATCACCACCGCCGTCCGATCATGACCGCAATCAACCGCAGCCGTCCGATCGCGCAATTACTATTCCCATGGACCGGATGGACCGGCTGCACGCACACCGCAGCCAATCAGCGCTTCTGTCATCGAGTGAAATGACCAGATTGCCCTATGAGCCGCGATAAATTTCTGTAGACCCTTTAAGGGTCTAGGTCCGCCACGTGGCAATCTCTGATTCGCCGGATTTTGCTGAGCTGGCGGTCCATGTCTGGATCGTGGACCGGCTGATGACTTCAATGGCTGAGTCGGCTTGATGGCTTGGCTTGGCTTGGTGGCTCGGCTTATGGAGCCGGCTGAGCCGTTTTCTTTTTTTTATTTAATTTTTATTTATTTTATATCTTTCAAAATTCATATCTTTTCCATTTTAGCTTTGTTTTACTTGAAATTTATTTTGTTGTGATCAAAAAAATGAGCTCTTTCTATTGATAATAAAATAAAATTTTATTTTTTTAATTTTTATTATTTTTTATTATTTTTTAATTAATTTTTTAATTAATAAAAATATCAATTTCTCAAAAATTATATATAAATTAATTATTAATTTTTAAAAATTAATATTAATTAATTGATAAATTAATACTTTTATTGATGAATTTATTATACTTATCAGCTGCTGGGAGGAGTTCGAAAGGAGTTTCACTACTAGAGAAGTCCGGTCGAAGGAGAAGTTTGGCAGAAGTTTGACTGCTAGAGAAGTTCAGAAGGAGTTTGGCTACTGAAGAAGTCTGACCGAATAAGAAGTCTAGCAGGAGTCCGACTATTGGAGAAGTTTGAAAGAAGTTCAACTGCTGGAGAAGTCCAACTGTAGGGGGTCCACCACTCATAATGAAACATAAAAGCTCATCTGAGATCGATTATCCGACCAAACTTTAGTGGGAATGGATTTATCCCCAACAATAATCCTCCTACTCCTGAGTTCAAAATTTGAAGGGAGTACAAAAGTGATCGCCAAAATTTTTTTTGGCTTCCTGCGCCTGTTGGATGAGACGTTTTTGGCATCTACCACGCTGGCACCAAAACATTTTAAATACCAAGTGATTTTGAAAAGACAGCGCTTCGTATTTTCCATCGAAACTCTGCCTTAGGTATAGTGCCATAAAGACTCCGTCTGTTGCCACTTCTTTATCATGATGAGTGGGACATGTGGTGCATGCTGATTGACCAAAGTCAATCCGCAATCATAACTGCCTTGGGTTACCTCTGGCTATTTAAAACCTTCTCCTTTCATCCGAAAGTCATTCTTGCTCTAGTCTTCTTCTTCCTCCGATTTCTATTCTTCTTCCACCCAAGGGTTTTAGCTTCCTCCCTCATCTTCTCAGGTTTTGGGTACCCTTTCAACTAGTTCTCATCGCACCCACCATCTTTTCATCCTCCCCAAATAGCTTAGATCAGTTTTCCAACCCTTCTCTTTGGGTATTCGTGCTTTTTTAGCTTCTTGCTCTTTTGATTTCTCTATAGCAGTACTTGCCCTGTATTTTTTCTTATTTTTTGGGAATTTTTTTGGGATTTTATTTTGATCTGAATGTCTTCCAAAATCTCTCACTCCATCGATTCTTGGGGCTTTCCTAGACCGACCTTTCTAGACCTTGCACCCCTGACCGAGGTCGAACCTAGGAACATGTCTCACTCGTCCTTTGTTCTAGATACCATCCCATCCATTCTTACTCCGAATGATCTTTCTCTAATCCAAATTCAATATGGGATTCCCCTAGAATACAACCTCAAACTCCCTAGTTCAGATGATCGAGCCAGTTCTCCTCCGACTGATCGATTTTGTTTATACTTAGAGACCTTACATGCTGGGCTTCGGCTTCCACTGCCTTAGGGGGTTTTTCTGAAACCTTTAATAAAAAGCTTAAGGAAGGAAGTCCATCATCTAAAGAAGAAGTTG
This sequence comes from Cocos nucifera, assembly GCA_006176705.1. NCBI lineage: Eukaryota > Viridiplantae > Streptophyta > Magnoliopsida > Arecales > Arecaceae > Cocos > Cocos nucifera. Next base: position 303,997 of record QRFJ01000577.1, read on the forward strand.
AAGAAGATAGAGGACGACCTTCAAGCTTCGTGGAAGAATGCTTTGGAGGCAACCAAAGAGGTCACTCACCTTCGAAACTTGCACATATAGGACTCCGCAAGTTTTAGCATTCGAAAGGGGAGCTAGCCAAACTCCGAAAGAATATGAGTGACCAATCTTGGGTGTTGACGGTAAAGATTGGCTCCCTCGAGACTCAACTCAAGGCGGCGAAGGAGAGGATTCAACTTCTAGAGGGAAGCTCGTCGTGGTCCTCCGACAAGGCACGATTCAAATGGGACTAGTCGATGAGGTTCTCTGTACTTCAAAAGCAATTGCATGATGCTGAGCTCATATATGAGACTTACCAATTAGGCTAGAGTGATAGGATATCCAAGCTAGAACAAAAGCTTCATGCCTCCAATGATGAAGTAGCCCAGCTCCAACGGCAACTTGATGATAGTTTTCAGACTGGTACAAGTAGGGAGGTCGAGAAGATCGCCTCTTTGAAAAGGACCATTGACGAACTTTGAGAGTCGATCGATGCGGAAAAGGTTGAGGTGCAGCGGTTGAAGCTCGAGCTGACTTGTGAGCGTCAGGCTACCAAGGACGCAGAGGTTGAGTATGAGGTCTTGAGGAGAAAGCTGTGAGAGTTAGAGGAGAACTACCGCCGAGCTGATAGGATGTTCCGCGATAACATGATGAGGTGGAGGGAGCTCGAGGAGGAGGTCGATCATCTAAAGGAATCTTTAGTAATGGCCACTAGTTCGAAGTCTGAGAAATCTGGCCCTTCTTAGGATTTCGACGGCCTTTCTCTTTCTTTCTTTTTTTTTTAGTGTAATCAATCTTGTTGACCTATGTTTTGCTTGTAATAAACTTATTTTTGTAATAAAATGGTATCTTTTTTGTTATTTTCATTTTGCATGAATTTAAAGCTTGCTTGTGGTTTTACCTTCTTCACTTTGTTTTTCTTTGCATTGTCTTCTAATAAGAGGCTTGTTGTGGATGCCAAGCTGGGGTCTCTTCTGCCAACTAAGATAGGATTCCACTTTTTGTATTGACGTAGTTAGGTAGTCGTAGAAAGAACACGTGTAAGGATTGTTGATAGGGCTTCTCCTTTCCTCTCGTCTTTGGTCAATGAGGTCCTAGCTTTTGCTCATGTTAGGATGAGGTTTTTTTTTCTATTCCTAATATGGCTTGCAGGAGCACATTACGACCGTTGGTAGGGCCTCCCCCCTCATCTCATCTTAGTTTAATGAGGCTTTCAACTTTGCTTACGTTAGGATGAGATTTTTCTTCTGTTCCTAATGTAACTTGTGGGGACACATTTGGGCCATTGATGGAGCCTCTCCCCCCATCCTGTCTTAAATCAACGAGGCCTTCAACTTTGCTCATGTTAGGATGAGGTCCTCCTCCTATTCCTAATATGGCTATAGGGGCACATTAGGGCCATTGTCAAGGCCTCTCCCCTCCTCTCATCTTAAGTTAAGGAGATCTTCAACTTTGCTCATATTAGGATGAGGTCCTCCTCCTGTTTCTAACATGGCTGTAGGGGTACATTAGGATCGTTGTCAGGGCTTCTCTCCTCCTCTCGTCTTAAGTTAACGAGGCCTTCTACTTTGCTCGTGTTAGAATGAGATCCTCCTTTTATTCCTAACGTGGTTGTAGGAGCACATTAGGATCATTGTTAGGGCCTATCCTCTCATCTCATCTTAAGTTAACAAGGCCTTTGATTTTACTCATGTTAGAACGAGGTCCTCCTTCTATTCCTAACATGGCTGCGCTTGTTGTATGGTCAAGTTTGGGCTGTAGCTCTCCACCATTATAGATGTACAATAAAAATTAGGGTGCTAAAGTAGGGAGATTTCATTGCAACCAAATCATTTGCAGCCAAATCATTGGTAATACATCCGTAGGTTTTCCAAATTCCATGGTCGGGGTAGATCTGTCCCTCTTAGCTCCTTCAAATAGTATGTCCTTGGTCGAACGATTTCTTTGATCTCGTAGGGTCCTTCGTAATTTGGGGTGAGCTTCCTCTGATTCTGAGGCTGTGCAATAGCTGCTCACAAAAGTACTAAATCCTCCACTTTGAATATTTTGCATTTGACTTTAGAGTTGTAGTAACGAGCTACTTTTTGCTTATAGGCTACCATCCGAACTTGAGCTTTTTCTCATTTTTTCTCCAACAAATCAAGGTCAGCCCTAAGGTCCTGTGAGTTATACTACTCATTGAATGCCATGACTCGTACTGACGAAAGTTTGAGTTCTATTGGGATGACCGCTTCTGTTCCAAAAGCCAAGGCAAATAGGGTCTTCCTAGTTGGCAAGCTTTGGGTAGTTCAGTATGCCCAGAGCACATAATAAAGTTCACCCACCCAAGTCTTCTTTACTCTTTCAAGTCTTGCTTTGATATCTTGCAGCAGGGTTCTATTTGTTACCTCGGCTTCATTGTTTGCTTGTGGATGGGCCACTGATGTAAGATGGTGGAAGATGTTCAAATTTTCATAGAATTTGGTAAATCTAGCTTCGATAAATTATCGCTCATTATCTATTATGAGGGTTCAAGACAAGCTAAATCTACAAACGATCAACTTTCAGACGAAGTCTCATACTTTTGCTTCAGTGATTTTCGTCAGAGGTTTAGCCTCGATCCACTTTGTCAAATAATCTATTACCACCAAGAGGAATTATGTTGTCCAGATGCCATGAAAAAAGGTTCGAGTATATCCATCCCCCACCGAGCAAACAGCCATGAGGCGCTTAGGGGTGTAAGTTCGAAAGCTGACTGCCTTTAAATGCTTACATTTCTCTGACAGTGATCATATTTCTTGACATACTCTACAGAATCATGGTACACAGTCAACCAATAGTAACCCTGCCAAAGTAGTCTGTGTGATAAGGATCTAGCTCCCACATGACTTTTGTAGATTTCTTCATGCACTTCCCATAAGGCAAAGTCGGCTTCTGAAGGCCTGAGACATCTCAAGAGTGGTAAGAAATATGACCTTTTATACAGCTTGCCTTCATACAGAACATACCGAGAGGCTTGATTTCTAAGTTTTCGAGCTTCCTTCAGGTCATGAGGAAGAGCTCCATCCTTGAGATAAGCAACCAATGGGTCAATCCAACATGGCTCATGGTCAACTTGCATCATAAACTATCGCTCTTCCAAACTTGGGCATTTTAAAATTTTAAAAAATACTTTTCTAGGCAGTTCGACTGGTGCTAAAGTGGCCAATTTAGAGAGAAGGTCGGCTCTTGTATTTTCTAACCTTGAAATATGTTGGATGCTAAAACTATTGAAGGCTAGGGTTAAGTTCTCTATTTTTTTAAGATATTTTATCATGCTTTCCTTTCGGGCTTCATAACTATCGCTAACCTATCCGACCATCAGTTGAGAATCACTGTAGAGTTGGAGTCAATCTGCTTCTAATTCTTTAGCTATCTTTAATCCTACGATTAGAGCTTCATATTTGGCCTCATTATTTATTACAGAAAATTTAAAGCACAGTGCATATTCGGCAATAACTCCCTCTAGATTAACCAAGATCAGCCCTACGTCTGCACCAGAAGCATTGGATGAGCAATCCACATACAGGACCCAAAAACCCTCAGAAAGGTCGATTCTCTCTTCAGGGGAGCTCGACTGCAATCATGAAATACTGGTTTCATTCTGTTCAAGCTTGGCTTCATCTGGAATGGTATATTCTACTATAAAATTTGCTAATATTTGGACTTTGATTGATGGCCGAGGTTAGAAGTTGATATCAAATTCTATAAGTTTTATTGCCCATTTTGTGATTCTTTTGGAGGCATCCGTTTGATGAAGGACTGCTTTAATTGGTTGATCAGTGAGGAGAGTTATGGTGTGCCCCTAAAATTAAGATCGGAGCCTTCAGACTGCAATCAGTAGAGCATAAATTAGTTTTTCTAACTTGGTATACCTGATCTTGACATCCCTCAGGACCCAACTTATGTAGTAGATCGGTCGCTGTACTTTCACCTCTTCTTTGACTAGGACTGCTGGGGAGACCACCAGATACAAAAATAGATCCTCTCTAGGTTCAAGCTTGGCTAATAAGAGAGGTGAGCAGAGGTAGTCCTTGAGCTCTTTAAAGGCTTATTGATATTAGGTGGTCCAGTAGAAGTTCTTTGGCTATTTTAGGACCTGAAATAAGAGCATGCATCACTCGACCGACCTTGAGATGAAGCAGTTTAGGATTGCCACCTTTCCAGTCAGACGTTGGACTTCTTTAATTATTTTTGGAGCAGTCATCTCTTGAATGTCCCAAATGTTCACCGAATTTGCTTCAATTCTATGCATTGATACCATAAATCCTAAAAACTTTTTTGAAGTCATACTGAAGGCACACTTGGTCGGATTTAACTTCATCTTATATCTCTGAAGGGCATCAAAGATCTTCTCAAGGTCAGCAATGTGATTTGTTGAAGCTCAGCTCTTGATGAGCATGTCATCTATATATACCTCTATGCTACGATCGATCTGCTTCTTGAAGATCTTATTGACCAAGTGCTGGGATGTTGCTCCTACATTTTTTAGTCCAAAAGGCATAACCCTATAACAATAAAGACCATGCTCAATAATAAAAGTGATTTTCTCCTCATCTTCTGGTGCCATCTAAATTTGATTATAGTCGGAGAAGGCATCCATGAAAGTGAGGAGCTCATAGCCCGAGGTCGCATCCACCAGCTAATCAATCCTGGGTAGGGGGTAGCTATCTTTTGGGCAAGCTTTATTCAATTTTTTGAAGTCTATAAACATTCTCTACTTGTCCTTCGCCTTTTCGACAAGCACGATGTTGGAGACCTAATTTGGATAGTTGACTTTTTGGATGAATCCAGCCTTGAGAAGCTTGTCAACTTTCTCTGCAATTACTTTCTGCCGCTTTAGAGCATGGCTGCGCATCTTCTCTTTCACTGGCCAATGTTTAGGATCAATAGCCAGGCGATGTTTCATGACCTCCACATCTATCTCGAGCATGTCGTCAGAGACCCAAGCAAAAATATCTGCATTCCTCCACAAAAATTTGACAAGCTGCTCTTGTATCTCTTCTACTAGGTTGGAGCCAATCTGCACGGTGTGCTCTGCATTCTCATCATTCAATGGGATGGAAACAAGATCTTCCATAGGCTCTCCCCGCTCTTCCATTAGATCATCGCAGACATCCATCCCATCAATCAGATAAGGACCTAATCGCTCACCTCTCTGCAAGGTAATTGAATAGTAATACCCCGCTAGGGCTTGATCTCCTCTGACTTCTTCGATCCCATAGCTTGTCGGAAACTTCATTTTCAAGTAGGATGTCAACACTACTGCTTGAAGTGCATTTAGACCAGATTGATCGAGGATTGCGTTATAAGCTGATGGAGCTTTTACCATCAGAAAGTCCACCTATGCCTTGGACTATCTTGGATATTGTCCTACAGCCACAACAAAAGTTATTATACCTTCAACTGGTACTATATCACCAGTGAAGCCTACCAATGGAAAGTTCATTGGTCCGAGCCGACTATGAGGTATAGACATTTTGGAGAAGGCATCATAAAATAAGATATTGATTGAACTTTCATTATCAACAAGGATGCGGCGTACATCATAGTCTGCAATATTTAAAGTAATTACAACCACGTTGTTATGCGAAAACTGAACTCCCTGGGCATCTGCCTCAGTGAAAGTTAGGGTCTCCTCAATTCTTCACCTCTTTGCTGGTCTCTCAGATCCGTCAGTCTCCTCTTATCAAAGTCCTCTAGAGATGGTGTTAATGATGCTGAGAGACGGCCGATCTTCTTGCTATTCTTCTCTCCTTGGCAGTTTTGGTTACGATAATGCCCTTGGCTGATCCTCTCTTCCTTCGAGCCAATGTCATAGAAATTGGCCAAGCCGGCCTCGTCTAATGAGCTCCTCGATCTCATCTTGGAGCTGAATAAATTCTTTAATATCATGATCATGGTTATGATGGTAGAGGCAGTATTTGTTAGGATTGTGCTTGCTAGGATGAGTGTGCATTCTCTCCGACTTTAGCAGTTGCTCCTTGATCTTCATTAGTACTTATATTTTTGGTGCATTGAAGGGAGCATAGTTGTGGAATCTTCTAGGAGGAGAACCTCTTCACGCCCTTCCATCAGGGCTTCTTTGACGACGAGCTCGAGGAGGAGTTCGGGCTCGCTTGCACTCGGGGGGTGTCCAGGAGAGCAGCCAAACTTCGTTCGACTTTTCTTCAACTACGCACTTGCTTGATTCACCTGCCTACCACTTTTCTTTGGCTTCCTCATCCTTCATCTTCAAGGCTTCTTCAGCTCGAGCATATCCTTCAGCTCGAGCTAGCATATCGATAAAATTTCTATAATACTTCTTCTTCAGGAAGAACAACAGATCATTCTTTTGAAGGCCGCCCTTCAGTGCGGCCATGGTGATAGGCTGATCTAGATTTTGGACCTCAAGGGCAGCAGCATTGAAGCGATTGACATAAGCCTAGATGGATTCTCCCTCTTTATGTTTGATGTTAATGAGAGAGTCCGAACCTCGCTTGGGATGCTGGCTGGTGATGAAATGAGCCACAAACTGATGGCTCATCTGATCGGAAAAGAAGATCGTACCCAACTTTAGTGTCGAGTACTAGTTTCTTGCTGCTCCTTTCAGAGTAGATGAAAAAGCTCAATATAAGATGACTTTTGGTATGTTATGGAGCAGCATCATAGTCTGAAAGGCCTTCAGATGGTCGATCGGATCGATGGTCCTGTCGTAGCTCTCAAATTGAAGGAGCTTGAAGTTTGGTGGGATCGATTCCTGCATGATTTGATGAGAGAAAGAAGGGTCGATGAAGATATCATTACCATGAGAGAAGGAAGCATGGTGGAGTTTCTCGATCCATCGGTTCATTTCTTATAACTTTCAATCCAAAAGATCTTTGCGGTCATGAATCTCCAAAGTTTTCTAGCTAAACGAGGGCAGAGTCCCTCTAGGGGTAGAGTCATGATTAGAGTAGGGGCTCTGTACCCTCTGCTTCCCTTTCTGGAGGTGACCAGCCAACTCGCCCAAGTCGGTCATCCCTAAACTGGGTCCTGGGGTTTCAGAGAAGTCTACTCTGATCGAACCAGCATTGGAGGTCGTTGCTGCTGCATAACCTGCACTACTTCAGTGAGAGCCTTAACCTACTGAACCAGAAGGTTAAATTGCTCTGCATCCATCATTGTCGTCGGTGGAACTTGAGATATCGGGGATAAGATGGGGGTGGATAGATCTGGATGAGATCTGATCGTGGAGGTGGTCGACAGCTGAGTGGAAGCCTTTCTGAGAGGCATTCTTGTGAGATCGATTGGAGGAGAAGAACTCCGAGGAGGAAGGAGAGAGATCTCTACTGAGCACTCCTTTAAAAATAAGAGAACCTCAAGAGAAAGAGGGCCTTTCCTCTAGTGTCAATCTTATTGGTGCAAAATCTGATTATCATCAAAATCGAGGTTGAAGTTGGAGAAGATGAGGTCACCGTTGGTGACCTATAAAATAAGTCTCATTCAGAGTCGGGGGTGGTGGCTTCAGCAAGACCCTTCGACGATCAAGTCAGCTCTTTCGACCAATAGAAATAGAGTGCTCAAAGAGATTTTAGCAGAGTTTTGAGAAGGAAAGGAGAGCTTAGAGCCTCCAAAAGAAAGCATATCTAGTGGGTCTCTTATATAGATGGAGCCTGTAACAAATTGATAGCGACAGTCGTAACTACTTGGTAGTGGATCATTTGGGGCCATGTGGAGTTTGTTGTGGAGGATGGTGTTTGTTATCGTGACATGCTAGCTTGCTGGAACCTGATGGCTAAAGTTCGGATAGTATAGCTGTAGGCAACGAAGAGTCCCCGGTTACTATCATTTTAGAAGAGTTCAGAGACACTCGGGATCGATAATGCATGAAATATTCTTTGCTATATTGAGGGTATGTGTCGAAGTCCTTTCGGGCTGCTGGAAGGAGTCCAAAAGGAGTTCTGCTGCTAGAAAAGTCCTACCGAAGGAGAAGTCTGGTAGGAGTCCGACTGCTAGAGAAGTTCGGAAGGAGTTTGGCTACTGGAGAAGTTTGATCGAAGGAGAAGTCTAGTAAGAGTCCAACTACTGGAGAAGTTCGAAAGAAGTTCGACTACTGGAGGTCTAACTGCAGGGGATCCATCGCTCATAATGAAACATAGAAGCTCATCTGAGACTAGTTATCTGGCCAAACTTCGATAGGAATGGGTTTATCTCCAACATGTTGTATTTTTTTCTTTATCTTTTTTAATTATTTTTTATGTAATGAATGACATATTCTCCTGCTCAACCTTAAATTTTATCCTTCATGCATGAGATTTTATATTAACATACTTATTATTGATTATTATCTAAATAAGCTATATTTATGTAGATGGATTGTGATTAGGAGATACAATCCATGCTCGATTTAATAGTTTATGTTAAAAAGAATAATTAAAAGTCATATTGCCAATTTTTAAGAATTAAAGTATTAAATAGCTTATGTTTCTATTGAGATGGATTGTGATTGAAAGATATGGTTCATACTCAAAGAAAATAGGTTATAGTCATAACTAAATTCTTAAAAATAATAAATTCTTATATTAAAAAGAATTACCACAATCTTGTTGGAGATGGCTTTAAAATTTTAGAATACTTTTTAATTAATTTTAAATCTTAATTAATTATTATTTACCTTCTTTTACTTTAATTTGCTAAATTTAAATTAGTTCTCTTTAATTTACTGCTTTAAATTTTTACTTTAAAGATTAATTTAAAATTTTAATTTTTTAAATAAAAATTAAATGCAACTCAGCCTTCAATTCTTGAGAAAATTGATATATGACTAACCACTATTCTAACCTAGATTAAGATTAGTTTAATTTTATTTATTTCTATAATGACAAGCATCAAATTTTTGGTACTATTGCTAGAGATTGTAATATGGTTCCTTCAATAAAAAATATAAAAAAATTAAAAAAATATAAAAATTAATTAATTCCTTATTTATTACTTTATATGCTTTATCATCTTATTTATTTTGCTACTTTATATCTCATTTATTTTACTATTTTATTTTACTACTTTATTTTATTGCCTTATATCCTTTATTTATTTATTTATTGTACTACTTTATATTTTTAGTTTATTATTTACTACTTTTTTGCTTTTGCTTTTCATACTTTATTTTGCTATTTAGTAATTTATCTTTTATTATCAATCAATTTAATTTAATTATTTAATTATATATTATTTATGCATTTTTTAAAATTTTATTTTATATTGCTTTTCATATATAATTTATTAATTACTTTTTAGCTAGACTACTTTAATTGCATAGTTAAATAATTATTTTATTTTACTTAATTAATTTACTATTTTTTATAATTTAGAATAAATTATTATCTTAAAAGTTGATTTAATTTTTTGTGTTATCCTTCCTTAGCCCACAAACCACCATCCTTCATATTGCATTGACCTAAGCCTTTAATTTAAAATCAATTAGATATTGGCTCTTAAGGATATTCGAGCTTATTAGGACAAGAAATCCTAAGAGTTGGACTAGGATAGGATTCGTCAGTTTGACTAGTGTCTAAGGCAAGTGGTTCAAGAACTGTATCCTGAAGGAAAGTGATTACTTAATTGATTCTATTGGCTTACCTAATCAAGACAATTGATATCTAAGAAAAGTAATGGGGGGACTCTCACCAATCTTACACTTATCTGATCAGTTGAGTGGCTGATTCTTTACTTAAAGGACTTGAAGGTAAACTTAGCAAGTAGGAGCTATCTAGATCTAGGTTAATCCTAGGATAGAAAGTCCATGCTTATTTAACTTGATTGAAATTAATAATAAATATTAACTAATTCTTCACATTTATCATTCTTAGATCTAGGATCCTCTAGACTCTTATCTTTAAAATTCTCTCTCCTCATCTCTTTTTTTATTCTTTAAAATAAAATAAAATAATAAAATAACAATCAAAGGTGGATTTTTTATGCTAAGCAATCTCATAGAGTAGATTGTCTAGAAGCCATTAGAAACTCTTTCTATCCATCTTTTCTTACTGCACAACAAATTTGTGCAATATGTTTGAGCCCCACTCACTATGCAAGTGAATGTCTACATCGATTTTCTAAGTATATGTATGAGCAAGTTCATCAAGATCAAATCTAAATAGATTATAAACCATGAAATAATTTATACTTTAACACCTATAATTTAGGTTGGGGGGCTCAACCAAATTTTTTGTGGCAATCATAACCAGTGATTATCCTGGTGCCACAAGGACCTACATTCATGGATGTACATTATGATATACCCTACCCATAATATCAATCTTCTCCAAATAATAATAAGTCAAATTTCAAAGAGAGAATTCAGCAAGTATTGAATGAGCTAGAACTCAATAATCAAACCTTACAATAAACCTATCACTCCTGTACGCAAAACTTTAAAGAACCAGAGAAGCGAGCACTTACATTCAAATCGTAGGAGGAAAGAGAGTTGCCTAGAAAGCCTGAGAGTGATACTAAGGGACCATGCCTAGTTAAAAATTTTAATGTCCCTATAACTTTTCTTAAACCATTAATTAAAACTCTCAAAAAAGAATATGATTATAGAACAACCTAGCATAACTAAAAAGACCCTTTTAGACCATATCTGATAAGTACTTGTTCATTGGATACCCCAAAAAAATTAGGAGATATTACTTCTACCTTGCTAAAGAACAAAAAGTGTTCGTCAGTAGTGGTGCAGCCTTTTAGACAAGAAATTTTTTAGAGAAGGAACTAATGCCACAAAGATCAAACTTGGAGAAGTTCGTGAGGTAGAAGAATCGATACAATCACATATAGAACTAGATTTGATTGGAGAATCAAATCCATAGCCTATTGTAGAGGCATCTTTGAGAAGATTTGATAGCATACCACGTCAACCGGATAGATACTATAGTTTCTTAATCTAGGATGGTAGTTTTATCCTATCGAATTAGATGAGAATGATGAGGATCCAATCACTTATATGAATGCCATGCAAAGGCCCGACTCTAAAAATGGCTTGATGCCACGAAATTTGAGATGAAATCCATGGAGATCAACGATGAATGAACACTTGTTGATCCACCTGATGGGATAAAACCCATAGGGTGCAAATGGATTTTCAAAAGAAAAAAAGGAGCAGACAAAAAGATGGAGATCTATAAAGCCCATCTAGTTGTCAAAGGATATCATCAATATTATGATATTGACTATGACGAGATGCTCTTTTCTATGGCAATGCTCAAGTCCATTTAGATTTTGCTTACAATAGCAGCACATATAGATTATGAGATCTGGCAAATGAATGTCAAAACTATTTTTCTTAATGAAAAGCTGGAAGAAGAGGTGCATATATACAACCTAAAGGATTCACATCCATAAATGAATCTAAAGTGTGCAAGCTAAATAGATCCATTTATGGACTAAAGCAAGCTTCAAGAAGTTGGAACATGCATTTTGATAAGACGATCAAGACGTATGGTTTTGTTAAGAATGAAGAAGAGCCTTGTGTCTATAAATGGATAAATAGTTTTATGGTTATATTTCTTATATTGTATGTAAATGACATTCTCTTAATCAGGAATGATGTTAACATTCCTATATTTTAGAAAATCAAGGTATGGTTGTCATCTCAATTTTCTATGAAGGATTTGAGAGAAGCATCCTACATCCTAGGGATGATCTATAAAGACAGATCTAAAATGATACTTGGGTTATCCCAATCCACATACATCCATACCATGCTAACGTGGTTCGGCATGATAAATTTTAAGAAGGGCTATCTACCGATAGGTCAAAAAATTATTCTCTCTAAGAAGGATTGTCCAATAACTTTTGAAGAGAGAGCATATGAGTAAAATCCTATATCCTTCGGTGATAGGATCTATCATGTATGCCAATGATATGTACGAGATTGGATGTAGCCTACTCACTAGGGGTAACGAGCGGATACCGATATGATCTGGATGAGAACCATTGGAAGGTTGTAAAGATAATTCTTAAGTATTTAAGAAATACTAAGGACTAGTGGCTCATTTATAGAGAATCTAACTTAAAACTTGTGGGATATACTGATTCAAGTTTCTAGTTAGACCATGATGATAGCAAGAGCGTATTGGGATGCATATTATCCTAAATAATAGAGCAATCTATTTAAAAAGTTCCAAGCAGCATACTATAGCCGATTTTGTCTGCGAGGTGGAGTATATCACGGCATCCGATGCTGTCGAGGAAGCTATTTGATTGCAAAAGTTCATCGATAAGCTAGGAGTGGCACCCTCCATAGATGGTCCTATTTTGCTATATTGTGATAGCACTAGAACCATTGCACAAGTGAAGGAACCAAAGTTGCACCAAAGAACCAAGCATATTCTACATCGCTATCACCATGTGCGAGAGATCGTGGATCGAGGTGACATCAATCTTCAGAAGATCTATAAAAAAGAGAACCTAACCGATTCATTCACTAATGCCCTCAAAATAAAGAAGTTAGATAATCATAAAATGAAGATGGATATTAGGTACTGTTCTGATTGGCTTTAGTCCAAGTGGGCGTTTAATAGAAAAAAGTATCCTAAAGCCAATCATCTAAGCTACAAAATGTTGAGTTCTTGTATATATATATGAATTAAATTTTATTAATAAAAGTTACTTTTTGGCAATTCATCATATTGCATCTTCATTCAATTCTTTTATGATGAAGTTCTTAGAACTATAAATGATCGATAATAAAGGATTTATTAAATAGTTCTTAAACTATATTCATGATAAAATGATACGTTATTATAAGGATAATAACATTTATTGAGTGTAGATCGTTGTGTGCCATATGAGTTGGTTGTCCTCTTAACCAAAGAGTGTGGAGACATTAGTATGGCATATAGGTGAGATGTATGAGTACATCATCATTGAACAGTGACTCTTCTGTAGAGCACTCTACTGTCAAGAGATGCTCATGAAGGATATGGATATAAGTATTCCTCATACTTGAGAACACACGATGACTTGAAACAACTTACTATACTTTGGTACCAGACTATCTTTATTTCTAATATAGTAATAGAAGGTTTCTAGGCACAGTCAAGTACTTGCGAAGTCGCTGTGTGAGTCAAGATGAGATTGACCCCTCCGATGGGAAGTAATGATTGATTATATTTCAATCCAGTAAAATCTTGATCAGGATAATTCATGTGATAGTCATAGGATTTGAGAAAGATTGAAATACAATATAGATCACTATTTTAGGATTGACAGTTGAAGCCTAGGTCATCTTGAGCATTAAGGATCCAAGGGATGAATGATGCAATAACCATATGCCAAGTTTTTTGAATGTTGTTTTGCAATCATTCGACCTATCCGAATATCGAGTATCATTGCTTGATGGTCACTTTGATTAGTATAAAAAATTAGTTTCTATACTACCGACTTAGTGTTCGAACCTATGGAGTTATGCACATTAATCATGTAACATAAAAAAGAATTAACCTAACATCTATATATTCAATTTGAAAGTGATTAACTTGATTGAACAAATAGATCTATTTAATTAAAGAATTAAGTTAATGATCATATAAAATTAAATACTGCCTTGCTAGCACTGGCTATGAGGTTCAGGATTAATTCTAGGGATGAGTTTGACCTAAAAAGATCTAAGGTTTAATGAGAGATTGAATTCAAGTCATAATTAATTTTTGATCAGATCTAAATTAATTAGGCTTGATTTAATTAGTCAATTATCCAAGTTAGACTTGGACCAAAAATCCTAATTAGATTAGGGCTAGACAGTGTATTTGAATTAAGTTTGAATCAGGTTCGAATCGGATTCAAATTGGACTCAATTTGAACCAAATTTGATTTGGTCAAGCTTTGACCACTGAGAATCTCTCTCATATGTGGCCAACCAAGAGGGGATTAGGCTGGAGTTTTTCTAGCCAAAGGCCTTGATTTGGGTGGCACAACGGTGGGCCAAGAGTTGGCACCAACCACCTCTCCTAATGAGATTAGGAGAACACTTTAGGAATCCTACTTGGAGTAGGATTTGACTAGTCAAGGTAGTTATCCATAGAATCCTTATTTGATTAGGATTCAATCAGATCTTGACTTCATTTGTAAAAGGAGAAGGACCCCTAGGTGTGGGATATGAAATCCAAAGGCTTGTGTGCATGAGCAAGGGCTTGGCGCGAGAGAAATAGAGTTCAAGAGATCTCTCTCCTTTTCTTATTGGCGCTAGAGCTCTTCTTGGTGGAGGATATGATCTTACCGCCCCCTCTTCTCCCTCTTCCTTGGTATGGCACCTTACATCTCATCTCTCTTCTCTATGTTGTGTGGCATGCATGCGAAGTAGAGGGTCCTTGCTTTTAGATCTCACAAAGCAGAATTACAGAATTTTCAACACCTCGATTTTGTTTCTACTACACATTGAGGTATATTTTCATAATTGTTATGAAAATTTTTTAAACTTAAATCTATTCTCCCTGGACTCTATTTGAATATGATTTAGATATGGAGAATTTTTTCTTCACTAATCTCTTTTCTATTTTTGCTCGGCTAATGGAGGAATGAAATATTCCACCTTTGCTTGTTTGCTAGAACCAGCCTTTATATTGTCTTCCTCTTCTTTCCTTCTTCTCCTCCATAAGTTGGTTAGAGTGATATCCCAACATCCTTTATATTGTCTTTCTCTATTGTGGCTCTACCAAACCATCTCTCTATTTACCTACTTTCTCTTCTCGCTAATCTCCAAAACCCATCATGCCACTATGCTCAAATGATGCCATCTTGTTAACATCATGACCCCTACTTCCTCCGTTTTTCCTTGATTCTGAGCTTTATCGCTGCATCCCCACTAGAAGCCACCACCTCCAATCAAGCCTTGCCATCTCCACCACCCTTTGGTAAACTCTCCCTTACCTTCCCATTATTCTTTTCCTATGAAGGTCATCGTCCATATCACTAAGTGTGTTGACCCTATGATTAATTTTAATAATCATAAAACATTGAGTAAAAATATTACTAATCATGTACTTCAAGGTTGAAAGTAGGGTTTCTCAAATACTTATAATAAAAAATTATCTATGAAAAAAATTCTCTCAAGATTCCAAGCCAAAGCACTTAAAAGAACAAGTTCTCATAAGTTTAGATAGCTCATTATGAAGAAAATGGATTTGGAAGAAGCAAATATCATTCAAAAGCCTTAGGATTGAGAAATTCAAGTTTAAGAGGTAAAAATATAAAAAGAATAAAGTTAGAAGGTTTTGAGTTGATTATGAAAGGTTTTGAGTCAACTCTGGCATGTTGGTATCAAGTAGAATAGAGCTCAAGTCGACTTATGAACACTAGGAGTTGACTCTCTAAAAAAAATAGAAAGCTAAATTTTTGAGTGCAATCCAAAAGCTGACCCATAAAAAATTAGAGTTGACTCTTGAAAATTAGAGTTGACTTCTATAGAATTGGAGTCGACCCGTACAGAATTAGGGTCGAACCCAATATCATGACAACAATAATGGTTAGTTTTCTGTACTTTTTCGATGGCTAATTTTTGGCTCTAACAGCTATTCCAAGTCTTCTAAGAGTTAAAACTTATTCTCTAGTAACTTTCAATCCTATTAAAAAGCTAAAAAAATATTTGGAAAGCAAGGATTAAGGAGATTAAAATGTGAAATATTCAAATTGATGAGAGCTCCATTAAATATCCTTGAGATAAAGAAAAAAGAGGGATTGAGCATAGAATTGAGTGATCTTTCAAGAGCCATCTTCTTCATCTTCTAGTACAACCTCTCAAGCATCAATTAAAGAGAAGTCAGGTCTCAAAAGAGCAATCCTTCATCTTCTACTTTGAACTTTAAAGAGTTTAAATTGTCTATTTTTCTTTTATACTAAAATTTATTATCATTGTATTTTATTTTTTTGACAAGTTTCTTTGGAGGAAAGGAACTTGAGAATTAGGCCCATCCAAGTCCAAAATTGAACTTTATAGGTTTTAGTTGGGGAGCCCAAAAAATCAACTAGATTGATAGTGAGCTCGAAAAACTATCGATGTAAGATTTTGGTTGGTAATCCTAAAAAACCAATTAAATTTGTTTATGGGCCCAGAAAAATAAACACACTGTAATTAAAGAAATTATAGTAAAATTCTTAAGAAAAGCTTGAAGAGTGGACATAAGTGCGGATTGTACCAAGCCACTATAAATTTTTTATATTTTTGTGTTGTGCTTTATCTAGCTTTTTTTTCTTGTATTCAATACTTGCTTGCATTGTTTTACTTCTTGAATTACAATCTTTATAACCTATTTTCGCTGCTACATTATATATACTTATTTTACACTTAAGTTAGCTCAAATTATTGCACATACTTATTTAGAGCTCAAATTTGGTTAAAATTTTAGAAGAACCCAATTCACCCCCCCTCTCTTGGGTTGTTATGTATGGGCAATAATTGATATCAAAGTAGGTGCTCTGTTATTTGCTGTTGACCTAACCATCAAGAGAAAAAGATCTTGGTAATCCAATATATATATTTTTTAATGAGGCCATTCCATAAATAGACCCTCAATGCTTAATTGATCTAGTTATACTAATTGGAAGGCTAGGATGAGAATATTTATACAAGCACAAGATTGCAATTTATGAAAAATTATAGTTGATGGCCTACACACCCCTAAAGTGTTGAAAGAGTATGATAAAAAAATAACCCAATTAAATGCTAAAACCATGAATATGCTTTGTTGCTCATTGGATATAAATGAATTTAACTTGAATTCTTCTTACATTTTAGTAAATAAAGTATAAAAAAATTAAAAATGATCTTTGAGGGAGCAAGTGAAAGAGAAGAATTAAACTCCCAAAAAGAGAAGGAAGCTTACCCCAATTTTTGCCTCGTTGCTCATGAAAATGAGAAGAAAAACAAGAACAAGAAACAAAAGAAGAAGAAAGCTTCATTTAAGGGGGAGCAAAGCAAAGAAAAAGAAGGTGAAAGAAAAGAGCTAAAAGTGGACAAATCATGCTTGATGGATAAAGAGAAAGAATGCATTGTAAATCCTTACCTCATGGCCAATGATGATGAGGTAAACATTAATAACTCTTTCGATTTTATCTTTGATGAGTTATTTGAAGCCTTTAACAATTTAATGTATGAATTCAAGAAGTTAAGGTTGAAAAACAAAGAGCTTAAAAAAATCCAATCTTTCTTTGGCTAAAGAGAAAAACAAAGTTTTGAGTGAAGAAGATCTTATGAATGATATGAAAAACATGGTCAAAGAAAAGAAAGATTTCTTGAAAAAAATTAAAATTTTAACTAAGAAAAAGAAAAATCTTGTAAAATCTAAAAAAGTTTTAGTTGAAGAAAGAGAAAATCTTTTGAAATCTTTAAGGTCTTTAAAGGATGAGAAAGATAAATCCTTAATTTCTAAAAAATCTCTTGTAGAAGAAAATGCCAAATTAACGAAAGAGATTGAGAGCTTGAAGTCTATATATCCTTCAAAAGCTTACAATTAGATCTTAAAAGCTTCAAGCCATTTAAAATAATCAAAGAGCTATTTTTGACAAATTTGAAATTGGCTATAACTCATTGAGAAAATAAAAATTTATCAAAAACATGTCCACAAAAGCTTCATTTGAACATACTTCAATCAAGTATTTTAAATATAATAAAGTTGGTAATAAAATTTTTGAATATAATTTTAAGATAATTGATCATACTTTGGTTAAATAAATTTAAGTTCTAAAAGGAACCATGCATTCTAATCTTAATGGACCGAGATGGCTTGGGTATCAAAGCTTAGAAAATAATTTTGTAGGTATGCCAAACATCCAAGGGTATGAAAAGAGTCAATTTTTAGAAATGGATGCTTTGGATGGATGGGTGATGCTGTTTAGTAAAAGCTAAACTTTTTCCTATATCATACCATTAATATTTCCAGAATTTATTTAGAATAATCAATTGATTTTGATGATTTATCATTCAAATGCTTGAATTTATTGATTTTATATTGAATTCAAAATCAACTTACTATCTTCTATGTATCATGTCTGAATTGACATGAACTGAAATTATTTTAAAATTAAGTATGATTTTTTAGCTTCCCCAAATCACTTCATTTCTTGAAAAATCATAAATTAAAATAAGCATGATTGTCCATGGATCTATTTGATTGCAAAAATGATAAATTAAACTAAATTTTGACATTCACCCATAAAATGCTTAATTATTAAAAATTCTTCTAAAAATTGTATAATCTAAAAACTTCAAGATAAGACATCAATTCATAAAAGATCATATGCTTGATGTTATTGTTTTGCATGATTGCATTTTAGGTTGACCCTTAAGGCTTTCAAAAATTCTCTAGTTGAACTAAACTTTTAGAGCCATTATCTAGATTTTTCTTGATTTAATCTTATTTGATTTGATTATCAAACCCCTAAATTGATTTGAATATTGTTCTTGATCATTGATTTGATTTCTCATTAATTCTCATTCAATTTGAGCAATTTTGCAATCACTTTTCGTAATCATGTTTTGCTTATCAATAAAATTTAATTATTTAGAAAAATTCAATGTGTTTGATATTTATATCTGTATTTATGTATTTGATTGAAAATCTATTTGATTGAAAAAGTACTTTGATTATAAAACTAAGGGGAGAAATCAAAATATCATAAGAGAGAACATTATTTGAATATTATAGGAGAAATCTTTATTGATCTTAAAAGAAAAATTCTTGATAAATACATATACTTTTTTCATCTTGATTTGCTCATTCTTGTTTATCTTGAGAAATCATTAAAGAGAAAACATTGACCTAAAAGGAAAAGCCTTTTTCAATCATAAAGAGTAATAATAATAATTTGAGAATTTAATGAGTGAAATTACTTTGCTTATTTCTAACTATTTGAGCATTCATGTTGTCTTGTTCATTATTGATTTCTTTTTAAAAGTGTTATTATTAATAAATATTCATGTTTTGAAATTAGTATCAAGCAACATTTGAAAAATATTTTTCCTCCATTGGTTTTCTTTTCAAGAAATGAATTTCAAAATTGATCTTCTTAAATTATCAAGTGGTATAAATAAAAATTTTCAAAAAAATTATTATTTGGCTTGAATTTAAAAAAATTGGTATCAAGAAGATTATTTTAAAGATAACCTTCATAAGTGGTATCAAATAGCTTATTTTTTTCTTAAATTCTATTATTTTATTTTTGACAAAAAGCAAAAAATATTGTGTCTCAAATCTATTTTGCATTGATATACTGTTGATATGATACTATTTGAGACAAACTCAAAAAATATATTCCTTTTCTGAACTTAATGGATTAATACCTCTTAAAGAAAAGGAAAGATGTTTTCTAAAAAATTGAACATATCTTATGGTTAATTTTGATACTCAAAAATATTAATAGTGAAAAGCTTTATACCTTTTGAATCTTTAAAGCTCAAAGTATTTTTCTAACTGAGTTTAAGAAAAAAAATTTATATCAATATTTTTGAAAATGGAGAGAAGTGCCATTAGGTTTATATTGTTCAAAATCTAACTAAAACATTTTTTTTGAAACTAACCAATTTTGATTTAAATTTAAAAAGAAAAAAATATTATTTTGTTTAATCTCAATTTGATACAAATCTTTGATTCTTTCAAAATGAGAGAAAGAAATTCAATCTAAATTTGCTACAAGTTTTCAAAAGGGGGATGAATTATGAAATCTAAATTCAAGTTAAAAATAGGGGGAGAAAATATTAATGGAGAAAATATGCTCTTAAAATATATATATATATATATATTTGATTGGAAATGCTTTGTTTGTGAAACAAAGAGGAAGAAATAATTAATTGATTAAAATTATTGTATGCACATAATTTGAAAGAGAAATGGGGAGAAGGAAAAAAAATAGATTTTCTAATATTTACTCTTAAAAATAAAGGGAGAAATAGTTCTTGAACTTAATCTTATTTTGATTTGTTAAACAGTTATATCATGTATTTCCTAATTTGAGCACTCGTGTATTCTTAATCATTTGATTTGTTTATTTACATGATTTAACTGCCTAATTCCTTTTATAATTTATTAGTGTCAAAATAAATTTGAAGCATATTTTGCCAAAATAGATCATTTTCAAGAATTGCTTTTGAAACTTATGTCTAAATCTGAATTTGATGTACATTCTATTTCAGATTTGATTAACCTTGAGAAATCATTATAAAATTATTTGTATCAAGGTGAAATCAGAAAAATACTAAAGGAAAATCCTAATTTTCCAATCCAGGTTCGTTCAGATCTGATCAGATCAAGAGATATATTTCAAAAATTTTCTCTTTGATCTGTATCAGATCTGAGATGTTTCAGATCTGATTAATATTATTTTAATAAATAAAATAAATAAAGATAAATTAAATCAAATTTAATTTACCTGATTTGGGTAATCCTATTACCTTGTTGATGATCTTGTATGCAGCGGAAGGTTCTGGATCTAGCCACGCAAGCGCCTGACCTCTATCGGTATCCACTCGGGCTGGATCTGGAGATCCTCTTCTTCTCTATCACGTCTCCAAAAATCAGATCTGGAGGATCTTCAAAATTTTTTTTGAAGATCAACAGTCGTCCTTTGCAGCAGTGCAGCCTTCTTGCTTTTGATCGCCTTTCTCTTGCTTGAATCGCACCAACAAAAATCCAAAACTCCTTTTGGACGTGGAGAGCAAGGGGAGAAGGTGGTTTGGTGTGGAGAAGGAGGGGAGAGGCAGCCTTGGGGCGTATGGAAACTCTTAGCTTCAATCTCATATCAATTTTGAGTTGGGTACAGGGTCTTATTTATAGACTAGCTGTGATCCAACTCCTCTTCTTCCCAACCAATCACAACCCTTTGTGAAATCAGATCTAAATCTGATTGGTGGAATAGAGTCCCCTGGATTCCTCCTTAGAGGGTGCCTAAGACCAGTCAAAGTTGGTTCTTAGAAGAACTCTAATTGGAATCCAAAAAGGAGATGGAGTCCTTGTCCAACAAGGACTCCTAGGCGCCTCCAACTTGGGCACACACCTAGGGTGGCGTGCGCCCTTCTCCTTGCCAGGTTCTGGCAGGGGGACAGGCCCCCACCAGCTCTCCAATAGGTGCATGACATGTGGTCAAAAGTCAAAGTGTCAATGGTCAACGTTTGACCAGTCAAAGGTAGACTTTTGACCAAAGTCAAAGAACAAGAAATGGCAGGTAAAATAATGTCTTAATAAAATAAGACAACCTTTTCTGACTTGGACAACCTCCAGTCAGACCATATGAAGGCCTCTGATTGAGCACAAACTCCTTTGGCTCAGTCAGGACAACTTATTTATGATAGCAAAAGAAGAACGTTAGGTTCAATCGAGTGCTAGCACGATTTTCTTGAACCTAATTGAATCTCATTCAGATCAATTGAACTAGATCAGTTCAATTGATGATCACCAGATTCAAACCCTTGTTTGTGTGACCCAGTTAGGTTCAGTTCTGTATGGTAATGGGATATGTCATGATCTCTATCATCGACATCATCGAAACTCCTTTCGATGGATCAGAACTCTTCTGATTCGAACAGCTAGAATGATCGATCATCTAAATCATTCTAATTGCTCCCAAAATCCACCAGTGACACCTAGCAGTATATGGTGGCAACCCATCAGAGCTGAATGCGAACCTCTTGGTGCAGCTACCTGTGTGATTAAGTTCTTCTATCTTGAGCCCCGATCAGATTAGGGTTAAGGTGAACTCGTCAAACCCTAGTCTCTGTCATATGATGTAATCATTCGATTCGAGTCCAATGTGAAAATCTAAATAGAAACTCTTTCTATTATTTCACTCTGCCATGGCCATGGGCTTCTGGACTTGATTCTCATGATCATCATAGGGCTGCTCCTCTACCACCGAGGTAGATAGATTCCATCTTGATGCAATCCAGTTCCTACAATGAACATGCTATAGCCAACATACACCTCAGGATTTCCATATGGCTAGGAGATCGAGTAATGGTGTAGTCAAACTATAACACCCTCAAGGTGAACTGCCGATGCACCTCAGGTCAAAGAACCAGACACACTACTGCAGCATCGAGTCAGTCATTGACGAGAAGGTAGACTTCCCTAATGACTACTCGAGGTGGTCACGCTCAGTGCCCTCGTTCTCTAACGAGTACCTGTACTCTCGCTCCGGTGTCTCCACACCATAGACTCAAGACTCATCTACTAAAGAGAAGCGATTGTACACCAACCTTCCGGATCAATCACCATCCTCGTGATGATCCTATGGTCGGGAGCATTTTATGAGTTAATAATGATTATTCATGTCTTAAATTTTCAACTCTTGAAAATATGAATTATCATTACCATTAACTCAAAGGATGTATCACAGACACTAAATACACATATGTGATAGAAAATAACCCATTTTATTGATTTTAGTCAAAATTATAATTTTGCCCCTAGAAGTGTATTACAAGTGTCAGCCAATTCTGGCTTCTAGGGCACATATATCTAACAATCTCCCACTTGTCCTAAAGCCAATTGGCTACAAGTCTAAGTCCCATCTTCTCAAGGTGGGCTTCGATCTTCTGCTGGCCCAACGGCTTTGTAAGTGGGTCTGCCCATTACGGAGTTGACTCTCTTGACCTCGTCGAGGTAATCGCGGATGAGGTGGTACTCTTCTGGTGAGACCTCGGCTCCTTAGCAAGGGCTAATTGTTGTCGCAGTATAGAGGAATGGCATCTGATGGCAGATTTCTGCAGCAAACTTCTTGTACCAGAATAGCCTCTGATGCAGCGATATATTCTGCTTCCATGGTGGAATCTGCTATCACCGTTTGCTTGGAACTCTTCCAGCTGACAGCACCACCATTGCACACAAACAGACTCCCAGATGTCGACTTTCGATCATCTATATCGGACATGAAATCCGAGTCTGTGTATCCCTGGACTTGGAGTTCTCCATTACCAAAGACCAACATCATATCCTTAGTTCTTCTCAAGTACTTAAGGATACATTTCACAGAAGTCCAGTGTTCTTCACCTGGATTTGACTGATATCTGCTTGTGACACTCACAGCATGGGCTATATCAGGTCGTGTACATAGCATGGCATACATGAGGCTCCCTATTGCAGAAGCATAAGGGATCTTGCTCATGCGTTCTATTTCCTCAGGTGTGCTAGGGCACATCTTCTTGGAAAGATGAATACCATGTCTGAAGGGTATTAATCCCCTCTTAGAGTTTTCCATACTAAACCTCTTTAGTACTTCCTCTATGTACATCTTCTGTGAAAGTCCTAGCATCCTATTCGGTCTATCCCTATAGACCTTAATTCCTAGAATAAAGGATGCTTCACCTAGGTCTTTCATGGAGAATTCCTTGGACAACCATATTTTGACTGATGTCAACATGGGAATATCATTCCCAATAAGGAGGATGTCATCCACGTACAATACGAGGAAGACAACAGCGCTCCCACTGACCCTTTTTGAAAACACATGGTTCCTCTTCATTTTTGATGAAACCAAACTTTTTGATCACATCATTGAAATGAGTGTTCCAGCTCCGAGATGCTTGCTTAAGTCCATATATGGACCTTTGCAGCTTGCAAACCTTGTGATCAGTATCACTGGATGTGAAACCTAGCGGCTGTTCCATATAGATATCTTCCTCAAGATATCCATTTAAGAATGCCGTTTTCACGTCCATTTGCCATATTTCATAATCGAAATAGGCTGCAACGGCAAGCAATGTGCGGATGGATTTTAGCATAGCCACTGGGGAAAAGGTATCCTGATAGTCAATGCCTTCGCGTTGACTATAACCTTTTGCCACTAGTCTAGCCTTGAATGTCTCCACATTCCCATCTGCACCAATCTTTCTCTTGAAGATCCATTTACACCCAATAGGTACTATACCTTCTGGTGGATCTACCAAGGTCCAGACTTGGTTTGAGTGCATCGAGTCAATTTCTGACTGCATTGCCTCTAGCCATTTCTCGGAGTCGATATCTGATATCGCCTCGTTGTAGGTTTTGGGATCATCACCATGAGCACCATTACCTACGAGGAACATTTTCTCTACTTCCTCTGAAATAATACCTAAGTATCTTTCAGGGGGATGGAAAACTCTTTCCGATCTACGAGGTGGAGGAGGTAGTGTTCTTATTGGCTCAACCTGATTTGGTTCCAATTGGTCCTTAGCTCGTTCCACTTGTGAGACTTTCTCATCAAGCTTGATCTATTTTCCAATGCCGCTATCTTGAATAAACTATTTTTCAAGAAAGATGGCATGTCGACTCACAATCACATTGTGGTCTTCTGGAATGTAGAAATAGTATCCTAATGACTCTTTAGGATATCCTATGAATCGAGCTCTAAAGGACCTAAACTCTAACTTGTCCGCTTGTTGTCTTTTGACATGAGCCGGACAACCCCAAATTCTGAGATGACTCAGACTTGGTTTCTTACCGTGCCATATCTCATACGGTGTGGTAGGAACGGTTTTAGAGGGAACCCTATTCAGTAGATAAATTGAAGTTAACAATGAGTGTCCCCAAAGAAAATCAGGGAGGTCTGTGAAGCTCATCATGGATCGAACCATATCCAATAGAGTCCTGATTTCTCCATTCTGAAACCCCGTTGAGTTGAGGTGTTCCTGGTGGAGTCCATTGAGAGACTATGCCATTTTTCCTTGAGATAGTCTAGGAATTTTCGGCTAAGGTATTCACCTCCTCGATCTGATCGAAGAACCTTAATGGGTTTTTCCAGTTTGTTTTTCTACTTCATGTCTGAATTCTTTGAACTTTTCAAAAGCTTCAGACTTGTGTCTCATAAGATACACATACCCATACCTAGACAGATCATCGGATAAAGGTAATGAAGTAGACAAAATTGCCTCTAGCCGGCACATCAAATGGGCCGCACACATCAGTATGTACTAGGGCAAGGAGATCTGTGGCCCTTCTCCCCATGTCCAACAAAAGGGAGTTTAGTCATTTTGCCTTGAAGACAAGATTCACAAGTTGGATATGACTCGAAAGTCAATGGACTCAATAGCCCATTTTTCTCCAATTTGTTGATCCTATCTTCTGCTATATGACCTAATCTCAGGTGCCATAGATATCTGTCATTTGGACTATCCCTAGGTCGTTTGGCATTCACGTTTTGCTCGATAGTTAAGAACAGGTACATCAATATGTAGCTGATAAAGACCATTAATAAGGAAAACCATTTGCAATTTTATTTCTTTCATAAAGAATGTTACAATGGTCCTTAAAGAAGGTGATCACATAACCTTCTTGTGCTAAGCATGAAACAGAAATCAAATTCCTGCTAGCTGCAGGCACATAATAACAGTCTTTCAAAACTAAGTCTAAACCAGATGGTAATCGAAGAGGGTATGTTCCCACGGCTACTGCAGCAACTCTTGCTCCATTACCGATGCGTAGGATCATGTCTCCATCCCTCAGCCTCCTGCTATCCTCAAGACCCTGCATGGAAGTGCACAGATGAGCACTAGAACCAGAGTCAAGCACCCAACTGGATGCAGAAGAAATCGTAAGGTTAGACTCAATAACGAGCATACCTCCAGAAGGACCTTCCTTCTTGTTCTTCAGGGTGGCCAGGTAAGTAGGGCAGTTCCGCTTCCAATGGCCGTCGCTGTTGCAATGGAAATACTTTCCTTTGCCATCGGCCTTTTTCTTCGGCTTCTGCCTTCTTCTTCTTTGATCCTTCCACCTTTTGCTTTTTCACAGACTTCTTTTTCTTTCCATAAGACTTTCTTTTGGAAGAAGTCCGTTCCATAGCAAGAACTGAGCCTTTAGAACCTTTCATAGAAAGCTCAGCGGTAACCAGCATATTCATTAATTCGGCCAAGGAATTTCTGAAGTTTATGCATGTGGTAATTCATGATGAATTGCCCATATGCATCAGTCAAGGATTGCAGAATAATATCATTCTGCAGATCCAAGTCCAACTTCACACCGAGCTTCTCAAGCTCTTCCAATGTCCTTGATCATTGTCAGACAGTGATCTTGGACTGACTGCCCATCACGCATCTTAGCCTTAAAAAGTCATTTCGTGACTTGATATTTGGCTGCGCGACTCTGTTCACCAAACATCTCCTGCAGGTGAGCCAACATTTGGCGAGCAGTCCCGATATCTTCATGTTGGCGCTGGAGCTCATCAGACATCGAGCCCAACATGTAATATCTGGCCTTATTATCTTCGTCTATCCATTTTTCCAGAGACGCTCTCTGTTCAACAGATGGATGGGCTGGTAAGGTGGGAGGGTCCTGGTCCAAAACATGGGTTAACTTCTCAGAACCCAAAATAATTTTGTAGTTCCTGAGCCAATCTTTATAATTGGGTCCAGTCAGTCTATGTGTGTCCAGGATACGTGCCAATGGGTTGGACGCAGACATTTTCCTGTAGAGAGTCAAAGATTCTAGTTAGATACTGTAATTTTGACTTGACCAATTTATTTAGGGATTTTATTTTTAAACAAATTAGCTCCCACTATTTTCTCGGATCCCTACACTCCCTCTGTAGAGATGCAAAAATCTCCATGATTAATGATTTCTAGTGGGTGGTGCGGTCTCACCAACTGACTCATCACCTCACCTAACAGTTATTGGTGATGGGTTAGCCAATGAGTGAACAACTCTTGTTCAATGATTCTCTAATCATGGTGCACCCAAACTTGGTCTCTAATTCATGAATCTCACCGTATCCGGAATATTGATCCACTCCTTAGTTAAGTCAGACCCACCATTTGCATAGACTGGGTTCCTAATTGAGTCTCTCACCGTATCCAAGAATATTGAGCCCAACTCATCCTCCAGCCCATAGCATCCAATGCCTAATAGACATGGTTGCATCTTCCCGGTGCAACTGAGCCACTGTATCCAGCCGAGAACAATCAACCCCGGGAAGGGCCCGCACATCTACAATGGTGGAAGACCTCAGACTTAATCTTTTCTTAGGGAGAATTGATTCAGGTCTCATTAAACTAGACTTGGCTTAGTCATAACAATTATGACTAACCTAGTGGCATGGGTTAGCTCGGATTATTGACCACCTCAGATCAGAACTGTGTCAACAGATATGGCCAGGTAAGTGAGACCGGTGGAAGGAATATGCCATTAACTCATATAAGAACGCATTCAGGTCGAGTAGCTTCCAATTAAAAACCAGTCGGTCGTATGTGCCAAACTTACCTTAGACACCAAATTATTGAGTCAGAACCAATTGGGTTAGCCTACAATCCAGACTCTAACCTCTGAGCCTAATTAGGTCTTGCTTGATCGTGACTCGATCTTGACCCAGACTTAATCCTATTAGGCTGGTCAATTTAAGCATTGTTGATCCCATCTAACCAACTCTTGATTCGGTTTGATCAACCGCTTAGACCTAATTGAGCTACCCAAGCCCGAACCCAGTATTATGAATATGTCTTAGATCTAAAATTCTCAATTTTAGACCTAATTAATATTCCATAAACTTAATTCTTAATTAAGTAGGGTTCATAAACAAAATATGCACAATAAATCCTAGGGTTTCAGGATCTAGGGTTTTGCAGAAAGTAAGTTTTGGGTTTCTGATTAAGGACGAACACGCAGCACCCCTACACATCATAAGAACACCCCATCGAATGGGAAGAGAGGGCCTTTAAACCCTTCTTCGTTCTTATGACCGGACGGCCAAGAGGAACGCCTTAATCAGGAACATTCAATACTACAAAACAAGTTATCAGATCTATATCATATATCTCATATACAAATTAGATCTAATCATGGCATATTTTGCATACATCTCATGTATCAAATCATGCATGTTTTCAGATCTAAATTATCTCATAATAATCTAAAAAATTAGATTTAAATTGATCTTATCAAAATAAATTCTAATCTAGACAATTATGTAGAACTATTCTACAACTAGTCTAGACATGCATCAATCATATCTCATATGATGTTTAAAATTAAATAATTTTTATTTACTATTTTTTAGATGTTATTATAACACTTATAATATCAAAAAATAGTAAATAAAAAGATCTAAAATATGATTTAATCAGATTAAATTAAAAACATGCAAGACTATTCTATAGAACTATTCTATTCTAGAACTAGTCATGCATATCTTCTAATCTTAGATCCAAATTATTTAATTTTAATTTTTTTCTAATTTTAGATCTGATCACATCTCATGTGACATCTGAAATCAATTATTTTTGATTAAAATAAATTTAAAATCAGATCTAAATATTTTTAGAACCATGGCTCTGATACCAGTTGAAGGAAAATCCTGATTTCTCGGATCCAGGTTCGTTCAGATCTGATCAGATCAAGAGATATATTTCAAAAATTTTTCTCTTGATCTAATCAGATCTTGATATGTTTCAGATCTGATTCTTATTATTTTAATAAATAAAATAAAAAAGATAAATTAAATCAAATTTAATTTACCTGATTTGGGTAATCCTATTACCCTGTTGATGATCCTGTTTGCAGCGGAAGGTTCTGGATCTAGCCACGCAAGCGCCTGGCCTCTACCGGTATCCACTCGGGCTGGATCTGGAGATCCTCTTCTTCTCTATCACATCTCCAAAAATTAGATCTGGATCTGATCTGGAGGATCTTCAAAACTCTTTTGAAGATCAGCAGTCGTCCTTTGCAGCAGCGCAGCCTTCTTGCTTTTGATCGCCTTTCTCTTGATCTGAATCGCACCAACCAAAAGTCCAAAACTCCTTTTGGACGTGGAGAGCAAGGGGAGAAGGTGGACTTTGGCATGGAGAAGGAGGGGAGAGGCAGCCTTGGGGCGTATGGGAAACTCTTAATTCAATCTCATATCAATCTGAGTTGGGCGCAGGGTCTTATTTATAGACTAAGCTTGTGATCCAACTCCTCTTCTTCCCAACCAATCACAACCCTTTGTGAAATCAGATCTAAATCTGATTGGTGGAAATAGAGTCCCCTGGATTCCTCCTTAGAGGGCACCTAAGACCAGTCAAAGTTGGTTCTTAGAAGAACTCTAATTGGAATCCAAAAAGGAGATGGAGTCCTTGTCCAACAAGGACTCCTAGGCGCCTCCAACTTGGGCACACGCCTAGGGTGGCGTGCGCCCTTCTCCTTGCCAGGTTCTGGCAGGGGGACAGGCCCCCACCAGCTCTCCAATAGGTGCATGACATGTGGTCAAAAGTCAAAGTGTCAATGGTCAACGTTTGACCAGTCAAAGGTAGACTTTTGACCAAAGTCAAAGAATAAGAAATGGCAGGTGACCAAAAATGGCAGGTAATGTCTTATAAAATAAGACAACCTATTCTGACTTGGACAACCTCCAGTCAGACCATATGAAGGCCTCTGATTGAGCACAAACTCCTTTGGCTCAGATCAGGACAACTTATTTATGATAGCAAAAGAAGAACGTTAGGTTCAATCGAGTGCTAGCACGATTTCCTTGAACCTAATTGAATCTCATTCAGATCAATTGAACTAGATCAGTTCAATTGATGATCACCAGATTCAAACCCTTGTTTGTGTGACCCAGTTAGGTTCAGTTCTGTATGGTAATGGGATATGTCATGATCTCTATCATCGACATCATCGAAACTCCTTTCGATGGATCAGAACTCTTCTGATTCGAACAGCTAGAATGATCGATCATCTAAATCATTCTAATTGCTCCCAAAATCCACCAGTGACACCTAGCAGTATATGGTGGCAACCCATCAGAGCTGAATGCGAACCTCTTGGTGCAGCTACCTGTGTGATTAAGTTCTTCTATCTTGAGCCCCGATCAGATTAGGGTTTAGGTGAACTCGTCAAACCCTAGTTTCTATCATATGATGTAATCATTCGATTCGAGTCCAATGTGAAAATCTAAATAGAAACTCTTTCTATTATTTCACTCTGCCATGGCCATGGGCTTCTGGACTTGATTCTCATGATTATCATAGGGCTGCTCCTCTACCACCGAGGTAGATAGATTCCATCTTGATGCCAATCCAGTTCCTACAATGAACATGCTATAGCCAACATACACCTCAGGGTTCCATATGGCTAGGAGACCGAGTAATGGTGTAGTCAAACTATAACACCCTCAAGGTGAACTGCCGATGCACCTCAGGTCAAAGAACCAGACACACTACTGCAGCATCGAGTCAGTCATTGACGAGAAGGTAGACTCCCTAATGACTACTCGAGGTGGTCACGCTCAGTGCCCTCGTTCTCTAACGAGTACCTGTACTCTCGCTCCGGTGTCTCCACACCGTAGACTCAAGACTCATCTACTAAAGAGAAGCGATTGTACACCAACCTTCCGGATCAATCACCATCCTCGTGATGATCCTATGGTCAGGAGCAATTTATGAGTTAATAATGATTATTTATATCTTAAATTTTCAACTCTTGAAAATATGAATTATCACTGCCATTAACTCAAAGGATGTATCACAGACACTAAATACACATATGTGATAGAAAATAACCCATTTATTGATTTTAGTCAAAATTATAATTTTGCCCCTAGAAGTGTATTACAAGTGTCAGCCAATTCTGGCTTCTAAGGCACATATATCTAACAAATACTTTATCATGATTATTTATTTTTAAGAAATAATTTTTTTAAAAAAATTAATTTTTCTTAAATCTTCATTTAGTATTAGACAAACTACTATTATCTTGTATTCTATTGCTTTATCTTTTGGCAAAACGAAAAGGATATATCATTAAAATTATTTTGCTTTGATACCACATATTATTCTTGATACATTCTCGATACTTATTTTTTTTGAATTTAATTGACTAATATTTATTAGGAAAAAAATAAATAAATATTGAAGTACATGTTATGTTTAGTTTTAATGCTCAAATTTTTTATTTTGAAAAGCTCCATTCTTCTTAAATCCATGAAAATTAAGACAATTTTATACATAAATTTGAAAATTTGATTAATGAATTAACTTTATTCCAAAAAGGGGGAGATATGAATTTGATACATTTCAATCAAAAGAAATTTGAATTCAAGTTACTTTTAGAAAACAAATGCTTTTATGTATATTTTGAACAAAGAGACATGTTTTTGAAAACAGGAGATGTACCATAAGTTTTGAATTTGATACATTCTTGAAGTTTAATTGATTTTGATTTTTTAAATTTGATATATCTCTAAATTTGATACTCTTCTTTTAAACTCAACTTGATTGATTTTGATGATCATTTTGATCCTTCCCATGATTTTTTTGATACTATCAAAAAGGAGGAGAGTTATGCTGAGTATATGCTTGACTACATGCTTAAAATACTCCTATGCTGAAAATGCTCATTTGTTTGCTTGAAGCAATCATATAAAATGAGTATATGCTGAATGTTTTTGAAATATGCATTGATTTATGATATCTGAATTTAAGATGAAATGAAATATTCATAAATTATATGCTTAAAGTGTTTAGAAAGTCACTTCATGATTTATATTGGAAAAGTAATTGAAACACATAATATATTTTATTGTGCATATACTCAAAGTTTTATCATCATCAAAAAGGAGAAGATTATTGATCATATGATTGATTTTGATGATCATAAAATATTAAGTAAAAATATTACTAATCATGTGTTTTAAGATTGAATGTAGGGTTTCTTAAATGTTCATAATAAACAAATCATCTATGAAAGAAATCCTCTCAAGATGCCATGCCAAAGTACTTAAGAGAATAAGTTCTCCTAAGTTTGGATGGCTCATTATGAAGAAAATAGATTTAGAACAAGCAAATATCATTTGAAAATATTAGAATTAGAAAATTCAAGTTTAAGAGGAAAAAATATAAAAAAAATAAAGTTAGAGGTTTTGAGTCGACTTCAAAAGATTTTGGGTCGACTCTGGCATGTTGGTATCAAGTGGCACAGAGCTTGAGTTGACTAGTGAACAGTAGGAGTCGACTTTCTCAAAAAAATAGAAAGTTAAATTTTTGAGTGCAGTCTAGGAGCTGACCTCTGAAAAATTGGAGCTGCCTCCTGAAAATTGTAGTTAATCTTTGTAGAATTAGAGTCGACCCTAATGTTGGGACAGTAATAATGGCTAATTTTTTTATGCTTTTCCAATGGCTAGTTGTCGGCTCTAGCAACTATTCCAAGTCATCCAACAACCAAAACTTATTCTCCAGCAACTTTCAAACCTATTAAAAAGCTAGAAAAATATTTGGGAACCAAGGATTAAGGAGATTAAAGTATGAAAACATTCAAATTGGTGAGAGCTCTATTAAATATCCTTGAGACAAAGAAAAAGAGATGGATTGAGTACAGAATTGAGTGATCTTTCAAAAGCCATCTTCTCTATCTTCTAGCACAACCTCTTAAGCATCAATTAAAGAGAAGTCAAGCCTTAAAAGAGCAATCCTTTAGCTTCTACTTCGAGCTTCAAAGAGTTTATTTTTTTATTTTTCTTTTATGTTAAAATTTATTATCATTGTATTTTACTTTTTTTATAAGTTTTTTTGGAGAAAAGAAACTCGAGGATTAGGCCCATCCAAGCCTAGAATTTGATTTTTTAGGTTTTGGTTGGTGAATTTAGAAAATCAACTGGGTTGATAGTAGTGTAAGGTTTTGTTGGTGATCCTAAAAAGCCAACTATATTTTTTTGTGAGTCCAAAAAAGTAAACATACTATAATCAGAGAGATTATAGTGAAATTTCTAAAGAAAGCTTGGGGAGTGGACTTAGGTATAGGTTACACCGTATCACTATAAATTTCTTGTATATTTGTATTGTGCTTTGTCTAGCTTATTTTTCTTGCATTCAATACTTGCTTGCATAGTTTTAATTCCTGAATTGCAATCTTTATAACCTATTTCCGCTGCTACATTACATGTACTTTATTTACATATAAGTTAGCTCAAATTATTGCACATACTTGTTTAGAGCTCAAATTTGATTAAAATTTATAAAAACCCAATTCACCCTCCCCTCTTAGGTTGCTACCTCTGAGCAACAAAGTGCACTATCTTCTCATCCTCTTTTTCCCATCTTTCTCCATGCATGTGATCGTAGCACCACAACTCAAAGAGGCCATGGTCATGTTGCCACAAGGCTACACCACCCTAATTATTTCTCCTCTGCTCTATTCTTTTTTGTTCCTTTTCCTCTTCTCCTTATGGATGCCTCCCCTACCTCTCTCTTTCTCCTAATTTTCTCTCATAAATTCCCCTACACTCGAATGATTGGCGAAGGATCAACCACCATCTTCTTATTCTCTCTTCCTACATCCATATCCTCTAGCTTTCTCTCTCTGCTTCTTCATCTCACTCTCTTTCTCTCTAGCCAAATTGACTATCTTGCAAATCAAGACAAGCATGGAGTACTATATCTAGGACGTGCATTGAATTTTAGGGCTCGATCCCACCATGAGGTGATTATAACTCCTTCCACGATTCCTAGATTAGGAATAAATGACATTTGAAACACTAGGTTAAATTTGGGATGTGCACCAAAATCTTGGCCACTAGTTAAATGGATTCACAGTCTTGTCCTTGATATAGACCTTGTTGTTGAATGATTAATTTTGAGTGGGCCCCATAAATCTAGAGATCCATCAAATGCTTGAGTTTTAAATAATAATTTATCTCTTAGATGTAAACCTAATTTTTGAATGCATGCAATTATCTAAGCTATGCATAGTACCTTGGAGATAATTCTATCTGCGAGCTAAGGTAAATTCTTCTATCTAATATTCAATTATATATGTATATATATATATGAATTGGTTCACTTTGCATAACTTGATAAAAAAATGTTAATTTAAGTACTGAAACTTAATCATAAATAATATCTATGTATATTTTGATTTATATTGTATATGCTCTATATAAGTAGACTTTGAACAAATGGATTAAGTATATAAAAAAAAAATTGTGAGCATGAACTACTCTTTTTACTACTTTAAAATGTTGTTGAATTTATTGATTGTGATGTATCCTCTATAGCCTAACTATGATCACATGTTTTACGATCTAGTCTTCTTGTAGGCCTCTAAAGGGATGATCACTGTCACATGCTAGAAGATAGTATGTTGTAGTTGAGAGCTAGTTTTCTTTTGAGCCATACTAGAGGGGCGATCACTAGTACATGTTACCGTGGACATGTTTTTCAACTGATTTTAGAGCTAATTCCTTTTAGGCATATAATGAGGCAATTATTAATGCATGCTAATGTGCAGGATGTTATAGTCAGGATCTAGACTCTTGGAGCTTACCACAATCGATCATGGCTAGAGTCAAGAGGCTAAGAGAGAGAAAGTTTGAATAGTTGGATACGATGATTGAAAGTTTTATTTCTGCTTCTTTTATTTAGATGTGTTGATCATTTTGAATATATATATACTTTACATGGCTCAGAATATCTTATATTTTAAATTGAAAAATTTTATATATGATCCTAAGTTTTAGTATATATATGCTTAATCGAATAATGGCAGAGCTAACTTAGTAGGTGTTGGGGGTAAAATAGCTCCCATTAAAATCCAGTGGACTGTCTGATCTTGATATAGTATTATTTAAAGCAGTGGTGTTTAGGTTCAAACTTCAGTCAAACTGCTTTCTTATTTTGGTCAACTTTTGGATGACCGACCTCCAGCCCATGAATGTCAGACAATCTTCCCAGTAGCAACCCTTAGCTTTCTTTCCATGATTGTAGAGCCTGTCGAAGGCATGCCAAACTTTGGCCTGATGAGCTTAAATAGTGAAAAGTGTGAGGATTGGTGGTGCTCCCAAGCCTTGGAAGGCCACGAGAGGAGTCAGGGTGTTGACTCTGAGGATTCTAGGATAGGTGTGGTCCTAGGGCTAGGATAAGAGTTATCTTAGGATGGAGATAGCGTATAACCCTCCACGGGCTTAAGGTCCAGGTGTTGAGGATCTTGAGAAACTTGGTTGGTGCTTCAGAGACCTAGGACACAAGATGGAGCAAGAAACCAAAGCTAGGGAATGAAGACTGCAGAGAAGGAGCTCTTCTGCAGGTTAGCCAGCTTAGTCAGAAACTAAGTCAGCTAAGTCTCAGTAGACAGGCTAAATAGAGAGGTGTGTGTTCAGGACTGCAGGCATGCCATGCAACTAGGTCGGCTCAGTCTGAAACTAAGCAGACCCAGTCTCAGGTTAGCCAGCTTAGTGTTGAGACTGAGTCGGTTTAGTGCACGAGCAGAGTTATGCAAGGATCTGTTTGGGGCTAGGATAGAAACTTATCCTAGGGGTTTTAAGGCCTGGTTTGAAAGGTTTTAAGGAGGCTAACTCATGTATGGGTTGGGTTTAAATCTAGGAGATGAGAGCATGGGAGACATGGATGTACATGGACTCGATGAGTGCTTTCATGTATTAGGTTAGCCAAGAGAATTTTTGGTTGGGCCTAATGGCTATGTATAAATACATAGGTTGTATTAGAATTTTCATAGAAGAAGTCAATACAGATCTTTTCTCCCTTAATCTCTCTTCTCTCTAGTGTTGCCATCCTAGGGTTCTTAAAGAAGCCTTAGAGAGAGGGGGCGCCTCCCTCAAGCCCAAGGAGAAAGGTGCCTCAGCATAGATCTAGGTGGTAGATCTATGGTATACTACCTTAGAGATCGTCAAAGGTCTTCTGTGGTCCAGGCTAAAGATCTTGGGTTTTCCACAACATGGCGTCAGAGTGGTACCATGGAACAATAATTGGTATCAGAGCTAGGTGATGCCATGGTGATGTCATAACATTTGGTATCAGAGCCTGATGGTGTGTAGAAGAGAAGGAGATGTCATATAGAATGAAATCAAAAATCTACACAAGTATTCCATGGTATATCTCTAATCTACCATTGTTATTGCTATGGTTTGGCCAACCGAGAGCAGTGGGTTGAAGGTGGAGGCTAAGAGGATTAATGAAAAAAAAAATTTCCTAGGATGGAAGGTTTGGGTGCATGATTTGCTGGTCAATCTTGGTGGAAAGGCCGCGATGTGTGATGGTGATAGATAAAAAATGCTGGAGTGCTGCAGTAGTTCTTCCCTAAAGATGCAAGGCTGAGAGAGGCTTGGCAGTGTAGCAGTCAAGGAAGATATCTCAGTAGAGAGCATCAGGATTCTCTAGGAAGATGGGCAGTATGGGATAGTTGATGGTTGAAGAAAGATTTTCCAAGGGGTAATGGTCGAAAGAAGGCTGAAGAAGCAGCTATACATCCTTCGATGGCAGGAAGGTAGAAAAGTAGTTGGGGATGTATTCAGCAGTTTGACCAGAGTATGGTTTTATGAAAACTTGGTGGTGATGGAGATGGATGATCCATGGAGATCCCATAGGTTAGGACTGGACAGTGGATCAAATTTCTTCTACAGGAGCACCAGGAAGAGTCATGATTCAGGTGGAGGATAGTTTTTATACGGCAAGAGAGAACCCAGATACCTATGAGGAGGCAGTGTCAAGATAAGGCAGGGAGCATTAGAGTGCTGTAGTAATGCTTTCCTGGAGGCACGAGGCTAAGTGAGGCTCGATGGTGCAGCAGTTGAGGGAGGTATCTCAGTAGAGAGTATCAGGAGGCATCTCAGGGAGATCGGGAGCAGATCTTAGAGAGAGCCAAGAAGTCTTAGGAGCCTCGAGATGAGATAGGTGGGTTTGAGTCTAGGATAGGGTTTGAGCTATAGTTTCTCTGGGCGTAAGTAAAGTGATGGCTGGTGTAGGAGTAGAAGAGGAAAAGGCTGAGTGAAATTTTTTAGGATTCAGTCGTTGGATTTAAAAGAGTTGGATGAGCTCTTAGGTTTTGGAGGTGCTTGGAGGTGCCTGTGGGTTGCGGAGGTATCTGATATAGCTTCGAAGGAATCCATAAAATATGGAGAGTTCGAAGGGGTAGTGATGGTGTTTGAGGAGCAGCGGCAGGCCCAGCAGTGCAGCATTGGATGGTTGACCTCGGATAGCTTAGGTACAGAGTCAGCTTTTGCAACATTAGGGGGACTTCAGTTCTAGGTAGAGCACCAGACAGAGGTGGCTTCATATGTGGAGATGTGACACAAGTTTAGAGTGGAGAGGTGTAGGAGGATCAATATTTTAGCACCAGCATCGAGGATGCACAGTTTCAAGTGGAGCGATATGTGCAGGAGGATAGGCATAGTTCTGAGAAGATTGTGTCAAGGTTTACAATGAGTGCCAATATAGGAACGCTGTGGTTCTCTCAAGGAAAGTTCAGAAAAGTGATGTGGTTACTAAGCAGAAGGAATCCTACAATTCTAGGATGGTAAGAAAAAGCAAGCCAAGATTTTCAGTGGTGGAGATGGTCATCCTAAAGGCCTTAAGGATGCACAACAGTAGAAGAGGATTGGTAGAGGTGATGATTGTATAAGGGGCTGTCAGGATGTGCAGCGATAACAGGATCATGCAGGAGAGCATTGCCAATGGGTTTGCCAAGGCTTGGGGCACCAAGGTGGAGATTGTGAGGATTGGTAGTGCTCCCAAGCCTTGGGAGGCCAAAGATTGATGGTACGTATCTTTCTAGTTTGGCAAGAAGGGGTTACTCAAGGATGCCCCTTCTTCCATTCACAACTGGAAGAAGATGTTCTTCATCTTGTGTTCTTCTTTAGAGCTAGGACTTCCTTCCTGGGGCGACATTAGGGATTCCATCCGCTAAGCTCCCAGACTTAAGAAAGAGGATCGAGATTCGACCAATAAGCTCAAAAACTATCGAGCTCCTCCAATCTCCAACCTGCTAGATGATCGGACCATATTTAAGTTCGGTCTTAGTCCTCTCAATCCGGTAGGTAGTTCTTTATGGTCTGCCAATTGTGTATGATCTTCTTTCTTTTTCTGACTTGAATTTTTTTTTTCTACAAAAATAACTCCTGAGAAGTGAAATCGCCTGACTATGGGGATTAAATCCCTCAAGAGGAAGAGCCACTCCATTGGAAAAACATCAAAAAAGGCTCGCACTGATGAGCCGATCTTGGCCATCCGATCCAGACAGTGTCCATCTTGGAGGCTGATGTGGCAGCACCAATTTTGACCCTGCCCTAAGCGGATGTGGCCCTCGCACCTCCTGAACAGCATGAGGCCATCGAGAAGAAGAAGAAGAAAAAGGATGCTGTCAGAAAAAGGATAAGGAGGACAGCTAGAAACTTAAGTGGTGAGGGCTCCGGTCAGGAGAGAGCTTCTTTAGATGATCAAAAGGTCATCCAATCCCTGATGAAGGGTAGCATCCTCTTGCATATTGTAAATAAAATGATTGGGAAGGAGGATGCCGAAAGGTTTGACGAGTCCTTCGCTGCCTTCCTCGAGGTAATTAATACCTTTGAACTTGATCGAATGTGGAATGTACTCCTAGAGCTTTGACTTAATTTCCTTCTATCCTACAGCTAGGATATTACTTATTTGCCCATTTTAAGGTGGCCAATCTCCATCAAGTCGAGTTCTCCAAGGTCCTTCGTAAGGCTCAGGCAGAGACAGAAAGGGTTCAGGCCAAGGTCAAACATTTGAAGATGGCCTTAGAGGAACAAACTACGGAAGCTGATCGCCTTTGAGAGGCATTGAGGAGAGAAGAGGAGGTTTCCGCAAAGCTGAGGGCAGCCTTGACTCTTTCAGAGGACAAAAGGAAGAAGGTCAAAGAGGAGGTCAGCGCCAAGAAGGAGAGGGTTGTCGAGGCCTTCAAGTCCTCCAAAGCAATGAAAGACATCAAGGTTGCCTTCGCTCAGGAGGCTTTTTTGGAGAAATTCGAGATCTGCATAGGGAGGGTTGCGAAGAACTTTCTAGAGGTAGATCTCAACCTTTTGATAGACAAGCCCAGCAAAGAGGCCGGCCCTTCTAACGCTAAGGCCAACTCTCCTATTACTAAACCCATCCCTGAAGCTCCAGGACCTACAACCGAGCTTGAGGCCGTAAGGAATGCATCGACCTTACCTACTACTGAACCAGTCGAGGTCGAAAATCTATGATTACTTATATTTTTCTTTCTTTTCTTTTTGCTATACTCAAACATTTTAAGAAATAAAAATGAACTTTCTTTTCTTTACACTTGTGTCATGGTGAACGTTATTCAGAACCCTTTCAACGATCGCAGTCAAGGCCAATCATCTCCAAATGATGCCGAGCCACTGCCTCAAGGCATCCCTCTAAAATCCATAATCAAAAGTTTAAAGAGGGAGGTTCATCACCTGAAGAACAACTTAAAGAAGATGGAAGATGAACTTCAGAGATCCAAAAAAAATGCTTCAGAGTTGACAATTGAGGTCACTCATCATCACAAGTTATACATGAAAGACTCTATGAGCTTCAACATCAAGAAGGATAACTTCGAAAAAGAGTTGGCCAAATTTAAGAAAAATACCAGTGATAAGTCCTAGGTGTTAATTGCGAAGGTTGGCTCTCTTGAAATTGATCTCAAGGTAGCGAAAGAGAAAATTCGACTGTTGGAAGGGAGTTCGCCATGGTCCTCTGACAAATTCCAGTATGAGTGGGATTGGTATCAGAGGTTCTCTACACTCCAAAAGCAGCTACTTGATGCTGAGTCTGCCTACAATAGCTATCGGTTGGGCTGGTGCAAGAGGATATCTGAGCATGAGTACTAGCTTCGAATGGCCAACAGTGAAGTGGCCCGACTTTGGCAACAGCTCACCGACAATTATTAATCCGGTACAAGTAGGAAGTCGAAGGAGATCGCCTCCTTGAAGAGGTTTGTAGGCAAACTTTTAGAATCAGTTGGGGTTAAGAAAGCTGAAGTTCAATGATTGAAGCTTCAGTTGTTTGTGAATAACAAGCTGTCAAGGATGCTGAGGTTGAGTCAGAAGTTTTGAGGAGAAGGTTGCATGAATCTGAAGAGAACTACCAAAAGGCTGACAGGATATTCCGTGATAACTTGATAAGGAGAAAGAAGCTCGAGGAGGAGGTTGTCAACCTGAAGGAGTCCTTGGTGATGGCTAGCAGTCCGAAGTCTAAGGAGTCAGACCCCTATTAGAGCTTTGGCCTTTTCATTCTTACTTTTGTAACTGGTCTTATAGACCTTTATTTTGCTTGTAGTGAACTTAATATTTGCAATAAAATGGTACCCTTTTCATTATTATCTTATATGGATTTGATGCCGGTTAATGTTCACTTTCTTCTTCTCATTTTTCTTTGCTTTATTTTCTAATGAGATACTTGTTGTGGATGCCGAGCTGGGGTCCCTTCCGCGAACTTGGGCAAGGCTCCCCCATTCGCATTTGACGTAGCTGCAGGGGGGATACATATAAGGGTCATCCGTATGGTTTTTTTCTTTTCTTCATTTTAGATTAACAAGGTCTTGGTCTTCCTCATGTTAGGATGAGGTTCTCTTCTATTTCTTATGCGATCGTAGGGATATTTTAGGGCCATTGATGGGGTCTCTCCCCTCATCTCATCTTAGTTTAACGAGGCTTTTGATGTCGTTCGCATTAGGATGAGGTTCTTCTCCTATTTCTAATGTGAACATCAGGGCACATTAGGACTGCTGGAAGGGCTTCTCTCCTCATCTCGTCTTAGATTAACGAGACCTTCGGCTTTGCTCACGTTAGGATAAGGTTCTCCTCCTATTCCTAACCTGGTCGTAGGGGCGCATTAGGGCCGTTGGAAGGGCCTCTCCCCTCATCTCATCTTAAATTAATGAGGCCTTCAACTTTGCTCATGTTGGGATAAGGTTCTTCTTCTATTCCTAACGTGGTTGTAGGGGCGCATTAGGATCGTTGGAAGGGCCTCCCCTCTCATCTTGTCTTAGATTAACGAGGCCTTCAGCTTTGCTCATGTTATGATGAGATTCTCCTTTTGTTCCTAACATGGTCGTAGGAGCACATTAGGGCCACTGGAAGGGCCTCTCCTCTGATCTTGTCTTAGATTAACGAGGTCTTCGACTTTGCTCACGTTAGGATGAGATTCTCCTCCTGTTCCTAACGTGATCGTAGGGATGCATTAGGGCCACTGGAAGGGCCTCTCCCCTCATCTCGTCATAGATTAACGAGGCCTTCGACTTTGTTCATGTTAGGATGAGGTTTTTCTTCTATTCCTGACGTGGTCATCTTCATCGCATGGTTAAATTCAAAAAGTTATTTTCTATCATTACAAATTTGTAACAACAATCAGGGTGTTAAAGTAGAGAAATTTTATTATGATCCAGTCATCGATAATACATGTGTAGGTTTTTCGAGTTCCACGATTGGGATAGATCGGCTCCTTCGAGCTCCTTCAGGTAATATGTTCAGGTTGGACAACTTTCTTGACCTCGTAGGGTTCTTCCCAATTTACGGTGAGCTTTTTCTAATTTTGAGGCTGAGAAATGGCTGCTTGCCGAAGTACTAAGTCTTCCACTTTGAATATTTTGCCTTTAACTTTAGATTGTAGTAGCGAGCTACTTTTTGCTTGTGGGCTGCCATCTGAATTTGAGCTTTTTCTCATTTTTCCTTCAATAAGTCGATGTTAGCCTTGAGGTCCTATGAGTTTTCTTGTTCATCAAATGCCACAACTCGTGCTGATGAGAGCTTGAGTTCTATTGGGATGACTGCTTCTATTCCAAAGGCTAAGGCGAAGGGAGTCTCTCTAGTTGGCACTCTTTGGATAGTTCGATATGCACAGAGCACATGATATAGTTCATCTACCTAGGTCCCCCTTGCTCTCTTAAGTCTTGCTTTGATACCCTGGAGCAAGATTCTGTTGGTTACTTTAGCTTCGTCATTTGCCTGTGGATGGGCCACTGATATAAAATGATAGGAGATATTTAAGTCTTCACAAAACTCGATAAACTTTGTTCCAGCAAACTATCACCTATTATTTGTTATGAGGGTTCAAGGCAAGCCAAATCTGCAAACAATCAACTTCTAAATGAAGTCCTGCACTTTTGCTTTAGTGATTTTTGCTAGAGACTCGGCCTCAATCCATTTTATAAAATAGTCGATTGCTACCAGGAGAAACATTCATTGTCCAGATGTTACGGAAAAAGGTCCGAGTATATCTATGCCCCATTGTGCAAATGGTCATGGGGCACTCAGGGGTGTAAGCTTGGAGGCTGATTGTCTTTTGATCTTTGCATTTCTTTGATAGCAATCATATTTTTTGACATATTTTATAGAATCATGGTATAACGTCGATCAATAGTAACCCTATCGAAGTTGTCTATGCGATAAGGATCTAGCCCCTATATGACTTTCGTAGATTCCTTCATGCACCTTTCATAATGCAAAGTTGGCTTCTGAAGGTTGGAGATATCTCAAGAGTGGTATAGAATATGACCTTTTATACAGCTTGCCTTCATACAGAATATATCGAAAGGCTCGATTTTTGAGTTTTCAAGCTTCTTTTGGGTCATAAGGAAGAACTCCATCTTTAAGATAAGCAACCAATGGGTCAATCCAACATGGCTCGTGGTCAACCTGCATTACAGACTATCGCTCTTTTGAGCTTGGGTGTTTCAGGACTTCGAAGAAGAATTCCTTGAGTAGTTCAATTGGGGCCAATGTTGCCAACTTAGAGAGAAGGTTGGCTTTAGTGTTTTCTGCTCTTAGGATCTGCTTGATGTCAAAATGGTTGAATGCCAGGATCAAGTTTTTCACATGCTTGAGATAGTTTATCATGCTTTCTTCTCGAGCCTCATAATTGCCATCAACTTGTTCGACCACCAATTGAGAATCACTATAGACTTGGAGTCGGTCCACTTCCAACTCTTTAGCTATTTTTAACCCTACGATCAAAGCTTCATATTCGACTCCATTATTAGTTGAGGAAACTCAAAGTGCAACGCATATTCAGCAATGACTCCCACTAGATTAATCAAGATCAGTCCTGCGCCCACACCAGAAGCATTAGACGAGCCATCAACATATAAGGCCCAAAAACCAGCATTTGTTCAGAGGGGCTCGGCTGCAATCATGAAATGTTGGTTTCATTCCATTCAAGCTTGGCTTCATCCAGAATGGTACATTCCATTATAAAATCTATCAGTATTTGGACTTTGATTGATGGCCAAGGTTGAAAGTTGATATCAAATTCTACAAGTTCAATTGCCCATTTCGCTACTCTTTCAGACGCATCTGTTCAATGAAGAACTATTTTGATTGGTTGGTCGCTGAGGAGTGTTATGGTATGCCCTTAGAAATAGGGTCGAAATCTTCTAGCTGCAATCAGAAGAGCGTAAGTCAATTTTTCTAATTTAGTATATTTGATCTCCGCATCCCTTAAGACTCAGCTCATGTAATAGATTGACCATTGTACTTTTGCCTCTTTCTCGATCAAGACTGCTGCTAGAGCTATAGGAGAGACCACTAGGTACAAAAATAATTCTTCTCTAGGCTCAGGCTTTGCCAATAGTGGGGACGAACCAAGGTAGCTCTTGAGTTCTTCGAATGTCTGTTGGTACTCTATCATTTAGCAGAAGTTCTTTGGTTGCTTGAGGACATGAAAGAAGGGCATACATTGCTTGACCGACTTCGAGACAAAGCAATTTAAGGATGCTACCTTTTCGATTAGGCATTGAACTTCTTTTATTGATTTTG
This sequence comes from Cocos nucifera, assembly GCA_006176705.1. Classification (NCBI taxonomy): domain Eukaryota; kingdom Viridiplantae; phylum Streptophyta; class Magnoliopsida; order Arecales; family Arecaceae; genus Cocos; species Cocos nucifera. Next base: position 347,476 of record QRFJ01000577.1, read on the forward strand.
GGGCGATCATCTCTTGGATGGCTTGGATCTTCTTTGGATTAGCCTCGATCCCCGGCCTTAGACCATGAACCCCAAGAATTTTCCTAAGGTCACTCTAAAGGCACATTTAGTTGGGTTTAGCTTCATCTTGTATCTTCAAAGGGTGTTGAAGATCTCTTCAAGATTGATGATGTGATTGGACGAGATCTAGCTCTTGACAAGCATATCATCCACATAGACTTTCATGTTGCGATCGATCTACTCTTTGAAGATCTTATTAATCAGGCATTGATAGGTTGCACCTATATTTTTAAGCCCAAAGGGCATAACCCTGTAACAATAAAGACCATGGTCAGTAATAAAAAAAGTTTTCTCCTCATTCTCTGGTGCCATCCGAATTTGATTGTAGCCGAAAAAGGCATCCATAAAAGTGAGGAGCTCATGGCTTGAGGTTGCATCTACAAGTTGATCAATTATAGGCAGGGGGTAGCTATCCTTTGGGTAGGCCTTATTCAGCTTCTTGAAGTCGATACACATTCTCTATTTGCTATTGACCTTCTTGACCAGGACCACATTAGAAACCCAACTTGGATAGTGGACTTCTCGGATGAATCCGGCTTTAAGAAGTTTATCCACTTCTTCCGCTATCATCTTCTTCCTTTCTAGTGCATGGCCCCAAATTTTTTCTTTAACCGACCTATATTTGGGATCAACAGTTAGCCAATGTTCTATGACCTCAGCATCAATCCCTGGCATATCCGCTAGGATCCAAGCAAAGATGTCGGTATTCTTCCATAGGACGGTGATGAGCTGCTCCCAAACTTCCTTCCCAAGCTGGAGCCGACCTGCACCATGTGCTCTATATTCCCATCATTTAGGGGGACGACCTCAAGATCCTCCATCGGTTAACCCCGCTCCTCAGTAAGATCATCGTGGACATCCAGCCCATCAACTGGGCAAGGGTCGGGATGGCCACCCTTTTATAAAGTGATGGAGTAACAGTGCTTCGCCAAAGCTTGATCTCCTCGATTCCATAGTTTGTCGAGAACTTCACTTTCAAATAGTAGGTTAAAAAATAGTCCTTAGTGCATTTAGACTAGGTCGACCGAGAATTATGTTGTAGGCTGATGGAGCTTTCACAACCAGGAAGTCGACCTGTGCTTTGGCTCGCTTTGGGTATTATCCTGTAGCTATAGTTAGTGTTATTACTCCTTCAACTAGCATAACATCGCTAGTGAAGCCCACCAATGAGGAGTTCATAGGTCATTGGGTATAGACATTTTAGAGAAAGTATCATAAAATAAAATATTAGCAGGGCTTTCATTATCTACCAGAATGCGGCATACATCATAATCAATAATGTTTAAAGAAATTACAACCACGTTATTGTACAGGAACTGAACTCCTTGGGCATTCTCATCAGTAAAAGCTATGGGCTCCTTAGTTCTCTGCCTTTTCATAGGCTTTGTCGATCCACTAGCCTCCCCTCACCGAAGTTTCCTAGAGATGGTGTTGATGATGCCAAGTGGGGGTATATCTCCTTGTTGCTCCTCCCTCCTTGGCGGCTCTAGTTGTGGCAGTACCCTTGGTCGATCTTTCCATCCTTCAGACTGACATCATAAGAATCGGATAAGCCTACCTCACCTGATGAGCTCCTCGATCTCATCTTGGAGCTGAATACATTTCTCAGTATCATGATTATGGTCACGATGGTAGAGACAATATTTATTGGGATTGTGCTTGTCAGGATGAGTGCGCATCCTCTTCGACCTCGGTAGTTGCTCCTTGATTTTCATCAGCACTCAAGTTTTTGAAGTATTAAGGGGAGCATAGTTATGGAACCTTCTGAGGGGGGAGCCCCACCATATCCTTATGTCTGGGCTTCTTTGCCTTCGAGTCTGAGGAGGAGTTTGGACTTGCTTGCACTCAAAAGGAGTTCGAGAGCGCGGCCGAGCTTCACTCGGATTTTTATGAGCAGTGGCATACTTGATTCACCCACTCGCCACTCTTTAGTGACTTCACTATCCTTGGTCTTGAAGGCCTCTTCTGCTCGGGCATAACCTTCATCCTAAGCCAGCATATCAGCAAAATTCCTAGGATACTTCTTCTCCAAGGAGAACAGCCGATCATTCTTTTGAAGGCCACCCTTCATTGCGCCATTGCAATAGATTGGTCCAAGTTTCGGACCTCCAGTGCAGCGGCCCTGAAATGGATGACATAGGCCCATATGGATTCTCCCTCTTTCTGCTTGATCTTGATGAGGGAGTCTAAGCCTCATCGAGGATGTCAACTGCTGACAAAATAAGCTGTAAACTGATGGCTCTTCTGATCAAAGGAAAAGATAGTATCCGACATGAGGGCCAAGTACTAGTTTCTCGCTGCTCCCTTCAGGGTTGATGGGAAAGCCCAATACAAGATGGTGTCTGGTATGCCATAGAGCAGCATCATGGTTCATAAGACCTCCAAGTGGTCAACCGAATCAGTAGTCCCATCGTAGCTCTCAAACTGAGAAAGCTTGAAGTTCGATGGGATTGGTTCCTGCATGATTTGATGAGAGAAAGGAGGGTCAGTGCAGAATCATTATCATGAGAGAAGAGAGCATGATGGAGTTTCTCGATCTGCCAGTTTATTTCTTATAGTTTTCAGTCCAGGAGATCCTCACGATCGTGGATCTCCAAAGTTTTTTGACTGAATGGGGGCAAAGTCCCCCCAGGGGTTGTATCATGATTGGAGCAGGGGCTCTCTACCCTCTGCTTCTCTTTTTTTGAAGTTACCGATCGACTCGCCTAAGTCAGTCATCTCCAAATTGGATACTATGGTTTTGGAGAAGCTTGCTCCGATCGGATCGACACCAGAGGCCACTACTGCTGCATGGCCTGCACTGCTTCAGTGAGGTTCCTAACCTGCTGGACCAGCAGGTTAAATTATTTTGCATCCACCATTGCTATCGATGGAACTTGAGATGTCGGGGATGAGATAGGGGTAGGCAAATTTTGATGAGATCTGGCCACGAAGGTGGTTGACCACTGAGTCAAGGCCTTCCTGGGACACATCCTCATGAGATCAGCTGGCGAAGAACTCTGAGGGAGAAGAAGAGAGATTCCTACTGAGTACTTCTTTAAGAACAAAAAAACCTCAAGGGAAAGAGATTTTCTTCCTCTAGTGCTAATCCTGTTGGTGCAAAATCTAATTGATGCCAGAATCCATGCTAGAGTTGGAGAGGAGGAGGTCATCGTCGGCGACCTACAAAATAAGTCTCGATCGGAGTTGGAGGTGGTGGCTTTGATAAGATCCTCCGACGATCAAGTCAGTTCTTTTGATCAATAGAAATAGAGTGCTCAGGAAAGAAAGTAGTAGAGTGTTGAGAAAGAGAAGAGAGCCTGGAGAAAATGTATCTAGAGGGTCCCTTTTATAGATGGAGCTTCTAACAAATTGAAAGTAACTGCTGTAACCATCTGGTAGTGGGCCGCTTAGGGCCACGTGGAGTTTATTATGGAGAATGGTGTTCATTATCGTGATGCACCAGTCCGTTGAAATTTGATAGCTGAAGTTCGGAGGAAGTAGGCACTGGTGGCTGAGGGCTTTGAGCTTCATCGATTTCAAAGGAGTTTGAACTCCTTTAAGGTCGTTAGTGCGCAGGTTGGGAGCTGAACTTCCATAGATGATGAGGTCTTTTCAGATAGCTGTAGGGAATTCCGTTGGACGGAGTGCTTCTTGGTAACTTCAAAAAGTTCAGTCGGAGAAAACTCTTCTTGACAACTAGAGAGAGCCCTAAAGAAGCCTGATTATAGGGTGAGTCTGGCAGTTGGGAGAGTTTGGAAGGAGCTTGATTGCTGGGAAAATCTGGTAATAGATCTGCTGAAGAAATCTGGATGGAGGTCTACTGGAGGAGTGTACATAAACGATGAAGTCCTCCCCAGCTAATGCAAGAAGTTCAGGTGGACAGGGGTTGATGAAAAGAAAATCAACCGACTTTCGGGTGGAGATTGATTGAAAGAAGGTCAGCTTAAGGAAGCTTGTTTGGCGTCCGAAAAAAGATTGATCGAAAAGAGGTCGACTGGAGAATCTTGTCTGGATGGAGCAATAGGAGATTTGCTTAGAGAGAACCTACCTAGCAATTGAGGAGTGATCGGTCAGTGAGAACCTAGCGGGAGGTTGTCATGGGTGGATGATCTGCAAACATAACCTATCCATTGCTTTGAAGCTCATCTGCTTTCAAGGACGTCTGAAGGCTAATAAAAGGAGATGAGGTCCTTTTACTTACGTATTTAGAGTTCTTGGTGTAGGAATTCAGAGGCCTGCCACTCTTTGTAGATTGCAGGAGTTCATTCAGAGAGAAGTTTTGTTGATCCGACATCGATCCAATGTCAAATAGCTTGAATGGATTTTTAGTCAGAAGGAGGTTCAAGTAGCATCGAGGTTGCCTGGACCAGACCATGATAAGGCCCTTTACTCAGCTATCTAGTGGTTGCCATCACCATTCAAACTCATCTGAGCAAAATTTACAATGCCCCATAGGTTCTGGAACTATCCGAAGGAGCTAGGAATTAGAGTGAAGAAGATCGATCGATAAATTTAGGTTGGAGGACTGTAGTCTTGGCGCCTAAGCAAAAACTCTTCAATCGTTGGAGTTAGGCATGGTCGTCTTTGCCGAATGAAGTCTCCTCAAGGCTCAGCATCCTATTGGACTTCAGTAGGAAAGGGTTTACACCCAATAAATTAGATTTATTAATTGGGTTAGACCTAAGGTTAGTTAAAGAATGGACTAAATTAGAAAAATTGATCAAATCTAATCAAATGTTGAATTAGATTAGATCAAGGATTCTCTAGGTTCAACTTCAATAGTTATAGTTGGACGAGTCCATGTCTTGAACAAAGACCAAGATGTACTTGATTCATGGCTATGCGGTCGAGCCCGTAATCACTAGGTTGATTAGATTGAACCTAATTAACTGGTTGGTATCTAAGATAAGTTTGGCAGTCAAGATTAGTGGTTTTTAATTGAGAGCTACTCGCACTGATTAAATCTTTGATGAGTTAATGGCATATCCCTTCCACTGATCTCACTTACTTGGCCGACATGATCGATTAGGATTTGATTAGATCACTTGGTGATTCAAACTGATCCATATCACTGGAATCAGTTTGACTGATTTCAATCAGTAAAACTGAATAAGGTGCCCATGGACCTAAATTGATCCTAATTCTAACCTATTGACTTGGTGAAGTCAATGGGAGGATTTGACTTGATGAAGTCAGTGGAAGAAAATGGGTCCGTATTCTTTCTATTATTAAATCACATGTAACCTAAATTTTCTAAATTATTAGATCCTTAAAATGATTAAGTTATGGGGATAACCGAGTCATAGCCTCCCATTAAGATGAATTATAATGAGTACAATTTTTTAGGTGGACATTAGAGGTGCCTTACACCTGGTTTTCATCTAGATATTGGAATTACTATCCATCATATGATGATTAAGTCACTCTCTCTTAACAGTGATCAAGTTAGCCAGAGCTTTCTTCAGGCCTGGTCATCGTTGGTTTAATGTACCAAACTTAATCATGTTAATGGTTGGACCAAACTAGATCTTTTCAGTGGAAGCCATAGCCTACTAAATTGGCTTCTAGGGTGAAATCTAATTACTAAAAATTATTTAAAAAAATAATTGATTGTAAACCTACCTGTAGATGTACATGGGTTAGCCAGAGCTTTCCTCGGACCCATTTGTAGTCTATGTAGATTCTAGTACCCACTAAGGAGTTAGTGTAATTCCTTGAATTGGAGATAGAGGCTACCAATTTGTTAAAATAGTAAGAGAATCTTTAGACTAAAGTTTAATTCTTTAGGGTTAATTAATTCAAGTACTAATAAGATTTCATATTTTTCTTTTAGATAAATAGAATGGCTAGTGTAAGTCTACTCCATTCACTATTGAATAGTGATAAGCTTTTAGAACTAAACTATGAGGAGTCTAGTGTTGACACTAATCAGGCAGACCCAAAGTGGAATTGTCCCCTTGACCTGAATAGGCTAAGTAAGAGAAATTGGCAAATGGTTGCTGGTCAAGGTTGTCATATGATAACAACTTGCAATTTTTCTGTTTGTGATACATCTACCTAGGTATTAGATTCTGGGAGTCCAATTCACATATGCAATTCACTACATGGACTTTAAATTGATAGAAAAATTGAGAACGATGATAAATTCCTTAATATTGAGGATGGAAGTAAAATTCCAATCTTAGCAGTAGGAAATCTTGAGCTTGTTTTCAAAATTAATAGTGTCGTTTTAAGTGACTATCACTATTGTCCATTCTTTATGATGAACATAATATCTATTGGGCTTTTGATCCAAGATGGTTATTATTTTTAATAAAAAAAATTATTATAATATCATTATGAATGATGTTATGGTAATGTAAGGATAATTAAGAAATGACATTTATATTTTATGACAGTCTATTAGTGTAATGTACACGTCAAATAAATGTCCGAAACTAGATAATGTCATCGATGCCTATCTTTGGTACTGTAGGCTCAGTCATATAAATAAAAATAGGATCAATAGGTTAGTCAAGGCGCATATCCTTAACAACAATGATTGTGAATCATTGGCTAGCTGTGAGTCTTGCCTTCTTGGTAAGATGACCAAATCACCTTTTACTAGAAAAAGTGAATGGGCCACTGAGCTTCTGGGTCTAGTACATACTGATGTATGTGGACCTATGAACACATATGCTAGAGGTGGGTTCTACTACTTCATTACATTTACTGACGACCTATCTAGATATAGGTACATCTATCTTATGAAGAGTAAATCTGATTCATTTGAATTATTCAAATGATATCGAAATGAGGTAGAAAAATAACTTGAAAAGAGTATTAAAACTCTTCGATCAGATCAAGAAGGTGAATACCTTTCTAACGATTTTTGACATATCTAGGAGAGAATAGGATTCTCTCACAACGGACCCCTCTTGAAACACCATAGCATAATGGTATATCCGAAAGGAGGAATCAAATCTTGTTGGACATGGTTCAGTCCATGATAGGGTTTGCAAGTCTGCCTATTTCTTTCTAGGAGTATGCACTTGAGACTGCTTATTTTGTTTTGGACAATATTTTAAACAAATCTATTGCAAAGACTCCATATGAGATATGGACTAGGTGTAGGCCGACACTCTCTCACCTTAAGGTTTGGGAATGTCCGACTTATATCAAACGTTTGCAGCTAGAAAAGCTTGGACTTAGGTTCAATAAATGCTAGTTCATAAGATATCCCAAGGAAACTAGTGTTCTAAAGCCAATCATCAGCCAGTTGAAGGTTGAGCTACATTGTATCTATAATTAATTCATTAATAAATAAAATATATTTTTAGCATTTTTCATCACAAAGTATTCATCTTCTAATGAACTCCATTATTGTGATGAAGTTCTTAGGACTATTTAGCTTCGATAAAGATAGGATTTATTGATTAGTTCTTAAATCTATTTATGACCAAATGATAGGCTATTAATTAGGATGACAGCGTGTAGGAACCAGATCTAGGGTTTTAGGATTAGATCTTGAAACTTTTTCAAGATCAGGCAATGAAAGATTAAAATCAATCAAAATTAATCTAAAATATCCTAGATCTAAGATCTTATTATATTATTATTACATGGTATTTAAATCAAAAATTAAAAATTAAACAAGAAAGAAATGGTTGATCATATCAACCTAGATCTATACTATATTTGATGCAGCTATAAAATAATAGATCAAATCTATTACTTGAGCAAGTTAGATGTTCTAACTATTGATCCAGGCTTGAGGATAAAGTTACAAATCGCACATGCGTCCGGCCTCTGGGAGTCATCCACATGAGTCCACGAACACGATCAGAGATCTTGATGCAGAAAATCAACACAGTATGCTAGCACTGTGCTGATCTCTCTTTGACGGTCAATCCGATGCTACCTTCTTTGAAACATGGATACTCCAAAATATCAAAAGGAAGAGAAGAAGATTTGTGATGCTGAGATACCTCTCAAAAGCTCACAAAAAAGGGAGGAAGAGATCTGGAACAAAAAACCCTAGAAGAAGACCCTCTTCCTCTTCTTCTTTGCTCTTTTTCTAGACATCCTGATTTATGTTTTTAATATCTCTAAGACCCAAACAATTTTTTTTATAATTTCTCTACACCAAAGAGACCTCTCAAATGTCTACAATCCATAAAAATTTTAATAAAAAATTCTCTTTAAATAAAGAGATATGCAGAGTCCAAATTAGGTCAAAAACCTAGACTAGGAAGGACCAAATAAGGGAAGTTATTGGGGTGCCCAACTCTTGGGCGCCCCCACCTTACTTTTCTACTGTGGACTAGCAAGGAAGGGTGCAACAAATGCCAAAGAATACCATGATAGAGAGAGAGAGAGAGAGAGAGAGAGAGAATAGGGAGGTAGCGGCATGAAAGAAAGGAGGATTTTTAGTTGACTAGGAATTCTATCTCATAGAATCCTAAGCGAAATCAACTTCCCCTTTTGACTTGGTCATGCAACAAACTTCCATATGAGAAATAGAAGAGAGAAAGGGGGGCATGAGAAGCCTTTGGGCATGGATAATTTCACATAAAAACACAAAGAGAAAGGGGTGGGGCGTGAAGATTAGGTGGCGTAAGGAATAGGGAGTCCCAGTCACACTAGGACTCCTATTTTGACTTGGTCAAACAAGGTCTTTTAACCAAATAAAAATAAGAGTAATCCAACCCAATTAAATAAGACCCTAACCTATTTAAAAACTTATTTAAATTAGATTAAATTAGATTTAATTTTAATTTATTTTTTAATCAAATTAGAAAATTGGGTTGATCCAAGTCCTAATTAGACTAGGACTAGTTCTTCCTTGCACTTGGCTTATCCAATAAGCTAATTAGATTTGATCCAATCAAACCCAAACCAAATCTAATTAAATAATATTTAATTAAGCTTAATCTCAGTCTACTAGTTTAATCAAATTAAGCCAATTGATAATTTAATTGCTAATCGATCCTCCTGTAATACTTGCACTAGGTCAAACATCAACCGTATTGATCGTTTAACCCTAAAATGATTCTAAATTGCTGATCAACCATCCGATCAGAATGTGAACTCTAATGTGTGTGACCTCATAGGTCTGAACCTAAGCTGGTAGCATAGGATTAAATTTTTATACCAATCAAAGTGACCATCTAGCAATGATATCCGATGATCGGATTGGTCGAAGGTGTAGAACACCATCCTTAGAATCCATATGGATATAGTTTCCATATAATTCGTCTCCTTGACCATAATGCTCGTAGGATACCTTAGAGTTTAATTGTCAACTTTGATCAGGTTATCCACATTGTATTTCAAAATATCAAATCCATCTGATGGATTATCGGCCAAGGTTTTGCTATATTGAAATACAGTGATACATTCTTCTCCAACTCTTGGAGTGATCAATTCCATTTTGATCACACTCCAATATTGCAAGTACTTGACTGTGCCCAGAAGCCTTTCATTACTAAATTAGAAATTCAGTTAGTCTAGTACCAAAGCATAGTGAGTTGGTTGCAAGTCACTGAGGTGATCTCAGATCTAAGGGATACTTATACCTATATTCCAACAGAGACATTCTCGACAGTAGAATGCTTTAGAGTTGGTCACGTTCAATGATGATGTACCCATACATCTCACCTATATGCCATACCAGTGTCTCCATACTCCTTGGTTAAGAGGACAACTAACCTATATGGCATGTAGCGACCTATGCTCGATAGATGCTGTCATCCTAATTAACAGCCTATCATTTGGTCATGAACAAATTTAAGGATTAATCAATAAATTCTCTCTTTATCAAAAGTAAATAGTCCTAAGGACTTCATCACAACCATGGATTTCATTAGAAGAAGTAAACTTGTGATGAAAAAATAACAAAAAAAATATTAATTGATAAATCAATTATAATATCTCAACTGTCAACAAGCTAACGATTGACTTTAGAACATAATTTCCAATAACTCCCACTTATCCTAAAGCCACTCGGCACAGTATCTAATACCCATCTTCGACTTATGGTTGTCAAACTTCTTGATTGCTAGGGCTTTAGTGAAGGGGTCAGCTAGGTTCTCCTTTCCATCGATCTTCTGAAGGTCGACGTCACCACGATCCATGATCTCACAGACCAAATAAAAGTGACACAGAATGTGCTTTGTCCATTGGTGTGCCTTCGGTTGCTTTGCTTGAGCTATGGCATCAGTGCTATCGCAATAGAGGAAGACTGGACCATTAATGGAGGATGCTACTTCGAGCTCAATGATGAACTTCCTCAACCATACAACTTTCTTTGCTATATCTAATACTGCCATGTACTCTGCTACGCAAATAGAGTCAGCCACTGTATGTTGCTTGAAACTTTTTTAGTAGATGGCTCCACCATTTAGAGTAAAGATATATGCCAACACACTTTTACTATCATCATGGTCAGATTGAAAGCTGGAGTCTGTAAACCCCATAAGTTTCAAATCTGACTCTGAAGGAAAAAATCAAATTTTTCAGATCAAGTTTGTTCAAATCTGATTGGATCGAGAGGCATATTTCAAAATTTTTCTCTTAGATCCAAATTAGATCTGACACTTTTCAAATCTAATTTTATGATCTAATAAATAAGAAAATTAAATTAAATTAAATCTAAATTAATGTTATCTTAATTTTGGTAATCCGATTATCCTTTTCTAATTTTGGTAATCTCAAAAATTAAGACAACCCTTTTCTAATTTAAACAGGCTCTAGTCAGATCAGATAAAGGTACCTGAGTGAGCACAAACATATTTGGCTCAGTCGAGACAACTTTTAATGATAGAAAAAGAAGAATGTTAGGCTCAATCATGTGCTAGCACAATTTTCTTGAACCTAATTGAATCTAATTCAAATCAATTGAACTAGATTTATCCAATTGATGATATCTAGATCTAAACCCTTGATTGTGTGATCCAGTTAGGTTCAGTTTTGTATGGTAATGGGATATGTCATGATCTCCATTATCGACATCATCGAAACTCCTTTCATTGGATCAAAACTCTTCTGATTCAGACAACTAGAATGATCGATCATCTAAATCATTCTAATTGCTCCCAAAATCCACCAGTGACACCTAGCAGTATATGGTGGTAACCCATCAAAATTGAAAATGAACCTCTTGGTGCAGCTACTTGTGTGATTAAGTTCTTCTATCTTGAGCCCCGATCAGATTAGGGTTAAGGTGAACTCGTCAAACCCTAATTTCTATCATATGATTTAATCATTTGATTCAAGTCCAATGTGAAAACCTTAATAGAAACTCTTTCTATTATTTCACTCTCTGCCATGGCCATGGGCTTATGGACTTGATTCTCATGATCATCATAGGGCTGCTCCTCATCCACCGAGGTAGATAGATTCCATCTTGGTGCAATCCAATTCCTACAATGAACATGCTATAGCCAACATACACCTCAGGATTCCGAATGGCTAGGAGATCGAGTCATGGTATAGTCAAACTATAACATCCTCAAGGTGAACTATCGATGCATCTCAGGTCAAAGAACCAAACACACCACTATAGCTTTGAGTCAGTCACGATGAGAAGGTAGACTTCCTTATGACTACTCGAGGTGGTCACGCTCAGTGCCCTCGTTCTCTAACGAGTACCTATACTCTCGCTCCGATGTCTCTACATCGTAGACTCAAGACTCATCTACTATAAAGAAGCAATTATACACTAATCTTCCAGATCAATTATCATCCTCAAGGCGATCCTACGGTCAGGAGCCTTTTATGAGTTAATAAATAAAAATTCTTCTCTTAAATTTTCAACTCTTAAAAATAAGAATTATTATTACCATTAACTCAAGGGATGTATCACAGACACTAAATACACATATGTAATAGAAAATAACCCATTTTATTATTTATAGTCAAAATTAAAATTTTGTCCCTAGAAGTGTATAACAAGTGTCAGCCAATTCTGACTTCTAGGGCACACATATCTAACAAACTCCCACTTGACCTAAAGCCAATTGGTTATAAATTTAAGTCCTATCTTCTTAAGGTGGGCTTCGATCTTCTGCTGGCCCAATGGCTTTGTAAGCGGATCCACCGCATTATTTGCAGAGTCGAGTCTCTTGACCTCGATGTAACCCTTCTTGAGGTAATCACAGATGAGGTGGTATCGCCGCTCGATGTGCTTGGATTTCTGATGACACCTCAGCTCCTTAGCAAGGGCTATGGCGCCATTGTTGTCGTAGTATAGAGGAATGACATCTGATGGCATCACTCTGATTTCTACGGCAAACTTCTTATACTAGAATGCCTCCTTTGCAGCTTCTGACGTAGCGATGTATTCTGCTTCCATGGTGGAATCTGTTATTACTGTTTGCTTGGAACTTTTTCAATTGACAGCTCTACCATTGCACACAAATAGACTTTCAGATGTCGACTTTCGATCATCTACATCAGACATAAAATCCGAGTCTATATACCCCTACGCTTGGAGTTCTCCATTACCAAAGACCAACAATATATCCTTAGTTCTTCTTAAGTACTTAAGGATACATTTCACAGAAGTCCAGTGTTCTTCACCTGGATTCGATTGATATCTGCTCGTGACACTCATAGCATGGGCTATATCAGGTCGTGTACATAACATGGCACACATGAGGCTCCGTATTGCTGAGGCATAACGGATGTTGCTCATGCATTCTATTTCCTCAAGTGTGTTAGAGCACATGTTTTTGAAAAGATGAATGCCATGTCTGAAGGATACTAAACCCCTCTTAGAGTTTTCCATGCTAAACCTTTTTAGCACTTCCTCTATGTACATTTTCTATGAAAGTCCTAGCATCCATATTCGGTCTATCTCTATAGACCTTAA